>CM052899.1:70920161-70953967 GCA_028534135.1 Potos flavus | reverse complement strand
AATAAAAAAAGTTGATTTTGAGATTTTTTCACTTCTGAAACAAATATCCCTATAATGTTTCATATTTAATTCTACTGGGTTTATTTGTTTATGTGTAATTTTTAAATTTTATTATATTTTTAGAAAATTTACCTCCAATTATCAAAACAATACATGCATATTAGGGAACTTGGTTTGGGGTGGGAGACAGAAAAATACCAAGACTCTCACTTATCAATTAATTTCTAAGTGAATATTAATAATATGGATTACACTGCAATAGTTTGTCTTGTTAATTTCACTTAGTATTTTATCATGAACATTTTCCCTGACATTAAAAATACCTTTAAAATGTTTTTGTTTCTATCATATGAAAGTATGATTGCTTATTTAATCACTTCCCCAAGGTCTTTTTCTTTTACCTTATGAAACTGCTTTAAGGTGAGGTCAAACAGGGACACCGCTTAAGAAATCAGAAGCACTCCCATGGACTCAGAAAAAGTGACAGAGTTCTTGGCCATATTCTCATTGTCATTAGAATGGAAAATGTAATGAGAGACATCCTAAATGGAAAAATCACTCCACATCTAAGCACAGCAGTCTTTCCAAGCCACATAGCATAAGCAGAAGAAGGATGCTTTCCACATCATTAGTAAAGAGTTGATGTGACAACAGTACCAACTTAATTCAGACATTGCTCTGACTTTCAAAACTGAAAATGAAGTGTCCAAGACATTCTTAGAAACACAAGATAAAAAATTAACAAGGGTAATCTCAAATTGGATTGATCATGCAAGTTTTCTCTATACCCTAGCCTTAACTCTATGTCCCCGTGACCAGACAGATATCTGTGACCAAACCAAAATACTAGCACAATACTGATCTAACTTTTTTACTGTCCCAAGATGCCACGTAAAATAAAGAATGAATGGGAACAGTGCTACAGAACCAGGAATGGGTTAATAACCCATGTTCATTTGCTTCAACACAAAGATTAAAAAACATGAAACACACACATGGAGTGTTTTTCTTCTAGTAACAGCCCATCAGAAATGGAGCTCCCTGAAGAAAATAAGTCATCCTTTGCAATACAAAGAATTAATCAGGAACAAATCTGCCAAAAATCCACAGGACTCTAAATGAATGAAAGGCTGAGACTGACTTGACCATTTTTGTATTCCCAGTACCCAGCCCACTGTCTGGACCAGCATTGACCCACAGTAGAAACTCAGTTAATATTAAATTAAACAAAGAAACAGAACTGTAAGCAGGGCACATATTTCAATGCAACTACCAACAGAGCAAAAACGAATTAAGGGCAAAATAAAGTAAATGATGCATTTGTTGTAGCAGTTGGGGTTCAAGC
This sequence comes from Potos flavus, assembly GCA_028534135.1. Classification (NCBI taxonomy): domain Eukaryota; kingdom Metazoa; phylum Chordata; class Mammalia; order Carnivora; family Procyonidae; genus Potos; species Potos flavus. The sequence goes on along the minus strand of CM052899.1, from coordinate 70,952,622 downwards.
TCTGCAAGTTAAAAAAAAAAAAAATGCATCGGTAAGAATTTCCTCAGAGGTCTCAAAGTCCTAGAATGACAATAATACCAAGCACTCTTATCAACTGTCATAGAAAACCATGATTCAAAAGTCAAACAGAAAATACAAAATAAATAAATAAGGTACAGTGCTAAACACAATGTATTTGTTACTAGCATTAATAAAACATTGTAGCAAGGTGGCTGAAAACAAAATCAATATACAAAAATCAATTGCATTTCTAAACACTAGCAACAAGGAGTTATAAAATGCAATAAAGATACTACATTAAAATAGCATAAAAAACACAAAGTAGGAATAAATTTAACAAAATATAAGCAATACCTTGATGAAAGTATTTAAAGCTTCATTTAAAATATTAAAGAAAACTAAATGGAAAAGAAATTAAAGAAGACTATGCAAAATTCATATGACTCTCAACAGGTATAAAAAAAATCATTTCTTTAAATTCAACAACCCATACAAAGAAAATAAACCAAAGATGCCAAAGAAAATAGAAATAAACATCTCCTAAATTTGATAACATGTTTAATGGCTACATACTAAAGCAAATACCATATTTAACAAAGAAATTTTCGACGAAGCCTTTAAATTCAGAAACGAGACAGAGATAACGGTTATCATGGTTATTTAATATAAAAAAGATATAAGAAATAGAAAGAAGCAACTGTCATGTCATTATGATCATCTACATGGGAAAGCATTAGAATCAACAGAAAAATACTTTGAATTAATAAAAAGTTTAGCAAGGTCCAAATACAGGTTAACTTACAAACTTACAGGTTAACTTAACTAAATCACAAATAATCAGCTAGAAAGTTTCATTTAAAAAATGATACCATTCATTATAGTGAACAAATTAAAACTATTAAAAAATTAACTTGGCAAAAATTACAAAAAACCTACAGAGAGCAAATTTTTAAACTTACCTAAAAGATATTCATAGACTTGAATAAATGCATAATGTATTTATGAATGGAGCAAATTACACTATAAATACTCCCAAAATCAATATTTCCAAATTAATCTATAAATTCAACGTAAGACTAATCAAATTCCAGCTGTATATTTTTAAGAAGTTAATAAACTTATTTCATGGTGTGTGTGTGTGTGCGCGTGTGTGTGTCTGTGTCTGTGTATCCCTGAATAGATACACCAAGTTAGAAAATAAAAGAAGGACTCTCTCCCTACCACATTTTGACACATAACAAGACCACAATAATAACAACTATATGCAATAATGAAAAAAAAATTAAACAATGGAACAAAAGTTCCTCCCGATAGATCTGAAAATAGAGCTTAGCAGTAAGGAAAAGACAGATTGTATAAAGCTGCTGTTAGGAAATCCAGCTCATTATATGATGAAAAGTAATACTATTTATCATTCCTATATTATGCACAAAGGTTTGAAGACCTTAATATGAAATAGAAAAATATGAAGCTAACAAATATGAGAATATTACAAATATGAGAATATTTTTTATGAATTTAAGTGGATGATTTTTTTTAAAGATTTTATTTATTTATTTGACAGAGAGATCACAAGTAGGAAGACAGGCAGGCAGAGAGAGAGGGGGAAGCAGAGAGCCTGATGAGCAGAGAGCCTGATGTGGGGCTTGATCCCAGGACCCTGAGATCATGACCTGATCTGAAAGCAGAGGCTTTAACCCACTGAGCCACCCAGGCACCCCTGGATGAGGATTTCTTAAATAAGACACCAAACTCAAACTATTAGGTGAAAATTGATGTATTAAACATTAAAGACTTCTGTTCCTTTAATGATGTAACAGAAAATTAATAGACTAATATCAAATAGAGAGAAATAATATCTAGTATGAAAAGAATATAGGATATAAAAAATTTCTGCAAAAATAGACGACCAACCAGAAATCACATGAAGATGCAGACAAGAACTTTACATAAAGAGAAACCTGAATGGTTAACAAATATATGAAGGTAAGCTCATACTTATTAATAATTAGAACAGGGGAACCTAAGAGGCTCAGTGGGTTAAAGCCTCTGCCTTCGGCTCGGGTCGTGATCTCAGGGTCCTGGGAAGGAGCCTCGTATTGGGCTCTCTGCTCAGCAGGGAGCCTGCTTCCTCCTCTCTCTCTGCCTGCTTCTCTGCCTACTTGTGATCTCTCTCTCTGTGTCAAATAAATAAATAAAATCTTAAAAAAAAAAATCAAAGCAGGCAATCAACTGGTGGTGGTGAGAAGGGTTGGAATCAGGGGATGAATAGAAAAAATGAAAAATTAAAACTAAATGAAAAAATACCATGTTCTGGTTGGTTGTATATCATACAGATATCAGTTCTACCCAACTGGATCCACAGAAGCAATGCAATTACAAGTAAAGAATCAGTGAGTTGGTTTTGGTGGTATTGATTCCATCTATCTAACTACCTAATCATCCATCCATTCATCTATCTCCTTATTACAAACTTATTCTAAAATGTCTCTATGGAAAAGAAAAAGATCAAGAATAGCCAAGACACTCCTAGGGAATATTAAAACAAAATAGGAGGATGGGTCTTACCAGATATGAAGACTTACTATGTTTAAACTATAAATAAAGTATTATATGTATCAAGCTATACTTTAAAATGGTATGGATTGGGGATAGGTAAATAGGACAGTAGCACTATAAAAGATCCAAAATCAAAGATATATGGAAGCTTGATTTATTACAGACTTGAATTGAAAGTTCATAGAAAAAGGAGGAATTTATCGATAAAAGAAGCTGAGACAAAATGGGAAAAAATAAAATAACATTAGACTTGTACTGATAACATACACAAAAGTAATTCTTTGTGTATTAAATATAAAAGACAAAACATAAAAATTTAAGAAGATAGGATAGAATATCTTTAATACCCTAGGGCAGGGAATAATTCTTAAGTTAAATATAAAAAGCTCAGATCATAAAGGAAAATGTTGATATGCCTAGATTGTATTAAAAGTAAGAACTTCTGCCCATCAAAAGATATCATAAAAAGAAAGTGAAAATTCAAGGCACAAACTGGGAGATATTTGTAATGTTTAAAATATTATCATAAAAAAATAGAAAGCACACCTAGAAGTCAATCACAAGTAACAAACAGGCTAATAAGAAAATGGCAGCACTTAACCAAAGCAGGATTAAAAATGGCTAAAATAATTTTAAAAATGTAATTTGGAAAACAATTTAGCATTAGGTAGTAGGATATAAGTATGTGCATATAATTTATGTATATATTTAAGATATAGATAGATAGATATCTATGTATATAGATAGATAGATATGAATGTTTCCCAAAATACTCATTTAATATTCCCTGTATTGGCAAAAAATAATCCAAGAGGACAATGGATAAATAAATAAAATCTGGTATGTTCATTCTGTGGAATACTATGTAGCAACAAAAATTAATGAATGACAAGTGCATGCAACCATACAGATGAATCTTAGGAATATAATGTTGAATGAAAAAGCAAGCTATAGAAGAACACATAATTTCATTTATAAGACTTCAAATGCATGAAAAACATAATAACATAGGTTTAGGGATAGAAACATATATGATAAAACTATGAAGAAAAAGCAAAATCCAGTTAGTATCTACCTCTTAGGAAGCATAAACAGGGTTACAATGATATAAACACCCAAGGAGCCTCAAAGGCAATGGTCCTCTTAATCTGAAGTGGTAGGTATGCAAGAGATTGATGTTCTTTCATTCTCTATAACATTATGCATACTAATAAATTGTTTTTTGTTTTTGTGCAATAGGTAAAAAGCAAAACATACAAAAGAGTGCTGTCTGAAGTTCCTCTTAATGTCCTTGGGCTGATAAATTTCATTTTTTAAACCTGTGCTCCCGGTTTAAAGAAAAAAATTAACATTATAATAGCATATCTTAAAATAGTATACTGTATATAGTAGGTGCTTAATAATTGTTAACTATCATTATTATTATCATCAACATCATCCTATCTGTTATTACCCATGTAACTATCAATGTGGCCAAAACCATCTACGGCCTCTCTGCTTACCTAATACTTTAATGCTTTCTATAACCAACAAAAATGAATTAAGTTGATGAATTATGCCTTTACTCAACAGCATTTTTAATCATATGTATCTGTTGTTTTTACAAATCTTTTTTCTAAAACTTTCATAGTGGCTGCCTCTTTTCGTATGCCCCTTATATGTTTCACCTCATTTCAGTCATTATTTTCAATTTAATACTACTACAATGCTTCCACATTCATTCTATTTTTATATCCATTCCTCCCAAAGTCAGGCCCCTCACCTTTGAATTTGGTTTCAATATTCACATACAATGAACATGAGCATCTTGAGCTTCATGCCGTTTTATACCCCGCAGTATAAAGAGAATATCCTAAATGCTTCCAAAATGACAAACATAAAAACAAAGTTCAAGAAAAGCAAATGACAATATGTCATTTATCATAATTAAATGCTAGAAAATAAATTTAGAGCAATGCCGTCAGAGTTTAAGGAACAAATTTTGAATCTAGATTATCTACTTTCAATGTGGGGTAAAATAAATATATTTTCATATGTACACAAATTCCATTATTTTTTATTGTATGCACCTCTTAGAGGAAATCACTTGAGGATGGTTCATCAAAACGATAATGTCAATCAAGAAAGAGAAAGATATAAGAAATAACAGTGGACATAAATCAGAGCAGAGTGAAAGAAAATCTTAACAGCTATGTAGCAAGCCTAGAAAGCAACTGGTTTCAATTAGAAGAGTAAAACACTGGACCACCTGTAGAATATTTCAAAGGAGATGAAATAGATTCCAATCAATGTAAAAAATATTAAGTCAAAGAGATTAGCACTGTGGATCAAAAAAGTTCTTCACTATTCCCAAAGGGAGGGAAGAAGAAGAGAGAGGAACAGAGACAGCTGGGGAAAAAAAAAAAAAAACTGTACAAGAAAGCTATTTGTTACAAATATAAAGCAACCAACCAGTAGAGCATAAGAAAACAACAGTACTCATTAACCTTGATGCTAGATTGATTCAAGCAATAGTACAGGTGGGTAGCTGGGCCCACAAAGAAGGAAAAGCAATCTTACCATCTTTAGAACAGACATAGAATGAAAGTATGAAAAAATTGATTATGGTTTCAGAACAGAATGTAAATGCTATCTAGCAGATACAGCTAACAGAGGTTGGAAGACAGAGTTAGAAAAACTGCGGAGAGGACGGGAAGTGTGACACCCTCCCAGTGCACAGTGAGTAACAAGGAGAGCCCATCTAAAGGACACAGGACACAGGAGTAGAGATGTATTATCAAAAGTTATTTAGATGCCAGGGCACCTGGGTGGCTCAGTGGGTTAAGCCTCTGCCTTCGGCTCAGGTCATGATCTCAGGGTCCTGGGCTTGAGCCCCGCATCAGGCTCTCTGCTCAGCGGGGAGCCTGCTTCCCCCTCTCTCTCTCTGCCTGCCTCTGCCTACTTGTGATCTCTCTCTCTCTCTCTGTCAAATAAACAAAATCTAAAAAACAACAAAAAAAAATTTTTTAAAGTTATTCAGATGCATAATTGAAGAACTTTTCTAAATTAGGTAACTATTCTAAATTCTAAACTATTCTAGAAGGAGGGGGAATTGTGTGGAGGACATTATATAAATGAGATAATCTGCCATGTTTTACAGTGAGAAGTAGAAATAATGTCTAAAGTTGATAAATCTTGATAAAGTCAATAAAGTTGATAAAAATTAAATACTTAAAATAGTATTTAAGCATTTATTTAAAATTATAGCATTAACTAATAGAAGAAACTAAATCAGATATGGTTTATTTTTTCAATCTTCTATTACATTTGTATTGACAGTTACTTCTGGCATTAAACTTCATTGCCTTCATGCCATAACTATGCAAAGTTTCATAATCATTTTAGTATAAATGCAACAACATTTCACATACACGCGTACACACATACGTCTTAGACAAAAAACATATTTATGTTCATATGTTTTATATCACAATTTCCCCCCATCCCAAAAAAGAGCTACACTTTTTCACTGGCTTGTGGGAATTTAAGGGAACTGAGTACATTGCGCTTGTCCCTGGTATTTTCTTTGCAAGTAAGCTTTAGTTTAAGCATCCTACCTCTTTTTTTTTTTTTTTAATTTATTTATTTATTTTGTTAGTTAACATATGGTGCAATACTGGTTTCTGGAATAGAATTCAGTGATTCATCACTTACATACAACACCCAGTGCTCATCACAATAAGTGCCCTCCTTAATACCCATCACCCATCTAGCCCATCCCCCGTCCACCTCCTTCCATCAACCCTGTTTATTCTCTATCTTTAAGAGTCTCTTATGGTTTGTTTCCCTCTCTCCTTTTTTTTCTTTTCTTCTTTCCCATATGTTTGCCTGTTTTCTTTCTTAAAAAGAAGATGTCCTGTGTGTGTGTGTGTGTGCGTGAGTGTGTGTGTGTATAAATATTAGAATTATATATATATAAGAATATTATTCAGCCATAAAAAAAGAATCTTGCCATTTGCAACGACATGGATGGAGCTAGACTGTATTATTCTAAGTGAAAGAAGTCAGTCAGAAAAAGACAAAAATGGTTTAAATGGTTAAAGTGTGTCTGAGAAGTGGGATGGGGACTGTGAGAGACTGGCTGGTTCTTTTCTTGATAAGCCCCTTGGTACTACTGGACTTTACCCATGTGCACATAATACACTGGTCATTTAAAATAAAAAAGAGGGGCGCCTGGGTGGCTCAGTGGGTTAAAGCCTCTGCCTCTTTTCTGGCTAAAGCTCAGGTCATGATCTCGGGGTCCGGGGATCGAGCCTCGCATCAGGCTCTCTGCTCAGTGGGGAGCCTACCTCCCCCCTCTCTCTCTCTGTCTGCCTCTCTGCCTACTTGTGATCTCTCTCTCTCTGTCAAATAAATAAATAAATAACCTTTAAATAAAATAAAATAAAAAAGAATGAGTGATTTAAAAAACCCCAAGAGATTAATGCCTATTGAAATGTCATCATACAACACAAATTTTCAGATTCAACCTCGATTAAACGCTTTACAACCAACATTGCTTACAAATGGTACTTATGAAATCTCTTAATTCTCTTTTCCCCATATATATTTAGGAATCACCTTCTACCCATTTCTATCTGAAACTCATTAGTCCCAATATATTTTAAATAGTCCCAATATATTTTAAATAACTATTTGCCTTTTTTTCTGATTTTAAATTATACATATAAAAAGGTATACATATTGTGGAAAAATTGGGCAATTCTGAAATATATATAGATCAAACAACTATAATCCATTCTTTAGAAACTAACTTGTACACCTGAAACTAATATACTGTATGTTAACTAACCAGAATTTAACTAAAAACTTAAAAAAAAAAAAAAAAACTTTAAATAGAAAAAAATAATGGAAGCAACCACTTTGGGTGGGATTTTTTTTGTGTGTTTTTTTCTTCTTTCAATATTTTATTTATTTATTTAAGAGAGAGAAAAAGAGAGAGAGCATGAGAGGGGGAAGGATCAGAGGGAGAAGAGACTCCCCGCTGAGCTGGGAGCCCAGGACTCTGGGATCATGACCTGAGCCGAAGGCAGATGCTCAACTGACTGAGTTACTCAGGTGCTTCATGGAAGCAACCACTTTTGATACTTATCTTCAATTATCTTCCTTGTTTAACATAACTAAAATCATAACATGATTAATATTTTATACTCTACTTACAGAAATTCATATATAAAATTGTCCATGCTATCAAACGGACTATTTAAATGTAATTTTTAAGATAAATGTTGACAGATTATAAAAATAGTACATATCAAATATAGAAAAGCCAGAAAATAGAGAAAAGCACAGAAAATAACAAGTCTTTAAAATTCTGTAGTCTAGAGGCATTCAGTTTTAACATTTTCTTATATCTCTTCCCATATTTGCTCTGTGTATATAGTGTGTTTTAATAATTGATCTATTATATCTGAAAGTTTGTTTCCTGCTTTTTTTAAACTAAACACTATAACAAAAACTATTCCCCCTGCATATCAACTTCTTCATAAATATTTTTACATTTTACTTATCAAATTTTAATTAATTCTTGTCCCATTATTAAATGCTATTAAATTCTCATCCTACTATTAAATATTCTTGTTTGATTTTTTAATTGTTCAAATTGCAAATAATGACAGAATGAACATATTTGTGCATAAAATCTTTTCCTCTTTTGGAATATTTTCATTTCTTAAGTTTCTAGAAGTACAAATACTCTCTCTAAGAGAAGTACAATAAATTTAGACTGTATAAAGATCATTCTGAGTACAATAATTGAAAAAGCATGTAATTTAGATGAAGGTGAAGTAATTCTTTGACTTATGTAACAGGTTGCTGCATAATTAAAAATCAAAAGGAGTAGTGTGAGTTCTTTTCAAATGCTTTTAAAGTCAGTAAGAAAATATGATGCCTTTTAGGATGAAGGTACACACAGAAACCTTAGAAATAGCAATCTCCTTTCTCCCAAAAGTGAGGAATAATTTATACCAGGCAAACAAACAACTGCTGGTTTCGTTCCTTTTACAGCCAATGTATCTCTATGGAAGCAGTAGAGAAGGTAAAGATTCTCAGTCAACTATAAAGTACCAATGCTTATTTACAAGGCTGTTAAAAGTGTTGCTTTAACAATCATGCTTCCTTTCTGATCCTAATGATTCTTGCATGGCACCGAATTAAAGGAATAGTGATCTAATGGAAAGTGGATCACTAGAAATTACAGAATCATTTTCTCAAGAAATATTCAATAACTGATATTTATATGCAGATCTCTAAAAGGAAAGGAAGAGATCCAATGACTTTGATAGATCTCTTAATCTCTTAGTGTTTTAATTTCTAAAGGCAAAATACTAATTAACCTTATCATAATAGTTGGATTATAATCCTGAAAATACCATAGGATATTAGTAGTATGATGATTATTTTTTTAGGGACTTGTATTAATTACTTAGGTGTTAAATATTGGGAGTCTCTTAACATGCAAACGAAAACCACAATGAGATATCCCTTCATCCTTGTCAGAATGGCTAAAACGAAAAACACAAGAAACAACAAGTACTGGCAAGGGTGTAGAGAAAAAGGAACCCTCATGCACCATTGGTGGGTATGCAAACTGGTACAACCACTATAGAAAACAGTATGGAGGTTCCTCAAAAAATTAAAAATAGAAGTATCATATCATCCAGTAATTCCACTACTGATATTTATCCAAAGAATACAAAAATACTAATTTGGAAAGATATGTCCACCCCTGTTTATTACAGCATTTATACAATAGCAAGATATGGAAGCAACACACGGGTCCATTCATGGATGAATGGATAAAGAAGTTGTGGTACTATATATACAATGGAATATTATTCAGCCATAAAAAAAAGTGAAATCTTGTCGCTTGAAATGACATGGATTGATCTTGAGAGTATAATACTCTCAAGTATAATAAGTAAAATAAGTCAGGCAGAGAAAGACAAATAGTACATGATTTCACTCATATGTGTAATTTAAGAAACCAAACAAAGAAAAAAGAAACAAATGAAAAAAATCAGACCCTTAAATATAGAGAGCAAACTGGTGGTTACCAGAGGGGAAGTGGTTGGGAGGAAGGGAGAAATAGGTGAAGGGGATTAAGAGTACACTTATCATGATGACTGTGTAATGTATATAATTGTTGAATCATTATATCATACATCTGAAACTAATATAACACTGTATGTTAATATACCAAATTGAAAAAAAACAAATTAATTTTTTAAAATGTTGAGGGCCTCTTTTGGTATATCCTTCTTGGTACTATGCTTGTGATTTCTTACAGCCCATAAATGATTAAAGGCGTTGCATGGCACAAGACGATGAAGAAAGACAGCAAATTGTTCCACACTGGAAGTAAGTTACAAGCAAAGGGGGTGTTTGAGGGCCCAGAGTTTGTAGAGCCAGTCATTTAGAGAATCTGAAAGATCTATATGGCTGGAAAATAAATTTAATGAGGAATGTGGTGGAAGAAAAATTGTCCGGACATAAAGATGGAGAGGTTGAGGGGCGCCTGGATGGCTCAGTCAGTTAAGCGCCTGCCTTCAGCTCAGGTCATGATCCCACGATCCTGGGATCAAGCCCCACATAGGGGTCCCTACTCAGTGGGGAGTCTGCTTCTGCATCTCCCTCTGCCTGCCCCTCCCTCACATTTGTGTGCTCTCTCTCTCTCTCTCCCTCTCAAATAAATAAATAAAATATTTAAAAAAAAAAAAAAAGATGGAGAGGTTGAGCAGAAACAGATCACAAAGGGTCTTATACACCAGGTTAAAGTAGTAAAACATCATTGAGGACATTTAAAAATGGGATGTTATGATAAGGCATAAAGAACATTCTACCTGGAGAACAAAGAAATAACTGGGAGAAAAATGAAGTTGTTGCAGCAGTCTAGGCAAGAGACAATAGCCCAAGTTAAGAAGCAAGAACCGAGATGGTGTTGTGGGCTAAATTATGTTCCCCAAATGCAGCTGTTGAAGCCTTAACCCTCCAGTTCCTCAGCATGTGACTACATTTGGAGATAGAGCCTTATAAAGAGATGATTAAGTTAAAATGAGGCTGTTATTGTAGGTCCTAATCTAATCTGACTGGTGTTCTTACAAGAGGAACTATATACACCCAGAGAGATGCAAAGGATGTGTGCACACAGAAGAAAGACCACAGAAAGACACAGCAAGAAGGCAGCAGTCTGCAAGCCACAGAGAGAGGCCTCAACTCTGATACACCTTGATATCAAATGTCAAGCCTCCAAAACCATGAGAAAATTTCTGGTTTATAAGCCACTCAGTCTATGATATTTTACTATGTCATATGGCAAATGAATAGAGATGAATATAACTGAATGGATCTGAGAGGTATTTAGGAATCAAAATTATTAAATTCAGTGACTAGACTTAAGTTTAAATGAAGTGGCAGGAACCATGGTGACTCTGGATAGTGGAGCCATTTTCTGAGGCAGGGACTTCACAGGGAGGAGCGGGATGAACTGAAGATCACAAGTTCAGCTTTGGAGCTGTTGAGTTCTTTGTAATTATGAGACGTCCAAGTGAACATCTAATTATGGATTAGACAATTAGATAGATACATGGATCTGGAACTCAGGAAGCGAGTTTGGCTGGAGAAATGGGCCTGCACTCATCAACATACAGATTAATGAAGACCCTATTGGAGATAGGAGAACCATTGCTTGTACTTGGTGCCTTACAGATATGAGATTATAGAAATGAAAAATTCACAGATGGTTCTATCCTCCCCTGGCAAAATGACTAAGTGTTGGCTCTTAGGTATTGAGGCAGACACTTGAATGCCTACCCAGAACACATTCCCCTTTTCTTCTTTTTGACAGGAGCTTATTTTGGATCAGGTTTCAGGCAGTATGTGCCAAGCCCCAGGGAATGAATCATGATTGGTACATGGAAATCATTGTAATCCCCCTTCCCTTTGCCAGAGAATGTTTAGTAGGCACTTGACTTATTCATTTCCAGTGGCAATATACCCGAAAATTTTTTCTTGATTAAAAAAGGGGAAAAAATGTGCAAAGATATTTCCCTCTTTCTTCTTGAATTTGAGGACTATTGAAAAGACGTCATATGTGGTATAGCAGCAGTTATGTTGTGAGAATGAGGGAAAGTCAACAAAATTGAAGAGAAGCCTCCCTGGAGGTCTGGACCTGTGTAGTTGCTGAAACAATCCTGGATCACTTTCCACTTCACTTGTCTTGGGAGAAAAATAATCCCCCACTGTTCATTCCACTTTCAGTTAAGAATCCTGTTTTGTGAAGCCAAAAGCACTCAAATAGGTACCAGGATTTCCCTCAAATAGCTCACCTACTAAATGACATGAAAAGTATCTCTTTTACCCCCAGTTTCCTTGAGATATAACTAACATACAATATTGTTTAAGTTTAGGTTAGACAACATGATGATTTGATACATGTATGTATTGCAAAACAATTACCACAATCAGGTTAATTAGTACTTCCATCATCTTATATACTTGTAGATTGTTTTGGTGATAACATTTAGGATCTATTCTGTTAGTAATTTTTGCATATACAAAATGGTATTGTTAACTATAGTCACCATGCTGTACATTAGATTCCCAGAACTTACTCATCTTATAACTGAAAGTGTGTACCTTTGACTAACATCTCCCCATTTCCCACACTCCCAGGCCCTGGCAACCACCATTCCACTCCGTTTCTGAGTTTGACTTTTTTAGATTCCACATGTAAGTGAGATCATACAGCATTTGTCTTTCTGTGTCTGGCCTCCAGGTCCCAGGTTCATCCATGTTGTCACAAAAGACAGGATTCCCTTCTTTCTATGGCTGTATAATATTACATTGTGTACATTATATGTATGTGAGTATACACACACACACACACACACACACACACACACACCCTACATGGACATTTTAGTTGTTTCCATGTTTTAGCTATTGGAAATAATGTTCCATTGAATATAAGGATGCAGATATTTCTTTGAGATAGTGATTTCATTTTATGGAAGGTATCTTGAAAGCGTAGACTAAGATGTCAACTTGTTCAGCTTGTTAAAGCTAAGAGTCTCCAGATTTTAGTCTGAGGGTCCCTATTTCCTCTTTCAATTTCTAGTTAGAAAATAGTGATGATTTAAAAGATAGCATTGGCCACCCCCTCTGTGTGCAAAAATAATCAAATTGAATAGTTAGTAGGATGTAAGATAGAAAACATCAAGAATCAGTTCTTTAAAATATTTTATACAATGCCAAATCTTTAAATAGGTTTTTATAACAGCCATCACTTACTTAAGACACAGTGTAATTTCAAGTGTACACTTCTTTAATAATCAGATAGTAAATGCTCAACAAATACTTTTGATTGAATTTGATGTGAAAATCACTGAAAATTAAGAGCAAAACCATTTGCAGTTTCCTTGTATGAGAAAAAACTCGCAAAGACTTTTCTTCACATTTTATCATAAAAGAAATTTCTTAAAAACCCAACAATACCTACCACTTTACTTTTTTTCCTACACAGAACCTTACAAAGTGACTTCTCTTCTGTGGTCTAATGCAGGAATAGAGATAAGAAATATGTCTCTGGTTTCCCAGGGGAATTCCAAGAAACCTTTTTTTAAAAAGGATAATGCCAATTCTCTTTAAGCATTGAAAGAATGTAGAAAAGTGAAGGCAAACTCTCAAAATTATTTTTATGAAGTGAGAAAAACCTGATATTGACCTTGAGGATATATACACTATTCAAAACACACACAAACACAAACTCCAGACCAATTTCACTTTTGACTATCACTCTAAAAATCTTGAAGAAAATATTAGCAAACGAAATTCATCAATACTTTGAAGAGTTGTGCATCGTGACTAGATACGTCTTACTCTTAAGATCATTCAATATGAGAAAATGAATTAATACTATTTAGATGTATTACTTTAACATTGATGTCAGATCGTGTCATTTCTCTTTCCCAAAATGTCTGAAGCCTTCCCATTTCACTCAGAGGAAGAGCCAAAAATTCTTACATTGACCTAAAAGGTCTATATAATCTGACAACTACTGTCCCTGTCTCTTATTCTCTCCTCAGTCACATGGCTCCAGCCACAGTGAACAGTGCTGCTCCTCAAACAATCCAGGAACGTTCCTGCCCTAATGTCTTTGCATTGTTATACTCTTCGTCCACAAACTTCCACCAAATATCTGAGAGGTTAAGTCTCTCACCCTCTAAAAGATTTTGCTTAAATGTCACCTTACCTATAAAGCTTATGCTGCTTTAAAGTTGAAACTGTCCTACCCCCACCCGTGGCACTTCTGATCTCTTGTCCTGCTCTGTGTTTTCTTTTTTTTAAGCACTTGCTATAGCACTTCTGTATTATCTTCTAGAACTGAGTCAATGTATTTGTATATCATCATTTTCATTTATTGTCTCTCTCTCTCTCCAGCCATTATATAAGCTTTTTGTCTGTTTCGTTCACCATGATAATCCATGTGCCTACAATAGTCCTTGGCACATAGTTAGCATTCAACTGATTTTCTTAAAATAGATGACTGAATGATTATTTAATATACCTAAAGAAAAGTCACATGGTGTTCTCCATAGCCACTAAAAAGCCATTTGGCAAGGAGGAGGAGCAAGATGGCAGAGGAGTAGAAGACCTAAATTTCATCTGGTCCCAGGAATACAGCTAGATAGTTATCAAACCATTCTGAACACCTACAAACTCAACAAGAGATCGAAGAGAAGAAGAGCAGCAATTCTAGGAACAGAAAAGCGACCACTTACTGGAAGGTAGGACATGCGGAGAAGTGAATCCGAGGTGATATATGGGAAGATAGACCGCGGGGGAAGGAGCCAGCTCCCGGCAAGTATTAGAGCAGCAGAGCACAAAATCAAAACTTTTAGAAGTCTGCTCCAGGGAGGGACGTCACTCCAGAGGCTAAATGGGGGGTGGAATCTTCGTGGGGACAGTGTGGTCTCAGGACCCAAGGGGTCACAAAAAGACCAGGGGTGTCTCAGTATGGCAGAGCTCCCAGGTATCAGAGGGGGGAAGCCAGCTGCAGAGACGGAGTTGAGGAGTGAGCTCTCAGCTTGGGGTTACCTTACGATGATCCGAGGCACAGTCTGGCCACTGCTCTTTGAGCAGGGATGCCACAAGTGGCAGATCTGGGGAGACTCACCTTTCTCCTCCGGGAGGAGTGGCGCGGGAGTGTGCTGCAGGAATCTGCTGGGTTTGGAGACTCCAAATGGGGCCGTGTGCCAGAGACAGAAACACTCGGTCACAAGCCGGGTGAGCATGGATCGTGGCCGGAGACCAGAGAGATAGGAGTGATTGACAGCTTGTCTCTGAGGGTGCATTGAGTAGTGGGGCCCTGAGTTCTCGGCAACTATGGTGCCAGAGACTGGGAGGCCGCCATTTTCATTCCCATCCTCCAAAGCTGTACGGAAAGCATTCAGGGAACAAAAGCTACCAGAGCAAACCTGAGCAAATTACTTAGCCTGGCCCCTGGCAAGGGCGGTGCAATTCCGCCTCGGGAAAAGACGTTTAACAATCACGGGAACAGATCCCTTCCCCAGGAGATCAACAAGAACATCCAGCCAAGACCAAGTTTACTGATCAACGAGAACTACAAAACAGCAGTGCAAAGGGAATACAGCACATAGAATTCATGGCTTTTTTCCTATGATTGTTTAGACTTTCAAAGTTAGATTTTTAAAATTTCCATTATTTTTTCCTTTTTCTAGTTTTTTAATATTTCCTCTTTCCTATTTTAACCTATTTTAACTATTTTATCTTACCACTACCTCTTTAAAAATCTTTTTTAATTTTAATTTTTATAGTCATATTCTATTCTTTCATGGTATTTAACCTTATTTTTTGTATACATATAAGTATTTCTTTCTTTAAAATTTTGGGATACACTTTCTTCTAACAGACCAAAATATACCCTCAATCTAGCATATGGCTTTGTTCTAGTCTCCAGCCTGATCACATTCTCTCCCTTACTGTTTATTTCTTTTTTCAACCAACTTCTTATCTTATCAATTCCTTTTTTAAAATCTTTTTTAACTTTCATCTTTACAGTCAGATTCCATCCCTTCCTCGTGTTTAACCCATATATATATTTTTTTCTTTCTTTAAAATTTTAGGAGGCAGTTTCTTCTAACAGACCAAAATACACCCAAAATCAAGTATGTGGCTCTGTTCTATTCACCAGCCTAATCACATATTTTTTTTTCCTTTTTTCTCCCCCCAGTTTCAGGTCTCTTCTGATTAAGTTAGTGTATATTTTTCTGGGGTCGTTGTTACCCTTTTAGCATTTTCTTCTCTCATTCTTCTATTCTTCTCTTGACAAAATGACAAGACGGAAAAACTCACCTCAAAAAAAAGAACAAGAATCAGGACCGACGGCTAGGGACCTAATCAATATGGATAGTAGTAAGATGCCAGAACTAGAGTTCAGAATGACAATTATAAAAATACTAGCTGGGACTGAAAAAAGCATACAAGATACTAGAGAATCCCTTTTTGGAGAAATAAAATCCCTTTCTGGAGAAATAAAAGAACAAAAATCTAACCAAGTTGAAATAAAAAAAGCTATTAATGAGGCACAATAAAAAATGGAGGCTCTTACATTAAGATAAATGAGGCAGAAGAGAGAATTAGGGATATAGAACACCAAATGATGGAGAATAAAGAAGCTGAGAAAAAGACAGATAAACAACTACTGGATCATGAGGGGAGAATTCGAGATATAAGTGATACCATAAGACAAAACAATTATTAGAATAATTGGGATCCCAGAAGAAGAAGAGAGATTGGGAGAGAAGGTATATTGGAGCAAATTTTAGCAGAGAACTTTCCTAATTTGGGGAAGGAAACAAGCCTCAACATCCAGGAGGCACAGAGAATCCCCCCCCTCAAAATCAATAAAAATAGGTCAACATTCTGTCATCTAATAGTAAAACTTACAAGTCTCAGAAACACAAATTAATAAAAAGGACCCAAATTAATAAAATCATGAATGAAAGCAGAGAGATCACAACCAACACCAAAGAAATACATACAATTATAAGAACATATTATGAGCAACTATACGTCAGCAAATTTGACAATCTGGAAGAAATGGATGCATTCCTAGAGACATATAAACTACCAAAACTGAACCAAGAGGAAATAGAAAACCTGAACATACCTATAACTAGTAAAGAGATTGAAGCAGTACTAAAAAATTTCCCAACAAACAAGAGCCCAGGGCCAGACGGCTTCTCAGGGGAATTCTACCAAACATTTAAAGAAGAATTAATACCTATTCTTCTGAGACTGTTCCAAAAAACAGAAATGGAAGGAAAACTACCAAGCTCATTTTATGAGGCCAGCATTACCTTGATCCCAAAACCAGACAAAGACTCCATCAAAAAGGAGAATTAAAGACCAATATCCTTGATGAACATGGATGCAAACATTCTCACCAAAATACTAACCGAAAGGATCCAACAGTACATGAAAAGGATTATTCACCAAGACCAAGTGGGATTTATTCCTGGGCTGCAAGTTTGGTTCAACATCTGCAATAAATCAATGTGATACAATACATTAATAAAAGAAAGAACAAGAACCATATGATACTCTCAATAGATGCTGAAAAAGCCTTTGACAAAGTACAGCATCCTTTCTTGATCGAAACTCTTCACAGTGTAGGCATAGAGGTTACATACCTCAATATCATCAAAGCCATCTATGAAAAACCCATGGCAAATATCATTCTCAATGGGGAAAAACTGAGAGCTTTTCCCCTAAGATCAGGAACATGGCAGGGATGTCCACTATCACCACTACTATTCAACATAGTACTAGAAGTCCTAGCCTCAGCAATCAGACAACAAAAAGAAATAAAAGGCATCTGAATTGGAAAAGAAGAAGTCAAACTCTCACTCTTTGCAGATGATATGATACTTTATGTGGAAAACCCAAAAGACTCCACTCCAAAACTGCTAGAACTCATACAGGAATTCAGTAAAGTGTCAGGATATAAAATCAATGCACAGAAATCAGTTGCATTTCTATTCACCAGCAGCAAGAGAGAAGAAAGAGAAATTAAAGAGTTGATCCCATTTAAAATTGCACCCAAAACCATATATATCAAGGAATAAACCTAACCAAAGAGACAAAGAATCTGTACTCAGAAAACTATAAAGTACTCATGAAAGAAATTGAGGAAGACACAAAGAAATGGAAAAACGTTCCATGCTCATGGACTGGAAGAACAAATATTGTGAAAATGTCTATGCTACCTAGAGCACTCTACACATTTAAGGCAATCCCTATCAAAATACCATCAGCTTTTTTCAATGAAGTGTAACAAATAATCCTAAAATTTATATGGAACCAGAAAAGATACTGAATAGCCAGAGGAATGTTGAAAAAAGAAAACCAAAATTGGCGGCATCACAATTCCAGACTTTAAGCTCTATTACAAAGCTGTAATCATCAAGACAGTACGGTACTGTCACAAAAACAGACACATAGATCAATGGAACAGAATAGAGAGCCCATAAATGGACCTTCAACAATATGGTCAACTAATCTTTGACAAAGCAGGAAAGAATGTCCAGTGGAAAAAAGACAGTCTCTTCAACAAATGTTGTTGGAAAAATTGGATAGCCACATGCAGAAGAATGAAACTGGACCATTTCTTTACACCACACACAAAAGTAGACTCAAAATCGATGAAAGATTTCACATCAAAATCCATCAAAATCCTTGAGGAGAACACAGGCAGCAACCTCTTCGACCTCAGCTGCAGCAACTTCTTCTAGAAACATCACCAAATGTAAGGGAAGCAAGAACAAAAATGAACTATTGGGACTTCATCAAAATCAAAAGCTTTTGCACAGCAAAGGAAACAGTCAACAAAACCAAATGACAACCAACAGAACGGGAGAAGATATTTGCTAATGACATATCAGATAAAGGGCTAGTATCCAAAATCTATAAAGAACTTCCCAAACTCAACACCCAAAGAACAAATCATCCAATTGAGAAATGGATCACTGGGTGTGGTGCATAATCAATGAATCTTGGAACACTGAAAAAATTAAATTAAATTTAAAAAATTAACCTATTTCACTACAGCAACATTTAAAGGAAAAGAAAAAGAAAAAGAAGTGGGCAGAAGACATGAACAGACATTTCTGCAAAGAAGACATCCAAATGGCCAACAGACACATGAAAAAGTGCTGGACATCACTCAGATCAGGGAAATACAAGTCAAAACCACAGTGAGACACCACCTGGCTAAAATTAACCAGTCAGGAAACAGATTTTGGCGAGGATGCAGAGAAAGGGGAACCCTCCTACACAGTTGGTGGGAATGCAAGCTGGAGCAGCCACTCTGGAAAACAGTAGGGAGGTTCCTCAAAAAGTTGAAAATAGAGCTACCCTACGACTCAGCAATTGCACTACAGGGTGTTTACCCTAAAGATACAAATGTAGTGATCCAAAGGGGCATGTGCACCGGAATGTTTACAGCAGCAATGTCCACAATAGCCAAACTATGGAAAGAGCCTAGATGTCCATCAACAGATGAATGGAGAAAGAAGATGTGGTATATATACACAATGGAATACTATGCAGCCATCAAAAAACATGAAATCTTGCCATTTGCAATGATGTGGATGGAACTGGAGGGTATTATGCTAAGCAAAATAAGTCAATCAGAGAAAGACAAATATCATATGACCTCACTGATATGAAGAATTTGAGAAACAAGACAGAGGATCATAGGGGAAGGGAGGGAAAAATTAAACAAGATGAAACCAGAGAGACAAACCATAAGAGACTCTTAATCTCAGGAAACAAACTGAGGGCTGCTGTCAGGGAGGGGGGTAAGAGGGATGGGGTGACCGGGTGATGGGCACTGAGGAGGGTACAGGCTAGGTTGAGGAAAAAAAATTTTTTTAGGGGCGCCTGGGTGGCTCAGTGGGTTAAAGCCTCTGCCTTCAGTTCAGGTCATGATCTCAAGGTCCTGGGATTGAGCCCTGCATCCGCGCTCTCTGCTCAGTGGGGAGCCTGCTTCCCTCTCTCTCTGCCTGCCTCTCTGACTACTTGTGATCTCTCTCTGTCAAATAAATGAAATCTTTAAAAAAAAATTTTTTAAGGCATTTGCAAGCAAATATACATTCTTGCTAAAAATTCAACTAGTAGAAATTAATGGCTAAATCCTTAAAAGTATTTGCCAGAAAACATCCTTGATAGAGAAAACACTGAAGGCATTCCACTACTATCAGGTACAAGGATGCCCACTACCATCACTTACCACTTAATTTCTATGACATGTATAAGCCAATTTAGTTAGATATAGAAAGTAATTATATGTATATAAAGAAAGGACAGAATAAACATAACTATTTGTAGACAAGAGGATTATACAACTAGACTGAAATAGCCAAATGAAAAACTACCAAATTAAACATGAGCTTTAGCCAGGTATCAGAATAATAAATTTTTGCACATTTATTTGAAAAATAATTTCTAACTGTTTTATCTGTTTTATCTGTTATGCTGTTCTTTTTGCTATTGTAGCTTGGAACTTCTATTTCATTATATCTTTTAACCAGTAAATATATATATAATGGAATAATTATTCAGCCATAAAGAAAAGGAAATCCTTCCATTTGCAACAACATGGATGAACATGTTAAGTGAAATAAGCCCAGACATAGAAAAAGAAATACTGTATGATCCCACTTATGTGACATCTAAAAAAATTGAACTCACAGAAGCAGAGTAGAATGGTGGTTTCCAAAAGTTCAGGGTGGGAGGAATGGGAAGATGTTGGTCAAAGGGTACAGACTTTCAGTTATAAGACAACTAAGTCCTGGGGATCTAATGTACAGTGTGGTGACCATATTTAACAATACTGTATGTACACTTGAAATTTTCTGAAAGAATACATCTTAAGTGTTCTCACCATACACACACATAAGTGGCAACTATGAGAGGTGATGGATATCTTAATTAGCTTGATTGTAGTAATCATTTCACAGTGTACATGTTATCGACTCCTCGTGTTATACACCTTAAATATATATAATTTTCACTTGTCAGGTATACCTCAATAAAGATGGGGGTTGAGTTCAAAATTAGTCTCAGTGGGCTAATAGCGAAGCATCAGCAGGTTTATATTCCTTCTAAAGTCTCTCAGGAAGAATTATTTTTCTTGCCTTTTCCAGCTTTTAGAAGCTGCCTCAATTTCCTCATCTTATGGCCCCTGCCACATTCAAAGCAGAGGTGGCTAGTTAAGTCTTTCTTCTATCATGTCACTTTGACACTGACTTTTTTCTGACTCCTGCTTTCACTTTTAAGAACCCTATGACAATGCTGTGTTCATCCAGGCAATCCAGGATAACTTCCCTATCCAAATGTCAGTTGATTAGTAAACTGGTCACATCCAGTACTTGAATTCCACTTTTCCATGTAACATAACATATTTGTAGATTCGGGAATTAGGATGCAGACATCTTTGGAAGGCTATTGCTCTGCTTACTATACCCAGAAATAGCTTTAGATATTTAAAAAACTTATATATGATAAAATTATCATCTCAAATGATCTGTACAAAGTTAGACTTTTTAATGGATGGTTTTAGAACAGCTGAGTAGTCCTTGGGAAAAAGATTAAATTAGATCCATTCTTTACATAGTATAACAGGATAAGCTCCAAATGGATCAAAAGATTTAAATGTAAATAAATAAACCATAGATATATTAAAGAAAGTATGCCAAATGTCTTTATAACCTCATGGTAAAACCCTTCTAATTATGACTACGGAGGACAGACTTTAAGGTGACCACCATCATCCCTGCCTCCTATTGTTCACATCTTTGTGAATATCCCTTCTGCCTGAGTATGAGTAGACCTACAACTTGCTCCTCACCAACAGAATGTGGCAAAGATGATGGGATGTATGTAATTATTGTGGTTCTATAATATATGAATGCAGCATCAATTTTGATAATTCCTCTCCCCTTTTCTCTCTCTCTCTCATTCCCTCTGTCTTTTG
Source organism: Potos flavus (assembly GCA_028534135.1). NCBI lineage: Eukaryota > Metazoa > Chordata > Mammalia > Carnivora > Procyonidae > Potos > Potos flavus. The sequence continues at coordinate 70,930,964 of CM052899.1, read as the reverse complement.
CAAAACTCTAAGAATCTGATGGAGGAAAAGAAATTAATTCTACCAACAATTAGAGTGAGCCGGGGAGCAGATTTTTCCACAGTTGAGTCTCCATAAGAACACAAGAACACAGTCCAGCCAACATATCAATTGCAGCTTTGTGAGACCCTGACAGAGGACCCTCCCCCCCACTCAGTAGTTCCTAGACTTTTGGCCCACAGAAGCTGTAAAATAATAAATGTATGTTATTTGGAGCTGCTAAATTTATGGTAATTTGTCACACAACATGAAAAACTAATACAGTGATTCAATGTTTGGAATACAGGAAAAGTAAATAAATCTTACTACATTAAAATTTCAAAACTTCAGTATTGCAAAGCAAAGGAAAGATACACAAATACCATAATTAAAAAACAAGAATACATAAGCAAAGTCAAAAGTCAGTTGATTTCTTAAAGTAATTATTAAATGATAATCCTCTCAATAGATAAAGAAGTCCCAGAAATCCACAAGAAAGATCAATCTCTCAGTAGAAAAATAGTCAATGAAAAAAACAAAGTCAATGGACATGAACAGTTTAAAAAAAAAATTCAAATCGCCCTTAAATATATTAAACAATTCTCAACCTCACTTATAAGAAAAATTCAATTAAAACTATATTGGGATACCATTTTCACCTTGTAGACCTGTTAAATTTCAAAAGGTTTAATGACACCATGTGTTGGTGAACATAAAAGAAACACATGCACTTTCACAGGTGGCCGGCTGTTATAAACCAGAAGGCAATTTAGTGATATCAATCAATATTACAAATACATGTCTTTGATCCAGCAATTTCACTACTTATAATTATCTTAAAGAGGTCCTCACATTCATATGAAATAATACCTTTCAGAACCATTTGTAATAAGGTTAAAGATCTAATGTCTATTAATTAGAAACCAGTTAAATTATGGTACATCCATTCAATGGAAAAGCGTGCAGCTGTAAAATGACACTGAGATCTTTATTGCTGATTTGGGGCAGACTGTGTTATTATTCACCAGTTATTCTAAACTCCCCTATCAAGATGCCTCTCATTGCAGGAGAATCATCTGTATCCATACCTGTTGAACTTCAGAAAAGATGTAACTTGCTTCACCCAATGAAGTGTGGGTATATATGTCATGTGTTACTTCAGACAGAAGATTTAAGAGCCAACGAATAATTTACCCTCTGCCATAAGTCCAGCACTGTTCCAACCAGATGTTGTTCAATCTGCCTGAATTCTTGAGAGACAATGACTTGGGCCGGACTATAGGTGACCCATGGTACAAATGCTGTGTGAGATAGAAATCTATGTAGTTTTAAGGCATGAAAATTCTAGAATCAACCATAGTAAATTATCCTGACTGATGCACTTATGTAGAAAAATCCCCAAGATAGATAGCTAGGTGGAAAAAAATTATACAGGAGAGCATGTATAAGTATGGCACACTCTGCCTAAAAACAAAGAGGGAAAAAAAGAACACATAAATATATGTGTGTCCTAGCTTGTACTAGCACAACAAATCTCTGGATGATTTTTATATATTAGGGCCAATTGGGAACTGGGCAAATGTGAGACAAGTTTGAGAGAGAATTTGATAGGATACTTCTTTTTATATTTTTTGATCTATTCAAACCTTTAATACATTTTTAAGGAAAGAAACATCTGTCTCTAAAACATATGTTGACATAAAAACTTAAGAAATAAGTTGAAAAGGTAGCAGGAGAAGAAAAAACATGAAGTCTTCCTAGGGCTTGAACAGAACCAACATCCATCTTTGCAATGATGGCCTTTTCCATAACTGTGCCTGCCTCTGACCATATTCATCTGGCAAAAAGGGGAATGTTCCAGGAGGAACTACATGGGAAAACTGATAAATATGTAAAGTAGCATGAAGACAAGTTTGGAGAATACTGAGTTGCTAAAATGAGAAGTGTGTTTTTTCAAGGGTGGATGTTAGGAGAGAAAATAGTGAATTAATTATCAAACACCTTGACAGCTAATGCTACACTGTTTGGGTTTCATCCTTGGGAGATGTGGAGCCAGGTGAATGAAAGGTAAAAATGCAGAGAATTCACAAGACTTCTCAAACTGAAAGTTCAATGAAGATAAATAAGAAAATGACATAGGGAAATTCTCTCAGGGCATTTAAGATATTCCTGTTTTAAGATCCAAAGAATCATGCAGTTAGGAGGAACACAATATGTAACATTTAGTTAGAAATAAAGCTTAGTTCCAATTGTACTCATCTTTTTCCAGTGTAACAAGACTACTCTACTTTAGATAAATAATATGCATAAGCAATTAATAAGAATATAAAGTGAGTACATTAGGAGCTAGTTATGCTGTAGGAGCTAGATGTTAACCAAGAAATTTTTTACTTGGAAATAGCCTTCGACAATGTAAACATAATCCCTATCATTCTCTATGCTTATCCAATTCATTCATGAACAAAACACCAATAGAAATTGCTACATAAGAAATTTTTTTCAGAATGCTTTGATTTTTAATGTCAAAATATTTATTTATATAACTAACTATTTAAAATAGTGAAGATTTTGAAAAGCCAAAGAACTTCAAAATGAAAAGAATCAACATCTTTTAATATGAGACTACAATGCCTGAACAGCACTAATATTGTTATCTGAAATATTTGTGGATTTCTTAATACTCTAATACAGTATTCAAAAATTAAAAATCAAATATTCAAGTTGGTTGGTGAAGAGAACACAAGGAATTTTAGTTTTTTTACTATCAAAAATATTTGTATATGAAGTGATTTCACCAGTTGCCCTGGATTAAAACCTTATTACTAAAGAAGGAAAGTTTAATCTTATCAGTAGATAGGTTTTTATCAGTAAAATGTGTTTTGGAATCCAGTGTATGTTGAAGGAATTTTAATGTCAAAAAAGCATAAAAGGGAAAGTGGTCTATATTTTTATTTTAAGAAAATAATGTAAAACTTTTTTAAATTTTATTTTATTTAAATTCAATTAATTAACATATACTGTATTATTAGTTTCAGAGGTAGAGTTCAGTGATTCATCAGTTGCATATAACACCCAGTGCTCATTACACTACATGCCCTCCTTAATGCCCATCACCCAGATACCCCATCCCCACACCCACCTCCCCTCCAGCAACCCACAATTTGTACAAACATTCTAGAATATACACTAGAATGTATTTAAAAGTGGTGAAATTTGAAGCAAATTATCTGTGTTCGTCCCCTGTATCCTCCTCATGACTTACGTTCCTAAGTCAACAAGAGTCAGTTGAGCTGTAGTCAGTGACTCTGAAAAGATTTGGTTTTCCCATTTAAAAAAAAAAACCCTACAGGACATAACATGACCTTGGTCTTAATAAGAATTTATTATTGAGGATGTGGAGAAAGGGGAACCCTCTTACACTGTTGGTGGGAATGAAAGTTGATGCAGCCATTTTGGAAAACAGCGTGGAGATTCCTAAAGAAATTAAAAATAGAGCTACCCTATGACCCTGCCATTGCACTACTGGGTATTTACCCCAAAGATACAGATGTAGTGGAAAGAAGGGCCACATGTACCCCAATGTTCATAGCAGCAATGGCCACAATTGCCAAACTGTGGAAAGAGCCAAGATGCCCTTCAACAGACAAATGGATAAAGAAGATATGGTCCATATATACAATGGAATATTATGCCTCCATCAGAAAGGATGAATAACTAACTTTTGTGTCAACATGGACGGGACTGGAGGAGATTTTGCTGAGTGAAATAAGTCAAGCAGAGAGAATCAATTATCATATGGTTTCACTTACTTATGGAGCATAAGGAATAACATGGAGGCCATTAGGATAAGGAAAGGAAAAGTGAATCAGGGGAAATCAGGGGGAGACGAAGCATGAGAGACTGTGGACTCTCTGAAACAAACTGAGGGTTTTGGAGGGGAGGGGAGTGGGGGGATAGGTGATCCTGGTGGTGGGTATGAAGAAGGACACGTATTGCATGGAGCACTGGGTGTGGTGCATAAACAATGAATCTTGTAACACTGAAAAAATAAAATTAAATTTAAAAAAAGAATTTATCAAGTTGCACAACAATGTGAATGTACTTAATGCCACACAAACAACTGTATACCTAAAAAATGGTTAAAATGACAAATTTTATTATGTATATTTTACCACAAATTTTAAAACGATTTATCATTAAACACTTAATAGTGCTGTCATTTATCATTTAATTATAAAATATTTCATATCTGTTTATTCTGCATCCACACACAAAATTTTGTTCCTATTATATTAGCTTCTTTTACTTACAACCCTGAACCATATCTTGATCCATCAGCATTATTTATTCATTGATTCAGAACATAAATATTTTACTGCCATAAATATGAGCAGGGATCTACTGAGATTAACATTTCAGTTATGGGGCCACAGCTAATATATACAATCATATTTTCAGTACTGTGCCAGTGGCGTCATAAAATCAATTCAACTAACATCTACTGAATTCCTGTAGAACACAAAAGACTCTCCCAGACACTTTTATTGTTATCTCAATATATTGTTGACTAACTTGCAAGCTTTACACTCACAGTATATATATATTCATACGTAAGACTGTTATTAACCTATATTGTGATCCCAAAGTCACTATGGTAATTTTCCAAAACCAACTCTTATTGTTATCATATATATCACATACTTATATATAACCCCAAACCCTCTTTGCCCCCCACCCACAAAAAATCCTTGCAAGACAAAGTGTCATTCACCAAACATATACATTATTTATTAACATTATTTCTTCCTGATTTTACTAATTATCCATGTCCAGTCAGAAGAGGGCTTTTTTCTAGCAATTTAAAAATTAAAGAAATATACATACCAGTATACAATGCTGACATTTTTCTGCACCGGCTATTAGAATACTAATCTATTTTGAATCCAAACACTTACTGCCTTATTACATGCTACCTAAGGATATTGCCATGAAGCAGTGGCAAGAGAGGCTGGGAATGGGGCTGGGAGTGTGGATGAATATGTACCCACTCCCTCCACCCACAACGTCCATCTGGTACTCAATGGAGTGACCTTGGCAGTGGAGTCATAGGCAATGGCTGTTACTGCCTCAAGGTAGAACAATGCAGGCAGGGTGAGTATGTGGCTGGCAGGGCAGGAAGCCCTGGTAGAGGTGCTGCTGAGAGTGAGCCAAGCTAGAGTCTCCCTAGGTCCAGGCCATAAGGGATCCACTGACATCCAGGTGTGTACTCTGCCCTGACTGAAGGATATGGTGCCAGCTGCCTCTGACTGCATGGAAAGGCTGACCTGGGGAGGCTGAATGAGGAGATTACTGGAAAAGTTTGATATGATTAACCACATCCTGACTGAGAAAGGAGCATCATAACTACTGACAAACGTCTCCAACAAAATATTACATGGACTTTATCTAAAAATCAACCAAGGACCTACAAATTGTCACAATGATTTGATAAATGTAAATGTATTTAAATTATAATTTATAACACTTGGTAAACCATCTTCTGATACATACCAGTTAAGCTATAAAACAAAACATTCTTGAAATTTTTCTTGTGCATTCATTTACATATTAATTTATCTGATCATTTAGTTAATAATACTTTCATTTTTTTTCATTTTATTCCCATCACCCCCACTCTGTGAGAATGAGGCCCTATATCTATATTTGCTTACTAATATTTCCCCCCTAAAAAACATGGTACTGTCACACAATAGGTCTCAAAATATTATCTAATGAATGTCTAAATAATTAAATACATATACACTCAACTAGCAGTTATAATTTCCCAAGTCCCCCTAAATCCAAAGTCAACAATTCAATTTCATAACACAAAAAGATTATGAGAACCTACTAAGTGTAAGGCACCATGGGAATTCTGAGGAGGGTATGAAGACAATTACCCAATCCCTACCCTTGACCAACTTAAAATTGAATGAGAGACAGAGCTTCTTAATAAAAAATCAAATCCCTAATATTTATTTCACACTTCTATATTGAATTTTACATTCTAAGGACAACAGACTCTTCAGGAAATGATATACTTAATGGTATGCACACGTGGCCACACACATGTGGTAGGCATTTCAGACTGGACAGTGGGAAAGGGCTTGGGATTTCAGGATTGTGCCTGTCCTACACTGTCCCAGACATACTGTTTCCCTTATAGCTATGATTTTTAAGTAGAGAATTTGCACTTTCTGGCGTTAGGCCATGACAACTGCTTCATCACCAAATTTCTTGGTTTTGCTTTGTTTCCTCCTTCCCCTTCAAAGCTAGAAAATTGTATCATGCATTTCTAATAAATATATGTTTTATTAATCCCATTAAATTCTGTTCAATCCCATCCTTACAACATGTTGTTCTTCTTGCCTAAGGTGTAATAAAAGATGTGAGCACCTAATATTGAGATGCACACAACCCGGGCGCTTAAAGAGTTTAAATAATAAGTAGGCGACTTATTAGTAGGTAGGGAAAGTAGGGAAAAATAGAAATAATTATATTACCTCATTGATGACTTATTTAAATTTATTCATAACAAAATAAGGTAAAATAAAAAAGACATCAGAAGACCTGACTTCAGTGAAATATTTTTGAACAACGAAGAATTCTAGAATTCATAACCTATTCCCAACTTGTTCAGCTATATGGATTTGACGGGTTGTATTCGTAAAAAGCATGACAATCCTTTATAATTATTAGAAGAACACCTTTCTGGAACACCTCACCAGTCACAGATGGAGGATTTTATTTATCCTTTAGATGCCAAAAAATAAAAGGCTTTACTATGATCAACACTAAATTCACATTCATAACATAAGGCACATCCAAGTATTTAATGCCATATGCCCTGCCTCAGCTTCTCCCCATGTGCTTGTGATCTAGCTCCTGAAAATGTTAAAAGTGAAGTTTTAAAACAGCCTCACTGTAGAGGGAGTTTCTTCCACACCACTTCCTTCCTGAACCTAGAAAGGAAATTTATACACACGCTATGCATATTCCAAACCAATAATACGTGAAAATAACTCTACCTTGCAGCCTTATAAATATTTCATAAACACATCGTTTCAAAATGGAAATTAACATGTTTTTCTAAACATCCGTTTGACAAAGATAAAGGAATGCCAATGGGTCTTTTAGGAAAAATCTCTCCAAACAAATCAACCTACGGAGCTAAAAAAATCTCTAATGAACAGAGCCCAGGGTTTACTTGTCTGAGTCAGTTGGGTTAATGCAGTAAGTATAACACAGTATTTCTGTAATATCACTTTCTTCATGTCTTGCTTTCACTTCCATGTTACTAAGCGATGTAATGGTGTTTTGTGTTATTTAGTTCGGCTTTGCTCTATGTCTTGTCACTGGCAATAAAAAGATAAAGAAATAAACAATAACACATAAAAGAGGTTGACAAAGCTTTCTAGTGACATAGATTATAGATCTAAGCTAATAAAAAGTTTCATTTTAAAAGATCATAGTGCCAACGACAAAATAAATGAATACTAAATCAATGATTTACAGTGTATTAGTGTCCTATATACTACAAAAACACAAAGTAACTGAAGAACTCCACCTCTTACCTCTCACATCCTTTTATTGTGCTGTATTTGGTGTCTTTGACCAGGATTTATATTCTGAATTGAAATTCTAATTCCAAATAAAACATAATGGTAACTACTTTAAAAAATCATGATACCAATTTCTCTAGAAACCCTGAAAACACTCAACTCCAAACCATCAGACTGTTTCCAATTTGGTATTGTCCCTGAAAGGAGGAAAAAGTAACAACAACAACAAAAAGTCTGGACCTTTCTCCCATGTATGCCTAGATTGGAAAGTGGTTTGAGCTACAGGCTGAGGGGGTGCTACAAACACGACAGTGGTTTGGGACTGGGACATAATCTTTACCCTAGCAGGTGTTTCCCCATTGTTGTGCCAGAGACAAAAGGGGAGGAATGGTTAAAACAAAAACAAAACCAAAAACAAAAACAGGTGAAAGGGATAAAGGAGGACCAAGCATGCTCTTTCTCTATGAGAGAGATCATATTTCAAGTACAATATCTTCAAGCAAAAGCAAAATGTCAGTGGAAGATAAGGCAACTGCTGTGGGGGGAGGAGATTCCTTCACCATCCACATCCTCACCTTTTTTCCCAACACCCAATAGGTTTAAAAACCTATGAAGAGCATAAAGTAATTAGCAAGCATATATTAACATAAATTGTGGAACAAGTCCATTTTTCTTTAGCCAAAAATTAACAAAATGCTAAGATAAAAATGAAAACAAAGATAGAAAATGGATGTTACTATCTGGTCAAGCTACCTACTAATACCATGGCCAAATAATCTGTTCTCTTCTCCAAAATTATTTTATATAGTGATTGTATGAAGAAGGAAAAAGATGTCATGGACTATTAAAATTCAATTTGGTTGATCTAAAAATTATACGTAGGATATAAGAACCAACTTGTGAAAGAGTTCCCAATGGGCAAAACTGGATAAATTTGAGCAACGATATTCATAAAGTAGTATGGGATTATAATCCAAGGTATGAAATAAATATCCATGAGTCTACACTAAACTAAATAAATAATTGAATAAATCTATATAGAGAGGAGAAGAGACAATACTCCCATGCAGAAGAATTCTGAATCATGTATGTAGATTCAAGGGGATGGACATAACCCCATACCTCAAAACTCCTTCAGTGTGGGCTACCCAAAGAATACAATATGGAAAGGCAGAGCTTTGAGGGGGAGATAGTAACTTTACAGTGGAGAAATTATCAAAACATCTCCTGACCAAGTAATCAAGGTTAAGATCAATAGTGTGAAGACATGTGGATAGTATGTACTCCTGATATAATGTGATAATAATGGCATTTTACCCCTGTGGTCCTCCTCCCAAGAACCTGTAGACCCAATCAAATCGTGAGAAAATATTAAATTCCAGTAGAAGGGTGTTTTACAAAATACCTAACTAGTACTGCTAAAAACTGTCAAGGTCGTCAAAAACAAGGAAAATCTAAGAAATTGTCACAGCCGAGAGAAGTCTCAGGAGACATTACAACTAAAATGTAATATAGTATCCTGGATGGGATCTTGGAACAGGAAAAGAATACTGGGTTAAAAACTAAGGAAATCTGAATAAACCATGGATGTTAGTTAATAATAAAAAATCAACATTGGCTCATTAATTTTAGCAAATATACCATACTAATGTAAGACGTTATTAATAGGGGAAATGAGATGTGCGTTCCATGGGAATTCCGTTTTACCTAATAATTTTTTCGGTAAATCCAAAACTGTTCTAAAATAGAAAGTTTATTTATTTATTTATTTATTTATTTATTTATTTATTTATTTATTTATTTGCTGTTAAGGGTTTTTTCCTTTTTTTTTCTTTTAATTTAATTTTATTTTTTCAGTTACAAGATTCATTGTTCATGCGCCACACCCAGTGCTCCGTGGAATATGTGCCCTCCTCAATACCCACCACCAGGCTCATCCAACCTCCCACCCCCCTCCCCTCAAAAACCTTCAGTTTGTTTCTCAGAGTCCACAGTCTCTCATGCTTTGTCTCCCCCTCTGATTTTCCCTGATTCACTTTTCCTTTCCTTCTCCTAATGTCCTCCATGTTATTCCTTATGCTCCCAAGTAAGTGAAACCATATGATAATTGATTCTCTCTGCTTGACTTATTTCACTCAGCAAAATCTCCTCCAGGCTCGTCCATGTTGACACAAAAGTTGGGTATTCATCTTTTCTGATGGAGGCATAATATTCCATTGTATATATGGACCATATCTTCTTTATCCATTCGTCTGTTGAAGGGCATCTTGACTCTTTCCACAGTTTAGCAATTGTGGCCATTGCTGCTATGAACATTGGGGTACATGTGGCCCTTCTTTTCACTACATTTGTGTCTTTGGGGTAAATACCCAGTAGTGCAATGGCAGGGTCATAGGGTAGCTGTATTTTTAATTTCTTCAGGAATCTCCACACTGTTTTCCAAAGTGGCTCACCAACTTGCATTCCCACCAACAGTGTAAGAGGGTTCTCCTTTCTCCACATCCTCTCCAACACTTGTTGTTTACTGTCTTGTTGATTTTGGCCATTCTAACTGGTATAAGCTGGTATCTCAATGTGGCTTTGATTTGCATCTCCCTGATGGCTAATGATGATGAACATTTTTTCATGTGTCTGTTAGCCATTTGTATGTCTTCTTTGGAGAAGTGTCTGCTCATGTCTTCTGCCCATTTTTTGATGTAATTATCTGTTTTTTGAGTGTTGAGTTTGAGGAGTTCTAAAGTTTATTTTAACAAAAACCACACAAATATAAGCCTATTGTGCCATTCATATGTTTCAGTTTAATAAAACAATTAACTTTCATGCTACTCATTACATTAAATGTAAGCTGTAATGAGAAAAAATTCTGACATCCAATAGAACTGTCTTTCTGCAAGAATTTTTCATTAGATTTTTGAACTTCATGAAGACAAATTAGGTAAGTAAACTTGACAAAACTTTATATTAATTTCTAGATATTATTATATATACTAGCATCATTCTCAATGTATTCTACTTTATTACAAATCAGGCGTATTATTTGGAGATAGAATTCAAAAATTAAGATGTCTTGCTTTAAAGGAAAGGTGAAAATCTGCTTTAGAAAACCCCATTTTTTCTTTTTTTTTTTTTTAAAGACTTTATTTATTTATTTGACAGAGAGATCACAAGCAGGCAAAGAGGCCGGCGAGGCGGGGGGGGGGGGGGG
>CM052899.1:70909609-70919661 GCA_028534135.1 Potos flavus | reverse complement strand
GGGGCGGGTAGGGATAGGGTGGTTGGGTTATGGACATTGAGGAGGGTATATGCTATGGTAAGTGCTGTGAAATGTGTAAACCTGAGGATCCACAGACATGTACCCTGGGGCAAATAATACATTATGCTTTAACAAAATAAATAAATAAATAAATAAAAATAAAAATAAAAATAAAAAAATAAAAATAAAAACAGAAGCAAAAACAAAACAAAACACACACAGACACAGGGAAAATACCATGTGACAATGGAAGCAGAAATTAGAATAGTGCATCGACAAGCCAAAGAATGCCAAGGATTGCCAGCAACAACCAGATGTGAGGAGAAGGGCAAAGAAGGACTCTTCCATAGAAGCTTTAGAGAGAGCACAGCCCTGACCACCCCTTGATTTCAGACTTCCGGCCTCCAGAACGGTGAGAAAATAAATTTCTTTTGTTCTAAGCCACCATGTTTATGGTACACTGTTCCAGCAGCCCTAGCAAACAAATACAGGGGGTGAGAAAGATACACATACGGAAAAGCATTTCTCTAGGAATGGATTCTGCTTAAGTAGAACCCTTGAAAACGCTGGTATACACTAGGCCTTCCACATCAAAATGGTTGTCTTAGGTGTAAAACTATAAAGCACAATTAAGATGGGGATCAGGGAGGAAACGAGATTTAATTATCTTCCCGGTTGTTTATAGGTCTGCTCTTATACCTTGCGTTGTGTGTATTCATTCAACAAGGTGGTTGATCATTCTGATTCTAGGATGAAAGTTTTTCACTGAGGTTTCCAGCCATGGCTAAAAAGCAACATAAAAAAAAAAATTAAAAAAAAAATAAAAAGCAACATAAAACTAAAGATGTGTGAAATGAAATCATCAGTCAGAGAGACCTGATAGGCTTTCAGAACACAAGCGAATTGCCTACTACAAGCCTCTTAACTCCCCTTGCTTTCCCCTTGATTACTTAAGTCTTTTCAAAGTCAAACTGCATATGAAGTGCTTTAATCTTTGAACATGTAGCTGCTTCAGACTTCCCCAGCCCTTTAATGCTTTTCATGCATCCACTTCGTATCTCTGTTCCAAGGGGCATGTTCAGGAAGGTGACAGGCTAACTGTCCTGCCTGGGCCCCAACAGGCCATAGTAGTGTGGAGACTAACTGGTAAGGTCTTAGTATGCCAAGGCCGACCCACACACACCTCCGAGCCAGGGATTCAGACTCCCTCACAGTGCGTCACCCAGGAAGTCGGCTTTCAACTAGAATTAAATCCATTTTAAATAACTTAACGTGAACATTTCTTGGGTTGCTTCTGTCATCATATTTGTGCCACTTTATATTCTGGATGTATCTGAACTAAAAAAAATAAAATAAAAACAGCTAAACCTACTTTATGAGTACTATATATTGACATAAAAAAAAGACACCAAAATAATAACAGAAGACACCAGGAAATTGGAACTTCTTAGATAAACTTATCTGGGTGGCCTTTTGGTTTCCTTTCACTAGAATTAGAAAAAATAAATAGCCAGCTTTCCAGAAAGAGAGAAGGGAAGGGGGAGAGAGAGAGGGGAAAAAGTAAGAAAGAGCCCTTAAGTGACAAGAAAGTGACAGGAGAGGGGGAAAAAAATCACATAGTCAAAAATAGCAAGAAAAATGGAACTTCAGTAATGTTAAAGAACAAGAAGATGATAAGAAACCAGCTCCTCCTGACATTACGTGGAAAAGTGTGAGAAGCACCTTGAACAACGTGGAGCTCCTGAGTGGTTCTAAGGCCTTTTCCTTACCAACATCGCATTTCCTCTCTGATAGAACTGGAATTTCAAAGACCACCATTCCTGGGGTGCCTGGGTGGCTCAGTGGGTTAAAGCCTCTGCCTTCAGCTCAGGTCGTGATCTCAGGGTCCTGGGATTGAGCCCCGCATCGGGCTCTCTGCTCAGTAGGGAGACTGCTTCCTCCTCTCTCTCTGCCTGCCTCTCTGCCTACTTGTGATCTCTCTCTCTCTCTGTCAAATAAATAAATAAAATCTTTAAAAAAAACAAAAACAAAAACTACCATTCCTTCATTGAGCAACAGCTGCTTTCTCAGAAAAAAACGAGAAGCGAGCTTTTCATTCCATTATTGACATTTTTACCAAAGTAAAATTTCCACGGCTTTTTCTTATGAGAGGCTATTCCAGGGCTGGATTTTCTACCAAAAAAAGGAAGGCAATTTTAAATATATACATATACATATATCTTTTATGTATATGCGTGTGTGTTTCCGGTTGTATCTTTCCCCAGATTTCAGTGGAATTATAATTTCTATCGGAACTAAAATTTGAATAAAGTCAGGTGAATGCTTTAGTCTTTATTGTTAGAACAGCACCAACAATATAAAAACAAAAATAAATATAAAATCAGCAATAGAAAGATTTTGTAGGTAGGTGATCTCCTGGGTGTCTTCCCAGCAGCCACATTATCCTCTCAGCAAGATGCCTTTCCATACTTAGTAGTTGACACTTGGAATTCTCTTTTCCCCTTCACCCCCATGGCTCTGTTGGTCACTACTCAACTGTTTCTGTATCAGAAAACCCCTTCCCCCTCACCAGTCTAAATAAAATAGCAACCACCCAACATTTCTTAGCGCCTTGTCCTGTTTTATTTTTACCCATTCTGTATCTCTCCCACTGATACATTATTATATTTGGGTATGAGTTTGGGACCACTACCATGTGAATGCCCCTCAGACAGAGACTTGGGCAGTTTGGTTTATTGCATACCCAGCACCTAGAAGAACACTTGTTTCTCACAGGCTCATGAATCTTTGTTGAGGAATGGATGACTTTCGGTTCTACACTATTGCGCTGGGATTACCTTGTGGTATTTACCGCAGAAAGAGGAGTGACTCAGACCATCATGTTCCCAGCCTTCCTGGACTCAAATGTTTCAGATCAAGAATTGAGGAGGAGAGAGATGCTGATGAAAGGAAAGAGTTCACAGTTTGAACATACCACTTCATTTTTAGATGCCCAGTGTCCTAAAGGACTGCATCCAGGGCTCTCCTGCCTTACCACATGCCCTGGGGGAAATGTGCTGAGATGCGTTTGATCCACTTCTTTCAAACCAACTTGTAAAACCTTGGATCCCACTGATGGCAGAACATAGGGTCCAGTTAACATTCAAGTCACTCTCTAAGCAACAGAGAAAAAAATTAAGCACACAAAGTGGGAAGTCTTAAAATGGCAACTAGAAAATTCAAAGTGAGTCTTAGAAAATTATGAAACCGGAATTCTAAATGAAGACTCTTACCCACTTCATCTAAATCTACAGCTATCTACCAATCTGGGTGAAACACCCAGCATAATTTTTAAGCCACAAATTCTATCTGCATTCCTCCTCCCTCCAGCAAGTAAGTTATACAGAAAAGGTATTTCTGAAGGCCTTAAAATTGGTGAAAATAAAATTCAAAGGAAAATAGAGCAGGAGGCTGTGTTGATAGCCTGTCCAGATCCCCCCTCACCAGGGAATTACCACTGCCTTCTCCCCGCCTCACCCCCAAACACACACACACAGACACACACACACACACACACAGAGCCAATGACCAGCTGACATCCTTGGGTGACAAGGTGTGGTGTGGTTTATGGTGCGATTTATGCTTCCATTGTCCCTCCTTTCACCCCGCAAGCCAAGGTTAAAATGCCCCTGAAATCACATCCTTGCTCAGTCGTCTCCCTTCCCTGGCCTGCATCACCTCTTCCCTTACAGCCCTTTTCCCAAAGAGCATCCCCTCAATTAGTCACGGCACCTGAATCCCTGTCTCAGGCTTTGCTTCTGAAAACCCAGAATAAAACAGTGTATATCCAGGTTAGGCTATTGACTTAAAATCCAAAATTAGAAAGGCTTAAATTAGATTAAATTGAAATAAATCCTACCTCATTTTAAGTCTACTTGAATTTAACAGATTCTAAGTGCACAGAACTACAAAGATACTGAGTGCAGAGGAAGAACTTTTTCTACTTCAGTTGACAAGTTCATTGCCCATCCATGCTTTGACAGTGCTGGGGAGGAAAATGGGCATGCTCCATTCAAACGAACAGCTGCAATATACTGTGCCACTTTTTATTGCTCCTTTTCTGCATGTATAGTTGGTTAGTTTGCTTTTATTTCTATATTTGTTTTTAATCTTTTAATATAGAAAACTTGATTCTGAAGCTTAAAGAATCATTTATTTAGCCAACTCAGAGTCCCTTTATTCTAATTTAAATTGGTTGCTTATTGTCTAAAGTTGTTCTTGTGTATTTGATGGATTTTAAGAGGACTCTATCTCATGGTTTCCATTATAACTTTATATTGGTTATAGTCGGGTAAGAATTTAATCTGTCTCCTGCATTTTATTAGCAAACTGAATTATCTTCACAATATGCAGGCTTGCTTCTGTCTGGTCAGTTATTTCTCTTAGGAATTAAAATGCCTCTTGAGAACTCGGTCAATTGCTTTTTTATTTTTAGTTTACATTTTTAGTAATAACATTATAAGAAACTTCAATGGAGATATAGTATTTATTACATTCTCTTGGGCCTAAATTCTCTTGAGGCATTTATATATATTTGATTTATATACTACTTTCTCAGAGAACAGTTAGATTTATATTTCAGTCAGTGTTCTATTTTCACACATTATGTTAGGAACACACACAGCCTTAATTAAAATGACACCACAAGGTGGCTATACTTTTTTGGGTGACAATGTTCTTTCTTTGTTGCTTAGACTAATCCAAATTAATAATAAGCCGGATAAAAATACACATCTCCTACATTATATTATTGGTTTATCTGATTCATAGTAATGTATTATTATTATAATTTCTTTTTCAAGTTGCCACCAGCTATGTACTCTTATTTAATGTATTTTTAATTTTGTAGTTTACTCTGTGAATTTCCATTTCTAATTCTATATGCAAATATTTTCCTATATATTCAGTGATCTTATTTAAAAACAGGTAAAATACATTTTCACTTTTCTCCACTTCTTATGTATAAAATGGAAATATTAACAAAAATAAATTCATAGAATTGTAAAGAAGACACAACCTGGCATATACTGAGCACTTGCTAAATGCTAACTCGACTGGCAGGGACACGGGTGTTACTGGTTCCACAGTACTGTGTTTAGGTCTGGACACACAGCGTAAATGCGTCACTGGGACATCAAAGTACATCTGAAGAAGTAAAGGCATCTGGAAGTCTTATCACCAAAAGACCGACTAAAGGAACTAGCATATTCTGTGGAGGGAAGATTAGATTTTGCTCTGAGTGTCCATAAAAGCCAGGATGAAACCCAAAGGCAGAAGCTATGGGAAGACAGCCTTTGTTTCCTTATACGGCAAAATGTCTGCCTGCCTCAGGAAGTCATGAGTCCCTGTTACTGGAGCCAAAGCAAAAGCTGAATAACTGCCTTTCAGAGATATTGTAAAAGAGATTTTCCTCAACTGGCTGGGAAGTTTGACCAAAAGATTTCAATGCTTCTAACAACTGTTACAATTCATCCCAATTTCTATAATGGAAAAACAAGAAAAACTAAAGCTCGCTGCATGTTTACTATGTGGCACTGTGAAAGGCACTTTAAGTGCATCATCTTATTGAATCATCACTCCTTCGAGAGGTAAGTACTAAGATAATCACTCCCATTTTGTAAAAAGGGAAATAATGGCTTTGATTCTAGGTCTTGGGAGACCCAGCAGCCCTTAACCATTAGATTGTATGGCTTCCAAGGACATGATCTACCTGACGTGGGTCCCCTCAGTAATACCAGTGGAACCAAACCTCCCATCCTCTTTTCCACATACTCTCCTAACCTAGTTGTATTATTTGGAATTGCTTTGGTTTCAGTCAAAATATGCAAGGTCATGCTATATTAATGAAAAACTCCTAAGTCTTCCTGTCTTCTACGAAGCTTTCTTTCTCATTTACTACACATGTTGGTGACCTGTTCCACATTTCCTGATATTGGACTGGGGTGTATGGAGCAGCCCCCATCCCAAAAGATGTCGGTGGCCATAGCAAAGGGAAAAAGGAAGATCTGAAGTGGGCTGCACTGGCAGTTAGATGCTCAGGTAAAGATGACATAAATTTAATTATCACTCACAAGTCACTGGTTGGAACAAGTCACTTGGCCAGGACCAGATCGGCTGATAAATGGATAAAAAAGGATGTGATGTGTGTGTATATACAATAGAATATTACTCGGCCATAAAAAAGAGTGAAACCTTGCCATTTGCAATGACATGGATGGAGCTAGGGTATGATGCTAAGTGAAATTAAGTCAATGAGAAAAAGACAAATACCATATGATTTCACTCACATGTGGAATTTAAGAAACAAAACAAACAAACAAAGGAGAATAAAAGAGAGAAAGAGGCAAACCAAAAAACAGACTCTTAACTATAGAGAATACACTGATGGCTACCGGAGGGGAAGTGGGTGGGGGGATGGGTTAAATAGGTGATGGGGATTCAGGAGGGCACTTGCTGTGATGAGCACCGGGTGATGTATGAAGTGTGGAATCACTGTATTGTACACCTGAAACTAATATTATGCTGCCTGTTAAGTAACTGGAATTTAAATAAAAACTTAAAAAAAAAAAATAACCCACATGGCCAGGAAGTGCAATCTTGCGATAGCTCAGAAGGCAGAAAGAAGTATTTGGGAACAGAGTACCACATTTTGACTATAAAGTTTTTAAGCATTCTTTCATTCAAAAGTTGCTGATATCTCACAGCTTCTCAAAATATTTTTCTTAAGTAACGAATGAGAGAGGTAAACTTTCTGTGCTGGCAAATATGGTCATGGTACTGCCTCTTTGCTTCTTTTTTTTAGTATTTATACCTCTTCTGAAAATGCAGTGTTTCTTCCAACTTGAATAAAAAATAATTAAAATGGAAAATACTACAAGGGTATATTTATCCACACGGAAAACAACCCACTGAAGTAGAGAGAGAGAATGACACAATATTAACACGTAGCCTTCTTAGAAACAGAGACTGAATTTCTCTCAATCTCAATAATTTTAAATGATGAAGATATATTTTTTTATTAACGTGCTTTATTGTTGGGGCACCTGGGTGGCTCAGTCGGTTAAGCATCTACCTCTGGCTCAGGTCATGATCCCAGAGTCCTGGGATCAAGCCCCATGTCAGGCTCTCTGTTCAGCGGGCAGTCTGCTTCTCCCTCTCCCTCTGTCTGCAGCTCCTCCTGCTTGTGCTCTTTCTCTGTCAAATAAATAAACAAAATCTTTTTTAAAAAAGTGTTTCATTGTTTATAGATATAAGTCACTAAATACACTAAGTGCCTGTCACTAAATATTTTCTCTTTCAAATGACCTCTACTTTTAACATTCATTCACATAAGACTCGGTGGACTTTTGGTTGTTCCAGTTGGAATGATAGCCCTTCAGGACTAGAGCTGTTCCCTTGCTCTGGAAGTTCCAGTGAGAAAGCAAAGGCTGCATGCAGGAGCTGTCAGTCCTCTGGGCTCTTTCCCTAAACCCTTTCCTTCCACTAAACCCTCTTGGCTTTAAGACACAAAGAGCAGTTAGTTGATAAGTGCTGTCTTAAACCCACTCAATTAAGTAAGTGATTACTTTGAAATTTAGAATTAGCCATACTCCAAAACTACGGGTTTTCTGGTATGAATCACTCTCTCCAAAGGCACTGTCCAAAAGTTTTCTCTCTGTAATATCAGAAGAGTAGATTTCTTTGGTTATGAGCTGTCATAGCAAACTCAACTCTAACTCATTTTCCCCAGTTCTTTATTCAGATACAGAATTTCAATGTCTCCCTTTCAAAAAGAGAGTTCGATCACCTCAACATTACTCCACTTTATACAAATGATTTTTTAAAAAAGAGGATTCTTTCTTCATTAAAAGAAAGACATTAAGAGCTAAAAAAAATTATATCTTAATTTTAATGATATAAATTAGAAATAATTCAAAATGAAAATCACTGCCTTTGGATTTGAAAATAACATTTTTTGACAAAGTGTTGAGGACTTTTTTTTAAAAAGTCATTTTCATTTTAGCACCAGAAAAATTAAAGCTAAGAAATATACTGGAGGGGAAAAATGATGGCAATTTTGTGTACTACGACCTTGGATTTGTGTGCTAATCTCTTTGATGAGCTAAAGTACGTGTCAAACTTGTCTAGTACCTGTGCTTCTCTTGATATATTTTAAGGGCAATTTATTTGCATTTTGTGAATATGATAGGTTATTTTCTTTCTTTTGACTTCTAGAAAATTTAGTACTTTTTCAAGGGGGATATAGTTACTAGATTACATCAATAGGAGTATTGATAATCTAACATCTTAATATCTGCTAGTAGAGATGCCAAAAAAAAGGTCCCATTCACTTGTTTTAGATACTTGATCATACGTTCGATTATTTTCACTAAATGTATTGCATAAGCTTAAAATTTCACTATAACTTTATCTGGCTGGCTTTAATTTACCAGCAAATTGTTTGTTTTTTATTCAACTTTCAATCCAATCAATGTATGAATAAAAAGTGCCTATTATGTGCAAAGCACAGTGCTATTGGGAACCTAACAATAGAACCCCTGACCTTAAGAAATCTATAATCTAGTAGAGGTATTAAGAGTTGGCATGCAAACAAATAAGCATGATACAAAAAAGCATGTGCAAAGTGTTAGAACCACAAGGGCTTTGGTGTACAGCTCCTGGAGATCACTTTCAGCAAGGAACTTGAGGACAGCTCCATAGAGTAGCATAGGACCTGGATTAGACCTTAAAGTCTGGGTAGAATTTTAAGAGACAGAATTGAGAAAGTAGAGCACCCTGAAAGGGGAAAACGTAAACAAGCAGAGACTGTGTTTGAGAAAAATCAAGTGGTCTTGTTTGGTTATAGCATAGGACACAGTGAAGAAGTAGGAAATAAAATGCAAACTGTAGATTCTTAGAGCCATATAACACTCAAGCTAGAAGGGATCTCAGTAAACACTTCGCCCACTCTCTTATTTTTACAGTAGTAGAAAATAAAAGCCCCTTTTCACATGTTCCATTTTTTTATGTACCCTCGACTCTAGATACTTCTTTTTAATTTGATTATGTTGCCCATTTTCCATTGATGGGCTCAGATGTCACTTCAGTGCAATTAGTTTGAGAGAGAGTTAACAAATTTATCTGGGAAATAAACATATACATGAGAAACAATAACCACATTTTCCTTTTTCCAGAAGCTCTAACAGCCAAAATTTGAGGATGGCAAATCCTTTCCCTAAGCTTTAGTTGATTAGGTTAAGTTTGTAAATTTATTTGGCTACACAGAGGAATGAGGCTAACAAACCCCTAAATTATATAAAGCAAGTTCATTTGAATGTTCAGGAAAATGCTACAAAAGAACTAACACCATTTTTTCAGCATTTTATTTCAGAAGTTGCCGTCCTTTAGTATTGCTCATAGAGACATTCCCAGCTGTCCCCAAATCCCCAAGTCCCAGTACACACTTCCCTGTCCCCTTTTTCATCCTCTGAATGCTAAACTGTTTTCAAACTCAAACACTAGTAAGCAAAACAAACGGAAAATTTTTCCCCCAATCTCTTTCTTTTTCTTCTTTTTTTTCCCCAAATACTTTTATTTTTTCAGTGTTACAAGATTCATTGTTCATGTACCACACCCAGTGCTCCGTGCAATACGTGCCCTCCTCAATACCCATCACCAGCTCGCCCATCCCCCCACCCCCAAAACCCTCAGTCTGTTGCTCAGAGTTCACGGTCTCTCATGGTTCATCCCCCTCTCTGATTTCCTCCAATCACCCCTCCCTTCCCTCTCAAAATGTCCTCCATGTTTTTCCTTATGCTCCACACGTAAGTGAGACCATATGATAATTGATTCTCTCTGCTTGACTTATTTCACTCAGCATAATCTCTTCCAGTCCCGTCCATGCTGAAACAAAAGTTGGGTATTCAACCTTTCTGATGGAGGCATAATATTCCATTGTATATATGGACCATATCTTCTTTATCCATTCATCTGTTGAAGGGCATCTTGGCTCTTTCCACAGTTTGGAGATTATG
>CM052899.1:70870585-70909509 GCA_028534135.1 Potos flavus | reverse complement strand
TGCTGTTATGAACATTGGGGCACATGTGGCCCTTCTTTTCACTACATCTATATCTTTGGGGTAAATACCCAGTAGTGCAATGGCTGGGTCATAGGGTAACTCTATTTTTAATTTCTTTAGGAATCTCCACACTGTTTTCCAAAGTGGCTGCACCAACTTGCATTCCCACCAACAGTGTAAGAGGGTTTCCCTTTCTCCTCATCCTCTCCAACATTTGTTGCTTACTGTCTTATTGATTTTGGCCTAAACATGAGAGACCGTGGATTCCGAGAAACAAACTGAGGGTTTTGGAGTGGAGGAGGGTGGGGGGTTGGGTGAGCCTGGTGGTGGGTATTGAGGAGGGCACGTATTGCAAGGAGCACTGGGTGTGGTGCATTAACACTGAATTTTGGAACACTGAAAAAATAAAAAATTTTTTAAAAATTTAGTTCCCTTAAAAAAAAATAATGTTCTTTTCAACTGTTGTTTCTCCTTGGAATCTCACAGCCAGCTAAGCCTGTGTTTCCATTCACTTTGACAGGAGCTCTTTCCACTACGGTCTTCACAAACTCAACTCTCCAGCTTCTGATATGTGGAAAAAATGAATAACCCAGCAAGCTCTCTCAAATAGCCAAGATAAAGCACAATGACTATTTTCATCTTTAAAAGCTCTTGAAAGCTTGTCACTGTTGTTGAAATAGCTTTTCTTTTGCAAGTCTGCAGCAGCACCTCTTTGTACACAGGTCTGTTGGTGCCTTTCTGTAATACCTACTGCTCCCAAAGTCATCTCCCCCACCATTGTTTTCAGGGCTTACCATAGAACACAAATCAGTTCTCACCTTACTGCTTCTAATAGTCACTTGCTTTCAAGGTCAGTCACCTCTTGTTTAGAAAAGCCAGAAATCCTTCATTTTGAGGGTCAGTCTTTGGTTTGCCTCTGCACAGCAGTAGCTCGTTCTCCAACCTGTTCCTGGCAAAAAGATTCTCATACACATGAGCCAGTTCCAAGTTGTTAGCGTAAGAGCTGTTCAGTATTGACACAGATTTCACCCTAGTCCTCTACCCCTGTGCACTTAAAGTCCTTTCCTATATACTCAGGTGTTGCAAGCTCTGAATATTAGCAAAATTTAATTTCCTTTAATCTGTTCTACTTGAAGCTAAGTCTTCAAGTCCAACCATCCAATTTAATAAAGTCACAAACTAATAGGTCCTCATAACAACTGGGACAAAAGACCAATGATAATTTGTTACTATTCACCAGGAGGGATGCAATAACATCCTCCTCAGTAGACAGAAAAATCCGACTACCAACTGCAGCTGTTTAGAATTCTACATGTCCACATATATTACCAACGCATGTATTTTTAAGGGAGGGGTAAAAATATTTAACATTGCCTGCAGCATGAAGGAGAGACAAATTCAGAAGCAAAGTTTTATTTCCTGAAGATAAGGGCAAACTTCAAGAAACCGAAGCTTAATGAAAGTATTTATCCATTATAGGACTGCCGCTGTTCTAACCACTTCTGCCTAGAGTACAGAAAACGAATCATTCTCCATTTGGACACATTAACTCCATTCACTTATTTTTTTGAAACAAATATGAACTGGACACTTACTAGGTGCTAGAGATTATGTTAAACATTAGGGAGATATTGATGAAAATTAGCCACACAATCCTGACCCAAAAAGTGTTTATAATTGATGGTGAATTAAAGTAATAATTAATTTATAAATGTAAGATGATACAGGAACAGAGAATTGGAGAACTCTGAAGTATGTCAAGTTTAAAGGACAGGCAGGGAAATGACATTGAAAAGGATGACAAGGTAAGACAAGAAGTGAAAAAACGAAACTGGTCATCTCCTTTCACACCAAAGTCCTGGATTTCAGATAAATTGCAATAATATATACAATGCTGGGTCCATAAAAAATTAAAGAAAATTTCTCGGTGGCAAATTTAGATGAATAAAAAAATCAAGAAAGGCTAGGACAAATGTTAATACCAGAAAACTAGACCTTCGATTCACCAAGGTAAAGCAGAACAGACATTAAGGCCTTGGATCTGTGTCCTGGGGAGACCATGACCCTGAGTGCCCCCCACAGAACTGCAATACTCAAAAGTAAAGTACTGTCTGCAAAAGGCAAACTGCAAAACTTCCACTCATTAACAAAGAGAATAGATGAGGAAATCTGTCTGCCTCCATCATACCTCTGAGCAGAAAAATATAGAACGATGGTCTTTTCTGAAAAATGGTATCTATAGTTATTCTTTCAGAGTCTGAATTTTAAATGACACTGTTCATACAGAGAAGGCTGTGGAGGTCCATGGTATCTGGCAGAAATAAATGCAAATCTTCTTTGGCCTCTTAAGAATCACATAGATTAATTTTAGTCAAAAGATGCTCACATTTTAAAAATGAACATAAACTCAAGAAAACAAGCCATCATGACAAGAGTCAGCAGGAACACAAAAAATTACAGAACTTCAAGACTTAAGACATTAGACCTGACAGATATAAGTATGCATGAGATGCCTGAAGAAATAAAAGATGAGATTTAAATTTGAGAAAGGAACAAGAATGAGAGAAAATGATGGAAACAAATGTGAAAAGAAAAAGAAACTAAATACAATGGACTAAACATCTTGCATTAAGCCCTCCAGATCCCCCCTTTCCACCCTTTTCTGCCATGCTCTCTCCCCCTGTATTTACCTGACCTGTATGTATCATCATATGAATCATATCATGATCCCTGTCGTCTGTTTGGGTTTGGCCAGTGCTGAACACAAGCAGAGCGAAGAAAGGAAGGGGACCAAGTCCAGGCATTTATAACCTTGACTCTTCTCTGAGAGATCCCCACGACTGACTGTGCTTCTTGACAGAAGCTCACTGCTCCTGCTCTACACAACCTTCCCTTCTTCCAGTCAGCCTCTCTCTCTCCGACAGCTCTGTCACGGTTATTCCTGAGTGTTTGCACTCTTCCTTGCGGTTCCCCTTTACCCTAACCAGAAAGAAAAGATAGATCACTACAAAGAAATTGCAATCGGACTGACAGAAAATTCTTAATAGTAACAATAGAAGCCAGAAAATGTGAAACAATATTTTAAAGTGCTGAGAGAAAAACTGTAAACTTAGAATTGTTTAACACTATTATTCAAAAGCAAACCCCAAATAAAAGCAGCTTAAGATAAACAGAAAACCAAGAGCAATGACTAGCAATAGATTCATTATAATAAATATACTTAGAAAATAAAAAGCTATAGAAAAATAATTGTTAGAACAAGAGAGCTCAGTAAAGTAACTGAATATAAGATCAATTTTTATATACCATTAGCAAATAGTTAAAAATGTGATTTTTAAAAAGATACCATTTCAAATAACTACAATAAAAATAAGGTATCTAAAAATAAAATGAACACAGGATGTAGATGATTTTTATAGAGCAAATGTTTAAATTGTATTGAAAGACACTAATAAAGAGACAGCTGCATTAAGATCATGGATACAAAATTATAATCAATATTGTAAGAGGTCAAGTTTACCCAAATTGATCTAAGAATTCAGTGTAATTCCAGTCAAAGAGGGATTTAGTTAGAAGAAAAGGACACAAGTATGGTTGATTATTTTTTCTTATAATATACAGATTTTATATTCAAAAATTAAAGGAGAATCAATGTCAAGAAAAACAAAGGAAGAATTTTTTAAAGGAATAGTTAATACGATCTGATATTACCAAGTGGCCAAGTGAGGTAAAGACAGAGAACTACCCATGGAATGTAACACAAAGTTTCTTAGTGACCCTTGCAAAAGCAGTTTCACTGGAGCTGTGAGGGTAGAAATCAGACTTCAATGGAATGGGAAAGTATAGGAAACCTGTGGAAGAGAAATGAGGGTTGCTGGAGTGGATTACGCAGTAGAGAGTGTGTTTTACTCTTTTGAACATGTGAAAATCTTGCATGTATTCACTGCTCATTGGAAGGAAGCAGAGAAGCGAAGATATGAGAGATAAAGAATGATGACCATGTAGAGATCCCTCGGATTCCAAGAGAAGATAAGTTGTGTGCAAAGGTGTGGGGCTTAGTTTGGCCATCCAGGAAGGAGTAGAAGATGGTGACAAGATGTAAGAGTGGAGTTGATTGGTGGTGGTGGGGGGGTGTTATTAAAATAAAGCTTGTATTGGCTTCTACTTTTACTAGAAATTAGTGGTAAGAGAGCGTAGGGGTACATCCTCCCTTAAGAACATTTTCCAGTGCCTAACTTTGATGCTGGTAACTCCAGTAGAAAATTCAAATGGATGAGCAGGAGAATCTCATATCTACACATAGATATTAATTCCACCAGATCTAGGTCACAAATTGCATGGTGGTTCCACGCAGCAGAGTCCTCATGTCTTGACCAAGGATTTGGCTTCACATTAGTGGTTCTATTTGACTCTATGAAAGTTGTTAGGAAGACAAGCTATAAGGAGAAAATAAAGCAGTAAGACTGCAGCTCAGAGTGCTGTTGAGCAAAGGAAATGTGAGTTGTCTGCTTTTGCATATTAAAACATTAATCTCCCCACGGGGGAGCAGCTCCAGCAATTTCTCTGCAAATGTCTTCTACAAGGATTCACAAGGGTGAAGAAAGACTTCTCACTATCCATTAATTTAAAGAACATGGTTCATACAGATCCCCTTGTGCTTTCAATGAATTATGATCAGGCTGAAAACACCGATTCATCTAGTGTTTTTCTAAAAGCATTTTTCCTCTTCCTGAGATTAAGCCTCTGTTGGGTGATCTGCAAATGAACCTCCCCATAGAGACCGGCAAACAAATCTGCAATGGTCACGCAATGTTAGCTCACAACACTGTCTTCATTAAGAAATAGAAGACTTTTCATAGAACGAGATTTAATGCATGCTTATCTTAATGAAGAGTTGTCACCCAAGGTGTGCTCATTTTCTTCAAATATATTGTTCTTACAGTATAGATAGAGTCCCACTGGTACTCTGTATTATAAGTAGCCATGGCACAAATAAACCTTAGCAACGTTGGCACCATACAGTGTAAACAAATCCTTCCTAAATATAAAATATACTTTGTGCTCAAGATATACCTTCTAAGACAGCAGGAGGGAAAAACAATCCACCCTATACAGTGGTTTTTCTACAGTTAGCTGCCAACTTCTATAGACGGCTGTAACCGGTGCATTTTACAGAGGTTAACATTTATTTCTACTTACGTGGAATGTTCTTAATAGAAAATTCAGTGACAAGTAAAATTTTTAAGTGTGCTCTATGCATATAAAATGACCTTGTAAATGAAGCTCATTGGATTCTATAGCTCTCATGAAAAACACAGCAGATGTTTCCTTCCACCTATGATGTTTTTCAGGCCACAGAAAAATTTTCACTAGAATGTTCAAAGTGCATGATTAAAGGTTTCCAATTGCTGGGCAATTTTATGCTCATAATTATCATAGAGTCTCCAGATATTATATATATTTATATTCAACAGATTGATCCAACCAGAGCTAAATAACCATTTTCCCAACTTAAAGAAGAAACAAACGGCAAAGGGAAGTATCCTGCAGATATCTACATTGTTTTTAGCCAGCCTTCCTCTTGGATGGGAACCAGCTCCTTCACCCTTCATGACCACAACTGGAAGAGCACACCTTGCCCCTGGCACAATGGTTGTAAGCCACCCTCAAGGGGGCAATCATTTTCTTTTCTTATCAGTTGAAGCTCAAGTGAAGAACCTCCAACACGGAACTGTCAAGAAGAATATAGGGCTTCCTCTACTTCTACTGCTGATATTCAAAGAGTCAGATTGCAAGAGTGGGGTCCTTAAGGAATTGGCTCAGACTCTTGGATCTACCGCTTCCTAAATATGTAACTAGAGCGTGTTATATTTCCTCTCTGTGCCTTAATTTTCTCACCTGTAAAACGAGAGTAACAGCAGTGCCTACCTCATACAGTTGATGGGAGTAAAAGAGCTAATGTGAGTAAAGCACTCTTATTGTTCAGTAAATGCTAGCTATTGTTATTTTCAGCAGAATAGAGCGTATATGTGAGTTATCATGAGAATTTCTTTTTCCAATTTACCTCAACGTTTTGTGCTGATTCTCATCTGTAAGAAAGGGGTGGTTAAAAAACAAAACAAAACAAATCTCTACAAATTACTCAGCCTCAAAAAGACAGAAGTTCTACGTAGAGTTTGTAATTGTTTTCCATATTCCACCTGCTGAAATGTAATAAATATTGCAATGGGCATATTCATACAGGCTCTAATACAGCAAATATCCTGAAGAACATTAAACCATATTCAAGTCAATGTCCTTGGTAAGTGCTAAGCACATGGCAGGCCCTCCACAAATGTTCATTCCCTTCTCATGTCCCTCACTTTGTCCCTCACAGATTCTTATAAATGCACATGCATAAAGGAGCATACATACATGTGCATGTGAGCACTTGTGCATATGCACACACATGCATGCTGACTTTTTTTTTTTTTTAAGATTTTATTTATTTATTTGACAGAGAGAGAGAGATCACAAGTAGGCAGAGAGGCGGGCAGAGAGAGAGGGGGAAGTAGGCAGAGAGCCCGATGCGGGGCTCGGTCCCAGGACCCTGAGACCATGACCTGAGCCGAAGGCAGAGGCTTTAACCCACTGAGCCACCCAGGTGCCCCTGCATGCTGACTTTTCAAAGACCAGATTCTTCCTGGTATAGCAAGAGTTTTACTAATAGATTAGAGTTCTTCTAGAAAGTACCATTTTTAGATCAGTTATTTTATTATACCATTTCCTGTCCTTTTCAAACTCTAACACCTTTAAAAGCATGGCGATTTTTCTCAGGTAGAATAGCCCCATTCTGCTGATTATTCATTTATCCAAAAAACATTATTGAGGCCTATCATGTGCCATGCATTCTCCTGGGTATTGGGGCCAAAAGAGTCTCCATCCTTGAGAAATTAGTAATCTAGAACAAGAAGCCATATAAACCAAACAAAGACACAAAATAAAAATACCAAAAGAACAAAAATCAAATAAAGAGAAATTAAAAAATAAACAAATAAAAAATAAATTGCATGATGAAGTTGATGTAACTGCACAACTATTGTATATGTTCAGACTTTATGTATTTGTGTTCAGCAAAGGAACCTCCTTGTTTTCATTGATTGACCCTATTGATATGATTGATATGATCAATAAGCATATTTTTAAAATGTGAACTTACAGAATGCATCCATCTTAATAGCATATTGTTTCCATATCACTTTATATACTAGGATTTCATTTAAAATTCTACTGTCAAAAGTTTAGAAAATACTGTCAGATAACACTAATATTTCAATTCCTCGTTCATTCATATAATAATAAAAAGTATGAATCATAGTAATAAAAGAGCTTGAAGATTTACCATGTTCTGACATGGTACACTCTACACTCCTTATTATATTTAATCCTCATAACATTTTTGCAAGTGGGTGTTAATGAACCAGTTTATAGATAAGGAGATTATGGCTTGAAACTCATCAGAGTGGACTCTGAATTGTTTTTGAAAACATTTCTTGGCTATGCCCACAGATAATTCTTAGCCCTCCTTCATTTGGTAGGAGAAAATAACTACACATTTGGATGAGAATCTGTACTAGGTTCTTAGTTTTCACAAAGTAATGCCAAGTCTATTATTCTATTTTAACTCATTTTAAGCTGTAAGTAACATAGAGTATAGTCAAACCAAAACACTACAAGAAAACATAACATTAACGTATATGTTACCTTTTACTAGAGCTTTCTTTTATGTGATAGTATACATAAAGTATATCTTGAGGACTATGTAATCCATTTGGGTTTTTGGTTTATTTTTCTGGTTTAGAAGATACAAGCTCAAATGCCTGCGAGGGTCGGTCAATTAACACACATAGGTGAAGTGGGTCAAGTGGAAGATAACGGAGTAGTAGAGACTCTTGCCATCTGAATAGACATACCTCATCTGAAGACAGTTAAACTCAGTATTTTTTTTTAAAAATGTGTTAACCCTGCTTTGTCTAAGGCAATTTAAATTTTTTTAAAACATACTTATGTTTTTGTAATTTATTCTAGAAACTCTTGATGGCTGCCACACAAAAATGAGGCAATTTCACTTATTATACCTATGGAGCCAATTAATTACATTTGCAATTAAAATTTTTTTTACTAGAGACAGAGAGAGCCCATGTACACATGCAAGCGGTGAGGGGGAGGGGCAGAGGGAGAGGAAGAAAGAGAATCTCCAACAGACTCCCCGCTGAGTGCAGAGCCTATCCATCACAGAGCTTGATCTCATGACCATGAGATCATTACCTGAGCTGAAATTGAGTTGGATGCTTAATAGACTGAGCCACCCAGGTGCCCCTGTAATTAAAAATTTTAACTAAAAAAAAAAAAATTAGCTAACTTGGATAAATTTGAATAAGTATATCTCTCCGTTAAAGATACTTGGCCACCTGCCCCTATCCAAGATGAATGTAGATAGTTTCCTTGGTTACATTTAGAGTTATAATCAAGTTGTAAATGATCATTCTGAGTATAGGACATAATAACAGGAAAATTATTATATTAATGTTTATCAACATTTTTAATACTATGCTTTTATAGTATATTTTGTGTCTTTTTTTCTATACGATCCCACTTAATTCTCACTACAAATCTAGAAGATAGTTATTATTATCTGTACTTAATAAATGAGAAAACAGGCTCAGATAGATTACAATGACTTTCCCCAAATCACTATGGCCTAGATATGGAAGAACAAAGACCTACACCAGGTCTTTTTAATAAATGCAACAGTCTTTTCAATGCAAAACAACTGTGTCTAATGCTAGAAAATATGAAGCCAGAATCAAAAACCATGCATGTGACAGAAAGCTGCTGTTCCTATTTGGATGGATCCGGAACTCTTCTATATTGGGCCTCTCCTCAAAACCTCACCCAGACTATCTGATGAGAGCCTTATAATATCAAATAATTGCTCAAATGATTGCTACTTTTCTATCCAAAATCACAGGATTTGATTAGAGATTTTAAATTTCCCAATATATATTTTTCTACCTAGAGCACTTCAGATCTTGCATTGTATAGTATTCATATTATCAAATGTAATATTTAAGGCATACCACTTTTAGTCAAGCTCCAAAATATATCTTTTACATTATTATTGAACTGCTATAAAAGCTCAGTATCTTTATACATGGTATTACTGTAAGGCATCTCAAATCATTTTGGGAAGTATTCAGGGAATAAATTATGAATAAATAAGTATAAGTACATAAATAAAAAATACCGAGTTTCTGCCAACAAAGGACAACTTGAGCCCAGATTTTATATCATTTTTATTCAGAGAATGTTGAAGTAACACTTTTATAACCAAAAAATGTCTTTTCTTTCTCTTGCATACAATAGATTACTTAAAAACTTATGCCTATCACTCTCCCTATACTTTTCAGCATGTTTGTGGAGATAAGATGACCAACCATCCCATTTGCTCTAGTCTCTCTTGATTTTAGTCCTGAAATTCCTCAGTCCCAAACAAATGAAAATGTTGGTCATCCTACAATGGAGCACAGAAATAAAGGACTTTGAAGGTGACTTCTTGAACTAAAGCTGTATTTTTCAGTGAATTTTTATCACTTTTTATTATAATTAATGTTTCTGTGCTGGAAACAGATTACAATTTCTTTGCTGTATACTGTCTGCACTAGTCTATTTTTTCTCTCACATATTCTTTCTTAGCATCATATTACCCAAGGGATTTTGACAGGGAAATTTCAACAAGTGGTAGAAAAAGTCTCTTGAGACTTTGAGAGGATTTTCACCACTGCTAGTGCAGTGTTGCTTCAAGCATTCAACTAAAAAGGAATATATAGGGTGGCTCAGTGGGTTAAAGCCTCTGCCTTCGGCTCAGGTCATGATCTCAGGGTCCTGGGATCGAGCCCCGCATCAGGCTTTCTGCTCAGCGGGGAGCCTGCTTCCCCTTCTCTCTCTCTGCCTGCCTCTCTGCCTACTTGTGATCTCTCTCTCTGTCAAATAAATAAATAAAATCTTTAAAAATAAATAAATAAATAAGAAATAAAAAGGAATATATAAACCTAGGCATGGAAATTAGAAAATCTTAACAGAAGCAAATTATAAGCTCTTCTCTTGTCATTTGTTGTTGAGCTCAGTTATCTAGCCTATGAAATGAAAAGTGGATGTTACTAGTGGATGGTGACCCATCCATGGGCTAGCTCTTGCAATTTTAGGCAGGGAAATGAACACGGTTCTCACCACCTCACCTAATACTTGTAGCTCAGACATAACTTACATGCACAATTCCACCACACAGAACTGTCCCTGAAAATAATAAAGCTGGAATTGGAAGTATAGATGAGCAGGCCTGAAGACTCCCCCCCATACACATAATACTTCTCCTACTTATCTATCTGTAGCTTGCTGAGTGAGACACAGTGCCAGCAGAAGTAGGATCCATTAACCTGAGATAAATAAGTCTCCCCTTCAAAAAAAACCCTGGAGAACTCAAGTTAGTAAAAGCAAGACTTTATCTTCTGCATGATCCCAATAACAAACTGTTTAACATATCATGATCAATAGGAGAGAGCTGGAGTATATAGCTATGTAGCACTTAAGAACTCATGAACATATTGTGTCTATGAAAATACTTCCAGATTTTCATTCTAAAAATCTGTATAACTGGAGTATAGACACAGATGAATAAGCTACAGCTTCCAGCTAGTTATCCAACCCTGCCACACCATCGTAATGGGACAAAACTGATGATCTTAGAGGTAATTATGTTGGATTTGAAAACTGGAAACCAAGTATCAAACTGAGAAATGTTTGCTGCTTTGTATGTTACTGATATACAAAGTAATACATATTTTTGGACAATTTTCTGACATCTCATTAGTAAGCTGTTGAAGAAGTTACACTATTATTCATACCGATGTTTTAAATATTTATACTAAAGGTATCTTCTTGAGATAATTTAAGTAACATGATTTAACCTAAATATATGTTTAAAACAAGTTTGTAGTCCAGTAATGGGGAAGAGAAGCTTTCAGGCCTCCTGGGTCCCTCCTTCCAGAGACAAAGAGATGCCATTAGGCCAAACATATGACTATGAATGAGCAAAGCTAATGCGGGCCCATGGTGCATAGAACAGGCTCTATTATTCCGTGATCAGTCTGAAGAGTGAAACATGAGAAAGGAAAATATTTTGGCAAAGTACTTGATGTCTAGCATAAGCCTTTACATATAGCATGAAAAATTCCCCAAATCAAAACTTTACTGAGAGACACACCGGGTTCCTGGATAAGAAGACTAAATCTTGTAAACTTGTCAATTCTCTTCAAGTTCACTTGTATACTCAATGAAATTTCAATTAAAACTCTAAAACTATTTCGGGGACAGCTTACCAAATTATTCTAAAATGAGTCTGGAAGAAATATCAGTGAGAATCTTAAAAGCTACACATAGACACAGAAAAAAATCAACAAGAAGAAAGTATTAATCTTATCAGATATTAAGCAAATAAAAACATTTAAACCTGTGTGATATTAATAAAAGAATTGACGGAAAACTAAGTATACCAGAACAAGAAACCCACTATGAAGGAGTGTGTACGCTTACTTCTACAATAAGACAATTTATGATATGATGTGATAGAATCACAAATAAATGGGGAATGAATGGATTATTCATAAACTGCTGCTAGAACATGTTTAACTATTTTTAGGAGATAGATCAACTTAAATCTTATCTCACACCATACACCATCACAATGTTGGGTGGACTCAAGAGAAAAGTCATTGAAGAACTGGATGTAAATTCTTTTAAGGGAAGAATAATTCAGGGAAATTTTAATCTGTTCTATGAATGAGAAGGTATTGTCTAAGCAAAAAAAGCAACAGCAGAAATATCACATTCAACTTCACTAGACACATGTTTTCAACTTCTATATGTTATATAAACATATAAACATAAACAGTATAGATGATATAAATGACAAAGAAACAGTGTCCCTAATTCATAAAGGATACTAAAAATGATGAAAACCAAGGTCCCAATACACAAAGTGGCTGAAGGTAGGAATTCATATCAAAAAATAAAGTATAAATGAAAATAAGCATTTCAAAATTGTTCAGCCTAACGTAATCAAACAATAGTACAGGAAGAAGGTAATACTTTAAAGCCTAGATTTAAAATAAAATCAACCACAGGATGGGACCTTATTCTACCACTTCCTAGTTGCCTGACCTTGGATAAGTTACTTGACCTCTCAAAAAATAAGTTTTCTACTTGAAAATGGGATGATAATATTGTTCTCCTCTTACAGTTGTTGTAAGGATTAAATTAGATAATATAAAGGTCTTGCATGATGAAAGGCCTATAAGAGATGATCAGTAAGTGTTATCGTTGTGATTATTGATGATGATATTGGTGGTGTTGTTAACAATCATCTTCACCTTTCCCAATAACAAGAGTTAAAAAAAAAAATAATATCCCTCAGTGCTGGTGAGGATGGAGATATGACCTATGTACTTTCAGGGAGAATGGAAATGGGTGCAGTCTTTCTGGAGAGCAATTTGGCAATATATATTAAGAAGTTTTTAAAAAGCTCAAACCCTTTATCCAGTATACTACTTTTAGAAATCACTCTTAAGAAAACAGTGAAAAATATACACAAGGAATACCAGACAATGAGGTCATACAGGAAATATTCATCACTGTGTAATAACAGCAAAAAAGGGGGGTGGGCAATGACGTAAAAGTCTAAGTTGAGAGAATTAACAAATGATAATGATCTATAGGCCTAACTAATAGATAGCAATTTAAAAAATGATACAAAAATTGTGTACAGGCATGGAAAAAGTGATTTTTCTTTTGTATTCATTGCAGTAAACCAGAACAGAGCCTAGGACAGTACCTGATACATACTACCTGGCACATTGCTCAATCAAATTCTAAACTGAATTGAACAATGAAATTCTAAGTGGAAAAAAAAATCAGAACACTCATTTTCACACACACACACACACACACACACACACACCTTGCACATAGGTTAATCTCACTTTTGTAAAAGAGTCACAGGAAATCCTAGAAAGAAACACGATGAAATGTACTGTCTTTCAGGTGATTTTTTTTCTGACTCTTAAGACTTGTCTCTACTTGCCAAATTTTTTTCAATGGAGATTTATTACATTTATAATCAAAGGGGAAACTGAGTAGGAAAAAAAAGGAAAGAAGGAATCCCAGAAATCAGCTAGAAGCCAACTGGCTCAATTATTTCTCATTACACTATTCTAAGTATGTACCATTCTTCACTCCCACCCAAATATAAAATGAGAAATGAAAATATGAATAGCATGAATAAATTGGGAGGCAGCCTTAAAACATAGCCCAGGAAAGAAAACATTATAGTAAATTTCAAAAATAAAGTCAAAATATCATGTGTCTAATATTAAGAAAAGTATACAGGGGCTTTATTCCCTCATATAATTTATACATATGAAGAATATAGCATAGCATATAAACGCTTTCAATACAAATTACTTGTTTTCTCTACAATTGAATTATATTTTCTCTTAGACACATAATGTCTCAAAGATTTACATAGTGGTTACCATCAGTTTTTTGGAATCTGAAAGAATTTTATTTATTTAAAATTCTAACTCTACACAAAATCTAATAGGTATATTTTAGAATATCCATGATATTGTTAAAAGAGAGGAGCAATTTCTCAGATTCCCATATTCTGAAATACACTCACCAGGGATAATTAGCCCTAGAAAGTGAGTGTCATGTTACCTGGAGACAATACCACCCGGAGGTATAACCTCTCGGTCACTGGCTAAGCTCATTCACTGAAAGGTCAGTTTCCAGGACTGGGTGATTTAAATTCATTTCAGCAAAACTATAGATTACTATATGTCAAGTACCTTTAAGATGAATGGTAAAATCTTGACTCATGCAATCTGAATTCTTGCATGCCAAGGGTCTGCTCTATGTCTGCCTCTTTAGAAGTAAAACACTATATAAGAGAACTGTGGTGATCAGGTGTGGAGACAGGCAGCATTTTTCTTAATCCAAGAAGCCCAATGTAGTCATTGGTTTACCAAGTACGTACTAAATTAAAAATATAATTGAGATAGAACCTTAATTGAAATTCATTCCCTAATTATATAAAGTCTGCCATATTTTCCAGAAACAAAGTAAAGAGCTTAGTTTACCTAATGGCAAGATTTCAGACTTAAGTGAAATATGTAGTGTTTTAACTGCTATAATTATTTTTTAAATTGCCCTTCGTACAATACCTATTCCTTGTAAATAACTACTTCACAAAGGTATTTCCTTTAATATAGTTTCTAGGATTTGATTTCGAAAACTCGAGGGAGGGGAAAAGTGAGTGGGACTGTGGATGATGCAGGAATAGCTATGATCTGACAATTGGTAAAGCTGGCTGGAGGTACTTGTGAGTTTGTTGTATTATTCTATGTTTTACTACATTTGAAATTTTATGTAGTAAAATGTTTTTTTTAAAAGAAGCATATTTCTTAATTATGTCGATTTATGTTGATTAGCTTTTCCCTTGGTCTCCATTCCCACAACAGCCACGTCCAGTAAACATGGCTGAAACGCCTACCAAATTGATCCTGAGGAAGTTCCAATTAGGTGGCTGTTGTGGGACAGCCAATGCAGAGGTCCCATTCTGGAGCACCGATGATGGAATAAATTGATTAACTCTGCCAAGACCCATAATTTAATCATTCAGCCAAAGACAGAGATATATACATCTAGATTAACCAAGAAAAATGGTGTAGATAAACTTCAGCTATCCTAATAACCAGTAAATTGTAGTGCTACATAACTAATTCAATTTGGTCCTTGTGGTGGCCAGGCCATCACTATTACAGAGAATATTAGGGGATCTGCTGAAGCATCAGTAAGACAATCTGCACTTTTTTTGTGTGTGTTGTCCCAATAGTAATGAGATAGAGAAAAAATTAATAATCATAGCCTTCAACCCCCTAGGAAAAAATGTTTTTGTTCAGCTTGTGTAGTGAGAGGATTAGGATTAAAATACAGTTAATATCATGTCTATTTTAGAATGGCCATATGGTTTCTTTCCTATCATGTTCACTTAACTTTCCCTTTCCTTTTATCTTACTCCATCATAAGCAGAATTCTGGCATATTTAATTCAATTAATTCCTAACAATCCCTCATGTAAGCAGACCCTACATAAAAACAGAGTATGTTAAATATTATATTCAAGTCTTTAAAGTCTTACAAACAATAGATCTTCTAAATATACTGCTAAAAGTTTAGCTGCCAGTTGATTTCAATTTCATTAACACGTTCACAATATAAATAAATTCTGTTTAAAGAAAAGCTTTAATAATGACTATATTGCAATTAAAATGCAAGGCTACTAAGCATTGCACACTGCCACCTAGTGTTAAATATCTTTTTAACTCCAAATGCACAATGGATGTCTTCAGGAAAGTGGAAATGTTCTATTTTAAAGCAAATATATCCAGATAGATGGATTTGAAACGTATTTATTTATAATTAATTCAATATAAGAAGGCTATTAAAAACAAATGAAATTACACATACCATAAAATCAGCCCTGTCTTATAAATTCACGTAAGAAAGATCTGATTAGATTAGTAAATATAAAAAGTTACAGGTTTTGTTAATGAAGACATGAAATATTTGGGGTTTTTTTTAAGTTATTTTTTAATACTGTTCATCCAGTATGCAACATATTCTATTATGCATGTGGTGTATGCCGATGATCTAAGTGGGATATGTGCTTAGCTGGCAAGTTTGACATATGAGGATGTTTGAAAAGGCATCATAGGATGTTTAAAAATCACTAATGATACTCACAAGCTTTCTTAAGGACATAGATATAATCTCACCTCATATACAGATTATAATTTCAATTTCAGATGCCACTGGTTTTTAGTTCTACTTTATTTTCCCAGAGGTGAATAACTTTTTGTGTTTCAGTTGTGCTAATCACTATGGGTCACCTCTGATCTTCTGACTAGAAAAATAAATCCCCATGAAAATGAAATGAGATCATTTGAAAGACTAGATTAAAGAAAGGATTGCTATAGATGACTTTACTGTGGTTAGGTAGTACAATTTATTTGCTTCATTGTATTCTGCAATGGCAGTCCCCAGTTTGGTCTACTTAATACAAATAACTACCTATTTTAAGAACTAGACTGAAAAGTGAAAGACTCATATTTCTGTCAATGAAGTTTTTCATAGTGAAAAATAATCAGAGGGTTTCTTTAAATCATTCTACTTAACTTTTTCAAAATCACACTCCTTTTGAGAAACATAAAAATCTCAGGTTCTCCTTCTAAAGTACTTAAAATTTATAAATAAAAGATACATTAAAAACAATATATGGAAGTTTTTAAGAATTCTATTTTTAGTTTGATCTCAGAAGATACTTTTCAATGTTATCATTACTCCAATAATTCAAAATCAGCATGAGTATTAAGGCTGCCTGTATATCCTATAAACATTTCTGTCCTTGGAAATGCAGACAATAGAGAATGTCATTCAGTGACTTCAACATTAGTCCTGTTGCCCTGTTTCATTTTAATAACCAGAAGGTCACATACAAATAGATAGATAGGCAAATGGATGAAAAGAAACACAGAAAGAAGAAAGAAGGAAGAAAGCGAGGGAAAGAAAGAGAGAAGGAGAAAGAATTTTTCCTATAAGGGAAGTGTTACCTCCATCTCCTTGAAATCACTAATTTAGAGAATTCTCAAAGGAATCTTTGATCAAAGCCACATGATCTAGAAAAGTTCTCAAGATTTCCTTTAATCAGCTTAACCAAATGACTACTGCCAAGTCTATTTCACTTAGTTCTGTTAAGGCTACTTTGAGGCTCTTAGTGCTATTTTGAGGCCTTCACCACATAATCAAGACACCTAGTTGATATGTCTGCCCAAGGCAGAAGAAAGATTTACTCAAAATATCGCAATTTGGGAAACTCAGTTTGGAAAATATGATTTAAGAACACATTATATTGAAATCTAATTCTTCACACTATATTGCGATTACATTTATCATGACATCTAAATATTCAGTAAAATTATAATCAAGTAAAAGGTCTAAAGTTGTAACTCCTAGATATTCCATTGGCCTTATGGTATATGGTCTATAACAAGATAATTCCAGGAAATAAGATAGTGGTTATAACTATGCCTGGTATAAGGAAAACCACTGCAGCTGCAGATATATACATAACATAATTTATTATATATTATATTACATTATATTATATTATATTATAGTTATATTACTATAAAACTTCATAAATATTTTTAAAATTCTCCTGTTAATCTACAAGGTAGTGAAAAGGTATAAAGTAAAGGAACTAATAAGTCTTGATTCAAGTGACAGTTATGCCTGAGACTCTGAAGATTCCTTATAATTTTCTCACATATCTTAGTGTGTTTTCTAGATCCATACTGCATTTAAAGTATTGGAAAACAAAGACTATGTGTATTTGCAGACTCACAAAAAAAAATGTGATTGTAACATCATCATTTGGATGCATCTAAAAACAAGTGTGTAAGCTGAAATTATTTATCTAATAGCCTCATTTCTTAAGCCTGAATATGAAAGTATGTATATTTATGAGTGTGTCCTAAGGAGGTCTATAATCAAGAATTTCTAACTCAACATTAAAAAAGTAGTAACAAAATGGCCTATGAAGCAAATTCCCGAGGGCTTTGGAAAGATACGACATGTTTAAAAATTAGAGAATACAGAAGAGAGAGACACAGCTTTGAACTGAACGTTAACTTGAGATTATTTAAAACAGCACATTTCTATCTATTAGAATCCCCATGGTTATGAAAGACGAGAACTTATTCCACAAAGATTACAAAAATTATGATATTGGTATGTTTAATATTAATACTGGCTGGGATTGCACACCGAAATAAAAAAATGTAATAGATATTCAGTAAGCATTTTACTAATTATGATTTCATAATTTTTTTAACTTTGTATTCTCAGATGTCAGATACTTATCTGGAAACAGAAATCCACTTGGTTGCTAAGAGATATGAGATCAGTTTGCATTTTTTTCTGTATCTTTAGGAGAATTGCTCTTTTGGGTTTTACCTCAAAGTAGTAAAAGTTAACTCTGTTACCCATGTGGGCACTTATATTACCTGTACTAAAAGAAACTCCCAAGTTCTCAAAAAAGAAATGAATTACTCTCAATTTGTACAATTTAAAACAAATATCTGGGGTTTTTTCCAAGCTTAATGAGTTTCCATTTCATGCAACTAAAATATAATACATCATTTTATAAATTTAACTGATGAGTTTCAGTCTTTTCGCAAAAATCTTATGATAAATGAAGTCATTCAGTCAATTAGCACTCCAAAAGTAAAGCTCAAATCCAACATTTTAAAAGTATTTTCTGCCTATAACTTTGACCATTTGCTTCTTTGAACAACTAGAGGGAGAAGACTAAACTTGGTCTATCTGGGTTTTCTTATGCTTTATGGAAAGATCAAAAGCAAAACACAGTTATAAATATGTGCATTCTAACTGGTCATTAGCTTATCACAAATAAATATTGATTTGCCTAATCAAAGAGAATATTCTTCAAAAATAAGATCCATAATTCAATCGGCACATACGTTTCTTAATGACACTGAACATTTAGACTCTCTTCACATGTAAATTTCATAACCTTTCAAGGACAATCTTCTAAATCACATTTTAAAGAAATATGCTGAAAAAGCATTCCATTGCAGTAACATTTTACATTACTATAAATGTAAGAGGTTTAATTTTTAACACCCATATACTTATCACAAAGCCATTGATCATTTACTCTGACTTATTATCAATGTTTTACTGGAGCATATCGCAAAGGAACACAAGATAATGCGTTTCTCTGTCTTGAGACAATGCCCACTTGCCCAGTCCCCTTTTTACTCAACTGCTTGCACACCTTCAGCCAGCTGCCCTGTTGGTGATTCCTTGTACCTCATAGGCTGCTTTAGCAGTAAGTCAGATTACTACCATCTCTGGTCCAGGACCCATCAAGAAAATTCCTGTTACAAGCAAGGTTTTTGAAATGTAGTCTTACACCTATGAAAGGGCTATCTAGTGCCCATCTTGAGGGGAAGAAGACGAATTTATCCTCTGTCTTCTGGGCTTTTACTTATTTTATAAACTTACACCTTTATAAACAAGTTCTGTCACACTGAGAGGAAGGAGATATGCAAAATGTAACACCTGGAGCCATAAAATATAATGACCTCAAATAATACATCTCAGGAAGAGGGGGGGGGAACCTGGTTCCAGAGAAGAAGAAAAAAAAAAGAGGCAAAGGAGCGAATCTGCACCATTAAAACCGGAGTAATAGAAAACCCTCCCGGGTTTTTCCAGTAAGTTTTGTGCAGCAGCAACGACAACAACCTAATCAATATGCACATCCTCGCCCTCATAAAACCTCCTGTCCCCAAACAAAAACTGCGAGTCCCTCTTCACTGTGTCCTCAGGGGCAGAAACCACCTCCTCCCAAAAGGAAGATTTCAGAGATGCAGGGAGGGGCAAAAACAGGTATGTGTAGCTCCAGGATCCTCATCTTCCTCCCAGCTACAAGCCTGAAAGTGCACTCCGGAACCAGCCCTGGCTCCTAGACACCCTTCCGCCTGTGCCCTCCCTGCCTGAGGGGCGTGAGAGGTTGCGGTGCTTGCAGCGCAGTTTTGGGACTCCGGACAATGACCCAACCACCACCACTCCCCTCCTTCCCGGTGCCTTCACCCCAGGCCCTCGCTTTCTAACCCCTTTCAGCGAGACCCCGTTAGGGTAGGACAAGGGATGCTCCTTGGCCAAGAGGAGACGTGCCGGGCTTGTCTGCCGGAATGAGTTGGCTTGGGGCAAGGTGTGGGTGATCACGGAGAGGGGCTCGTTAGGAAAACCCAGGACATGGGGCAACTGAAACCTCAGTACCAGTCACCCTCGCTCCCACCCCCACCCCACCCCTCGCCTTAAAGCCGACTTCTAAGGCCGGCGGCTGCAGCTTGGCGCGGCCAGGATGGGGATGAGAGAGAACCCCGGGGCCACCGCGGCCTCTCTAAAGGGACTGCGCAGGTGGGCGCAGCCCTGGAAGGTCGGCGAGGCCAGAGCTCAGAGTTACCCTGGGCCAAGAGAGTGTGAGTGCGAGCGAGAGGGTGAACCCGCGCGCTCGCCGGGCCGAGGGGCGCTCGGCGGCAGGGCAAGCGCGGTGACAGGGGTACCCGGGCCACCGAGGAGAGACAGCTCACCCACCCGTCGGCGACAGGGCTGGGGGGGCTATCGAGGCAGGGAGACTGGGAAACTTAATGCAAAACAGACAGCTCCCCCCGCCAGGACGTGTCCCCGCGCTCTCAGACCCGCTCCAACGCCTCCCGAATCACCCACCATCACCCACACCACCTTGAAAAATCCCCACCGAGCCCTGGGATCCCGCGCGGGTAATTACCTCTCCCGGAGGCGGAGTGGGGGGCGGCAGCAGCAGCAGACACTTTTAGCCCGACTTTCCTGCGCTCGCTTGTGAGCGTGTGCGCGCCGAGCAGGAGCTGTAACCTGCTATTTATAGACCGGAGCCTCAGCACCCGGGGCTGAGAACCAGGAGGAAGCGAGCAGGCGGCGGCGGCGGCGCAGGGCGCAGGGCGCGGGCCGCGGCTCCCCGAGGCTCCCGCGGCTCCCTCAGGCGCCCGGCTCCGGCCGCGCTCTGCGCTCGCTCCCCGCGCTCCCTCCCGCCCCGCCGCGCGCGCCCCGGAGAAGTTGTCACCAGCGCGGCCGCCTCTCCGGCTGCTCACACGCCCCCTGGCACAATTGCTACTTTCTCTTCCCACCCCCACCCTCCCTGCTCCTCTTCCTCCTCCTCCGCTCGTTCCAAGCGGTCTCCTCCCAATGTCACCAGCGGCCCAATAGAGGCGGCGGCGGTAGCGGCAGCTTCGCAACTGGCGCAGCTCGCTTCCCGCTGATGGAGTGGAGTTGGTACCCCGGCCACCCAGCCCCAAATGACCCAAACACGCTTGCTCCGTGAGCTGACACCCTGCACCCTAACCCTCTGCAAGCGGGGACGGTCGCCCAGCCTGGGCTGGGGGAGCACAGCTGCAGAGTGGCGGTGAGGGGTGACCCGGAGCCGCCACGCCAAAATGGGGGCCCGAAAAACGACAAGGTCCTCTAACGGGCGGGAGGAGGTGCCCCAGACCCCGGCCACTGGCAGCGCTGGCCCAGTCTGGGGATGAGCGAGAGTAGGAGGCGGTGTCCCCCGTGCCCCGGACTTCAGCCTGCCACCACCCTGGGACCCGTCTGCCTTGCCACTCCTCCGCCTTGGCCCGGGGTAGAGGTCTGGCGAGGGAGACCTGGGCACTGACTGGGCCTCCAGCTCAGCGCAGCCCACCGCCACCCACCGCCAACCTCCACGTCGCGGCGGGTGCCTAAGGCCGAGCTGCTCCTAACCAGCGTGTGACACGCCTTTGGCAGCCCGAGTGTGTGGGGACAAATCTGCACTCTGCGTGTTTGGGGTGTCAAGAAAACAGGGTACGTAATCACGCAGACTGAACGGAGACGAAAACTCCCCCACTTCCTAGCCAACAAGCCCACAGTGGAAGGCACGCAGCCTGGTTATTCCGGGCTGTGGGGTGTGGGGCAAATGATCCTCTCCATCTGCGCCTTACAGGTGCCACCTGGCGGTTCTCTTGCAGAGGTTTGATCTGAACTGCTCAAAGGTAATGGGAAGGCTGGTAATGCCAAACATTGGTCCACTCAGGCCTCCTCAGCCTTTCCCTTCCCTAAAGGCGCTTTAAATTCACATTTCAAATAAAATAGAGTGAGAAAGCTAGTACACATGGGTTACATTTAACATGCGAGAATCCCCAAGTTAGGATGGTGAAGTTGATTTGAGTTGGGTCAGTACCTACAGTTACACAAAGTGGAACGCTCTAGCTGCCCCTAGCTGTCACCCCTGCTGTCATTTCCTGCATCTAGGCAACCATTCACTCCGCAAACATTTAACTGCCACTAGGTTATAAACTTTATCTAGGAGAACAGAGACTGGTGTTTTGTTTGTTTGTCTGTTTTTCTATCACTTTTCCTCAGAGCTTGGAACAATGCCTTACTTCTGTAGTTTCCATAAATGTTTATGGAATAAATTAAACACTATGGGCCAGACACTGTGCTAGGTTCATTCTCTCCTTTCACCCCTGCAGCCCTTCCCTTTCCCTCTCTTCAAGCTTTTTCTGCTATGCCCAGCCACCATCGCATGTGAGCTAGAAGGACAGAAGAACAAAGGTGGGGGGCTAACAGTCCAGGCAGGCCCTGTGGGGATGTGGATCATACTTGAGGAGCCTGGTACAGTTAGATTTCTCCTGCATGGGGCAGTGCTGAACACACCCATTTTGGAGACAAAAAAAAAAAAAAGACTATGTCATCCTCATACTTGGGGCTTGAAACAATGGATAAATTCTGCTAATAGAGATATGCTGGCAAGATAATACTACTTTCTCGTTGGGCAACAGTTTCAGCCTTTTCTTAAAATACAGAAAGATTGAAAGAATATCAGAACATCAGGGTGCCAGAGCTTTGCTACTAAATTGAAAAGATGTTTAACATATTTGTCCTCTAACTTGAAAAGGAGCTGTGTGTGTGTGTGTGTGTGTGTTTATGAAGACTGCCACAGTGCCAGAAGTACTAAACCATTCCTTTTAAAAGACAGAGTTGTAAAATAGATGCGGCTAATGTCTTTATGGAAATGAACACTTAAAGTGAGATACCCAGAAAACCCTTTTACAATTAAAATCCAGACATAGATCATGCTGACCTAGACCTTTTGCAGGGATGCTGAGGAAAATGTGATGTACCTGTGCACGTCATCTAGAAAGTTTAAATTCTGGGGAGATAGAGGGAGACAGAGAGAAAGACAGGGAGAGAGAGGGAGGGGAATGAGTCAGATACATGTGCCACGTGGCATTTTAAAAATCCTTCGATCAGCCTGATAGTTACCTTTTTTAGTTGTTTGTTGTTTTCTTTAAATAAGCCTAGAGGATTCAGATGCTTCTGTGGTTTATTAAACTCATTTTTAATGAGCATCTGCTTTTACAAACCTTGAACTTGTAGCCACTTGTGCTCCCCAAACATAACTCCATTTGCCAATGAAGGACAAAATATTTTTCGTTTCCTTTTCAAATATCTTTGTATGGCCAGAGGTCGAAAATGTGTTTCCCAGTAGCTACCTTGCTGTCTAAAGCAATAAAATCAAGCCAGGATCTGCAGGGCTGGTGTCACATCCTCCTTTTTAGTGAAGTAATTCATTCATTATTCCTGGAGATTTCTATTTCAAGTGAGCTTGGTATGGCACAAG
Organism: Potos flavus; assembly: GCA_028534135.1. NCBI lineage: Eukaryota > Metazoa > Chordata > Mammalia > Carnivora > Procyonidae > Potos > Potos flavus. The sequence continues at coordinate 70,886,088 of CM052899.1, read as the reverse complement.
GAGGACTCTACATTTTGTGATCCTTCACTGTTAAAAACCTATAAAAATATAGCACCAAGTATGATAGAGGTGCTTTTTCTTACCACACTTGTTTATTTATATTAATGATAATTTTGTAGATCAAGTCATAGTTTCCATTCTAATTTTGAAAAATTAACACTGGAAGAGTTAAAGTTTGATAATCATACATTAAGGTCATTTTTACATGTGCATGCGTGTGTGTGTGCATGTGTATGTGTATTTAAATTAATGGGAAAGTTTATTAGAAGTAGAAATTTGACCCAACTTAAGAAAAAAGGAGAAACCATTGTAAAGGTACCAGGCTACCCATGCAACCCAGAAACAGGAATGCAGCTGGGCATCAGTGACAACTTGGAAACATGGACATGCCATTAGGACTTTATCTCTCCCTCCTCCCCAACCACGCTGCCTGCTCCAGTCTTTCTCTCTCTCTCTCTCTCTCTCTCCCTCTTCTGCAGACCTTCTCTGCTTCTCTAGTGTGCATGGTCACTCACAGCTCTTGAACTTCCTAGTCTATAGGCCAGTTCCAAATTCTGAAGGAAGGACCATGATTGGCTCAGGTGCTGGACCCCAGTCCCATCATGGCCAGGAGATGGAGAGTAAGTTACAATGTCATGGCAGCTACTATAGGAATCAGGGGGCTGGTAGCGATGTGTTGAGACAAGAGGGAAAGGATAAAACGTCCCAGAATGTGGGGAGGAGTATAGTCATTCCTGATCACTACTAACCCCTAATCTTTACTGTTCCATGAATACTGGCACAAATGGCAGAAGAAACACAAGGAGCAATGACATCTGTGTAAACGCATATGGACGTTTAAATATTGAGTGAGGCAGAATGCCTCTTGCCGACGGTGGTGCTCTAAGATGACTTGTCCTAGTGGAAGTAGTTATATAGTTTTATGATCTCTTGATGTGGAACTGGATGGCCATGAAGAAGGAATCAAGTATTTCACAGACAGTTTACTTTAGCTTCTTTTATCATGGCAAATTAAGTCAGAGATTTTTTTTAAATGAAGGAAATGAGTGTAGTACCATTTACATTTATTGAAGATAAACATTCTGCTCTCTCATTTACATAATAGCTACATTTCTAAAATGTCTATAAATCACATATTTGAAAGTAAATCATATTTCAAACATAATAGGGTGGTGAATCTTAACATTTTTGTGGTCACGAACCCCTCTAAGAATTTGAAGGGAGCTGTGAACTCTCCCCAGAAAAAAATATGAGCAGATGCACCCACATTTGTGATGAGATGATATTCGACATCTTTACATTAGTCCCCTCTTATATATGATTTCACTTTCCACAGAGTCAGTTACTTGGTCTAGAAGCAGGTGATCCTCCATCTGATGTATCATCAGGTCAGTCATAGCCTAACTCTACGTTGCCATGCCTACCTCATTCCCTCCCTGCATCTCAGCATGTAGGACTTTATCATCTCATATCATCACAATAAGAAGGGTCGAGTACACCACAATAGAAATTTGAGGGCATAAGAGACCACATTCACATAACTTATATTACAGTATAATTGTTCTATTTTATTTTTGTTTACTGTTGGCCATATTTTACTGTGCCTAATTTATAAATTAGAATCTATGGTAGGTTTGTATGTATAGGAAAAAACATCGTGTATATACAGTTCAGCACTATCTATGGTTTCAGGCACCCACTGGGGGTCTAGAAGTATCTCCTGTGGATACTGGAGGTCCACTGTACTTGAGATCTAAAACTTTTAAACGTCATCTTTCTTTTTCCTTCCTTCAATCATCCCCATGTGAATAAGTGAAACAAAGACTCCAGATACTTTAACGAAAGATTCCAATGCCAAAAACTTGGTTGAAGCTAAGATGTGCTGGAGCCTATGTGAACCTGGGGAACAAGTCCCCTTCCCACCCACGCCTGCCTTGAATGAGCCATAGGTGGGCTGTGGGGAGGAAAAGAAAACAGAGCTCTTAGAAGGATGGGAGAAAATTGCAGTGTGGAGAAGGATGTTGTATTAGTTTGCTAAGACTATTGTAAAATACCACAGACTGGGTGACATAAATAACAGAAATTTATTTCTCACAGTGCTGGAGATTGGAAATTTGAGATTAAGATGCTGTCACAGTTTGTTCTCTCCTAAGGCCTCTCTCCTTAGCTCGAAGGTGACTACCTTTCTCTGTGTCCTCACAAGGCCTTTCCTCTGGCCGCAGCACCTCTGGTGTCTCTTAGTGTGTCTAAATTACTTCTTATAAGGGCAACAATCGTATTAGGTTGGGTACCACCCTGAGAGCCTCATTTTAACCTGATCACCTCTTGAAAGACCCTTTCTCCAGATACAGTCACAGTCTGAGGTACTGGGCTTAGGGCTTCAACATATGAATTCGAGAGGACACACTGCAGCCCATAACAGGCATCGCGTCAAACTCCAGAATGAGTCTTGAGGTGCAGGTGGGATAGAGATTTCCCCTTTTCGCTAACAGGGCCCAAGAGTAAAGAAATTTGTGTCCAGCTTTCCCACTGGAGTGTTTTGAGAATCTCAGTCTTAATAGCAGAACCCAGAACACAAGCGTGTGAAGTGGAAATACAAATATTAGTATGCCTTCTCTAGATCCCAAAAGGCTGAGGATTATGGCCTATCCAGCCCCCTGGGTTTTCTCATGATGCCGATTTAGCAAGGATGGGGCCTCTGTGAGCTGTAGGAGGCCTGGAAGTTAGTTGGGAAAGAGGGCCAGCCAATGGGACTTGCAAGACCCACCTGGAAGGGCAACCACGTAAAATACCAAGGGACAGTATGGCCTGTGGACCGGTGTGCAGAGATGCGGCCACAATTCCATGGGATTGCACATATCTGGCATGGGACCAAGCAGTGACCTCAGAATAGTCAGAGCCTGTTCACTAGAGCAAAGTTGTGCTTCACTCATACCCTGAGAACAGAGATCAAGTCACCTCTTTGGAAAATGAGAAAGGTCATCAACACCCAGACCTGTCTCCCAGTATCAGAGTGCTTCATCAGTCTCCTCTGGGCCAGTAAGCTGCCCCAGAGTGAAGGAGAAAGAGGAAGAGAGGGAGTAACAGTATCTCAAATTGAGTAAGTTTTAAACCCACTGGATAAGTTTTAATAGGACTAAGCAAACTAAATTATGTTGTCTGTTTCTGAGTACAAATGGGTGCTTGTAAGTTAATTTTATTTTAGAAAAATTATGTTCCACTTTTTATAACTGAGATTTACAGACTCTACTGACTTTTAAGAATATATTCCTTACATTTCTCATTTTTAATGAATTTTCAGAAAGTGCACTGATCTCCCAGAATAGCATCTATGACTCCAGATTGAGAATATTTGCCCCAGGAGATCTGGTTCTTTAAATCTGGGTGTGTGAAAAATCTTTTTAACCAAAAAATACTGCTTATATATATAATTTTCCACTAATGTGTTATTTGCAATTCTATTTTCTTAAAGAGAGTCATGTCTGTAATTTACAGCACAATAGCTCACATGATTATATTTAGTAAATGCCAGAAAAATAATAGAATCATAAATGGAGAAATTATAGAGAATCACTGGGTAAAGATAGCTATATTCAAGGAGTAGAGGTGACAGTATTATGCTCCTTCACTTCAAGAAATATAAAGACTTTTTTAAAAAATGGACGTCTTTAAAAGCAAAAATATCTTGTTTTTCTTCCTATCTCCATTTCAACCAAATACTTTTTTATTATCTAATTATGTTACTAATGGCATAAAATGAAGGACAAACTTATATATCAGACAGATTTGTAGGAAATGTTTGTGGTAATCAGTGGCATTGATTGGAACATCAGTACTTTGCAGAGCTAAGCTCACTCTCTGAGTATTTTGTTACATTTTGCTCATTGGTGTCTCTATCACTTAAACAGACAAATATATCCTTCTCAGCCCGTTTTCAAAAATTTCTCTACATCCAATCACCCTCACAATTTACCATACTAGGTCTCTTTTCCATGGTATAATCAAGTTTTACCATCTCTTACTGACCTGATCGAGGAATAAACCAAATTTGATCACCAAAACAAGACAGAATTGGATCTAACTGTATCCCCCAGTAAAACCTGTATCTCTGGAGATGCTCTCCATCAAGATGTCAATTGTTTATCAAGCTAAGATGTGTGCTTCAGGATCAGACAAATTAGAGCTCCAATCATGGTGCTCATTCATCAGTTGTGTGATCTTTGTCAAGTGCCTTAAAATTTCAGAATTTCTTCTTCCTTATCTATAAAATGGGGAAAATAGTACCTACCTATAGATTGACCAGGAAAACACTCTGGGACACTGTAAGGACATGACATGAGCTGGCATCCATCTTGCACAACTTATCTATCCAATATCCCCTTGCCAAGACTGAAGAAGATGGACATGGAAGAGGCAAAATGATTATGAAAACTAATTTGTATGTTCTAGGCTAGCTATTTCATCATTACCTATGACTAAACATTTGTTACGGAGATATTGGTCAGCACCTATGAAAAGTAACACTGTTCTAAAGAATCTGGCTAAGGTCTGTGCCATCCGAGAGAACTTTCCAGAGAATTTCCCAAATATTAAGCTGAAATGCCTTGAAGGAAACAGGAGAAATCATATCTAGTGGGAAGAATCAGAAAAATCTTCATGAAGGAGGTGATGTTTGATATGTGAGGGGTTTCAGGAGACATAATTGGCAGGAATTCCACTGGGAGACATCTGGGCATAGGAATAAGTGCAGTCTACCTGGTGAAAATCCTCATCCTACAGGGTCTGATTATAACATCATCTACTCTGAGAAGACCATCCATTTAATCCTGTTCCGTGCTTCCCTGGCACTGTGAACCTGCCTCAGCTGTATCACTTGCTACACTAGATTTGTTTACCCATGTGCCTCCTTCACTGGGTCACAAGCTCTACCTGAGAGAACAAACCATGTTTTATTTAGCTTTATGTAACAGATGTTAAGGTTCTGGAAAACTGAGAACTTGAAACCTAGGGAATTTTACATTTACTTATTTTTAAGTCAAATTATATCCAACCTGAAACTCTCACCTCACTTGCTAAAAAATCTGTCAGTTCTTAGGGTCTGCATTACCTCTCTTGGATCTTCTGATGGAACAGGGGTTTACTCAGTCCTGAGGCATCGTCTGACCCATGATTTTTCTTAGCACCTCTGCATTCCTTACAGGATCAACAGGAACTCTGGAATTCCACGTGGCACATGAAGATCATGGGACATCATTATCCATCCATCTAGAATATTCCTCCGTCAATGCTCTCTAACATCCTACGCCAGGGTGAGTGTAAAACTTCTCTGAGATATGCCATGTTTGGGGCACTTCAGAATGTATTTCAGTTTATCTACTTTCTCTCCCTTGCAGATTAACCCCTAAGGGGAAGAAGGGCAATCACATCCATTTTCCCGTCCTTTTCTCATTTCCTGCCTTTTCTCCCTTCCTGGTTTTCTACTTCTCCAGGTCTTCTATATCATATCCTCCTCTCTCTGGTGGCAATCATGCTTCTCTTTCTTGGGACAAAAATGCTAGAGAAGATGCAGAGAAAGAATTTTCTTTCTTTCTGAAAGAGAAAATTCATCTGTGTTATTTCAAAAATACTATCACATGTTACACTGATAGATGAATGAGTGTGTGAATGTGCATGCATGTGTGCCTGTGTGCATGTGATCACTAACTTTTTGAAGACTTTTGATAGTTCAGAGTAAATTTTCTTTTTAATTTACAATGGAATATTGCTTTCTACAACATATCCAGAAAAATATAAAGTTACAGATTTTCTTCTTTGTAAATAGAACATAAGCTTTCACATAGAACACATTGCAATATTTTCTAAAGTGAGAGCTGAGAAATCATTATAGATAGCTCAAAAATGTTCTTCCTTTGAAACACCGCACTTACGGGCAAATAGGATCATTTGAAACCTTAGGAAACGGTTGAGAAAATTCATTAATGTGAAAAGACAACCATTTTATTTGGTATAAAATGAAGTAACATTTTATAAGACTGAGTTTCAGTTTCATGAAAGTTATAATGAAAACAAATGAGTGACTCATCTTATGCTTTCTATAATATTAAAAAAAAAAAAAAAAAAAAAAAAACCTCCTTGTCTGAGTTAGCCTTTTCTGGTTTTGTAACCAAAAGCTCTAACTGAGAGTAGATTTAAATGTTAAAAAAAAACACCACCTTGATAGATGGGGTACTTAGAAGTAAGTGGAAGCAGGGAGCAGGTGAATACCACTATTTTAAAACTGTGAACATTTTACCAGGTTCTCCAAATGGAGGATTAATATGAACGATGTGATCAGATTACTTTTTATTTGAGGGGGGTACTCTGCTAGATTTTTGTTATGGTAAAGCCAAAAAGAATATTACTCTACAACGCGATGTTCAAAATAGTGAGGAAGCAAAATAGCTCTACATAACAGTGAAAAAAAAAGTTGTTTTGTTCTAGGTAATTAAATCTCTGAAGACGATTATGTTTCCTGGAGGCAGGCTTTGAACTGGGGGTTAACAGTGGTGGATGTGAGAGAAACTCGATCTGTGTCTTGCTGGATCTCAGAAGGTTGTGGGGCATCTGAACTCCTGGCAGGGAGTTCAGCCCATGATCAAAGGCACTTCTCTTTCAAAGATGCAAAACGCTCCCTGCATCATGTTGGCAGACCAAGCAGCGTCCTCTCTCCACCCCATTCTGTCTCTATCCCTACATCCCATCTACCTTACGAAAGGACGTGGCCTTTATATCTTTAAAGTCCCAAGAAGTCATCTTTTGTTTGTTCTCCTCCGTTGTCACTCCTTTGTGTACCCACCATTCATCTGTGAAGTGTAGTTAAATGCAGTAGCAGAATCTTAGCTGAGCCTCGGTGACTTTGTTCCCTCCCAGGGTGGATCAGGAGGGAAGGAGCAACATGGAGAAGCAAGCCTGGAGTTAGAATCAGAAGATAATTGGTTGAGGGGACTCTGCAAACCAGAATAAATTGGTAGAACATATAAGCATTCTTTGGATCAAAAGAATACCGGACTTCCAAAAATCAAATGGGATACAAGCTCCAACTATTCATAACTATTTGTTGCAAGGAGGTTATGACCCCCAAAGCCTTGAAAAGCCACGTACATTTGGGTGATAGTTACAAAAACAGAAGTACACTGAGCAGACATGAAATAGTAGAAATGTATGATGTTGACCTGTCTGGTGGGTTTCCTCTCTCTGTATCTCTCACTTTTTTTTTTCTGTTAGAGAAGCCACTGGCATTGCTACTATTGGGGTCCTGGCCGCCTTATACTGGACAGCTATGAATGGAGGGACGAAGAGCCCTTGGCGGACACTGCCATTCAGAACCATAGTCTTTGTCTCTTCTGTATCTTCCCTTTGATCGTTAATACTTCTCGGCAATTTTTATTGTCTATGCTTCTTTTTGGAAGTTCCCCTTTCTCCTTCTACCACTAGATGAATGACCTTCTGTATTCTTGTCAGTCCAAATTGCAAAGGCTAGCATCAGATTGACTGGGACAATTAATACGCCTCCTATTAAGAGAGGCTCTTGCAGCAGCAGCCAACACAGCAACCTTATGTGTTGCTGACCCACGTATAGTTAGGCTAGCCTTAGATCAGGTATCCATACTTCTCTACAGAGTAGAAAGGGCAGGGTAGCATTATTTCTGAGAACAGGTTACTGGGAGGATTTCAGATGGAAAGAGAGATACTGGGCTCCAGGCCAGTAAAAGTCCTTAGTGAAACAAATGCACATTCAAATAAAAAAGAAAACAGCATTTGATGAAAACGTACACACATACAGTGAAATATGTTTCTGCTAAAGGTCATGAGATCAAAGAAAGAGGTTCAAATACTTGTCACCACTGCAGACCACACTTACATGGCAACATGGCAACGGGAAAGTCAAATCTCTTACTGTCCAGGTCGAATTCCTAATACGTGATTCATTGTTGAGCTCTATCTTTCTAAAATAAGGAAAAGACTGGCCAGGTTTAGTTCTGCTTTTTATAATAAAGCACGCATTTGTGGCTTTTATTAGTTCCAAAAGAGAAAGCATACTACGTGAAATAGTAAACCACAGCTTGATTGTCCCCTGATAATCACATTCCAGGGATGCTGCAGTTTATTTATCCAAGTATTGATGAAAGGCCAACTTTTATTATACACCAACCAATTTAAACCGTTCTTACAATGAATTAAAAAAAGTCATCTTTGCTTGCACAATTACACAATTACGTGGTTTTCAGCAATCTCTAAATGTTTCTTTCTTTAAAATTCCCTTGGAACATGGAAGTTTTTATATTACCTATAGGTAGATTCTTTTTGAGGGGGGCAGAATCTGAGGAATAAAATTAAAGTCAAAATTTGACTTGCTTCTATCTCAAGGTCACACAATTCACCCAATCAAAATGACTTAGTGGTAAAAGAGGCTCAAAATCAATATTCCAAAGAGCTCTTCCACTGAGTCCCCTGGTTCCCAGCCACTGTATTCACTCTTTCCTTTCATTTGGAGCCATTTGACTCCCTGATGAAGGCTCAGCCATTTCTCAGTTCCAGAGGCCCTTGGTGGGAAGGATTTGAGGACTGCCACACCATACCAGAGGGGCCGCATCAAGATACACTTACTGTTCATCCTTCTCAGACCTTGTGTCCGGTTCTCCTCACGTGGATTTTTCTTGCTTCTGAAACCCAGAATTAAAAACACGTTTTTGAAAAATTGGCTGTGTGTCTTAGAAATGGTACACTGACATGTGTGAGATTTACCTTTCGTTTTTAGACATCGACATGTCTTACCACGACATCCCGGTCTGCTTTCTGTTCGCCGGGTCCGCAGTTACGGTGTTCTACATGAACGGAGTGGCATGACATCCTCGGGACGGGTGAGGAACCTAGGGAGTCCGGGAGCCTCATCGGAAGCCAGCAAACTATGGCCTACAGGCAGTCTGTTTCTGTAAAGCTTACAGTCCTGAGACTTACAGGCTAAGAATGCTTTTTGTCAGGCTGGGTTAAAAAAAAAAAAAAAGAGAGAGAAAGAAGAATACGCAATAGAGACTACATGTGGCATACAAAGCCTAAAATGTTCACTATTTGGCCCCTTACGGGAGAAGTTCGCCAATCCTTGAGCCAAATTACCACAGAGTTGATCTAACCCTTAGTCCATTGCTGCCCCTATTGTTTAAAAGGAAGCTGCTTTTGTGGGCTCTCCTTATTGGGGTATTTAATTTAGACAAAGCATTTGCCAACTTCACAATTCCATATCAAGCATCAGAGTCTGTGTTGACCGGCCTCAGAAAATAAACCACATATAAAAGAGCAGCTTCTGTTGGAATCACCCTCTCACTAAGTTTCCGATAGTCCTCGAATATTGGTCCCAAAAACCCACCTATCTTCTCACTGGTCAAACAGGAGAGCTTCATGAGGATGTGGGGGCCTTTGGAAAGGTGACAGAAATGATTATTCCTGCCTTTCTCAAGGGTTCGATAGTAACATCCATCTCTACAATCCCTCCACGTGGCATTTTGACTATGATGGCAGCACCCGAACACAGAGGCTGCCTTCTGCCTCTGGTCCAGAGCCTTTACTCCACGGGCCAGGAAGCCAACAGGCAGACGTTAGCAAGTCTATTCCAACTGTACCTAGGAAAACTGGGAAGGTAACCACAGAATTACTCTCCAATAGGTCCCCGTTGACTCACCGTGCAGGAAACCCGGCCCAAATCTCCACTGATACTGCCTGAACTTCGGGAAGTCTCCTCTCTGTAGTGGGCCTCAACAGCATTCTGGGTGCTCTGGAGTGACCTGTAGCTCGAGCCCATGTCAGGAACCCGTTTTCCTAAGAGATAACTGCAGGTCCTTTTCAGGGGAAGGCTAGGAACCGTGCTTGTGGCAGTATTGTAGGGTGCTTGCTCATTCATGTATGGGCTGTGGGCCTATGAACTGCAAAGGGCTAGAACTCATAATTATAGTGACTCAGGTCATCTAGAATTTGGCTCTTGTTTTAGTTTCAGTTTAGACAGAGCAAGGAGGATGATAAAGGTTCTGCACATTTCTTCCAGTCCTATCCCTGACAGTTACATATCGCAATATCGTCCCAGCCCTGCTGCCATTGAGGGTAACCACACCCATTTGCCTCTGTCTTGGGTCCTGTCGTTGTGCTGACCTTTGCACTTTGCCACCTGGAACCCCAACACCCCCAGAGAAATCAGGAGCCCTTTCTGTTCCTGGCAACTGCCACTGTCACGTCTGGCCTGTGAAGGACAGCCACTCTGGGGATTTTCAACGTGTCCATGAAGACAGTGCCTCACTGGAGAAAGTGGCCTTTATGTTCTCTCATGAGACACAACTAGATATAGATGAGCGATTTGCACATTATAAATATATCCTGGGCACCTGGGTGGCTCAGTTGGTTAAGCGTCTGCTTTCAGCTCAGGTCATGATCCCAGGGTTCTGGGATGGAGTCCCGCATTGGGCTCCCAGCTCAGCGGGGAGTCTGCTTCCCCCTCTGCCCCTCCCCCTGTTTCTGCTTTCTCTCTCGCACACTAATTTAATAAAGAAAGAAAGAAAGAAAGAAAGAAAGAAAGAAAGAAAGAAGGAAAGAAAGAAAGGAAGAAAGTCATTTTAAAAAAATTATAAGAAGGGGCGCCTGGGTGGTTCAGTTGGTTAAGTGTCTGCCTTGGGCTCAGGTCATGATCTCAGGGTCCTGGGATCGAGCTCGTCATAGCGGTCCCTGCTCAGCGGGGGTCTGCTTCCCCCTCTCTCTCTGCGCTTTCTTTCTCTCTCTTTCTCAAATAAATAAAATCTTAAAAAAAAAAAATAAAAAATAAATAAATTACCCTAATATTTCCTTACCTTTATATCCATTTCTCTACGTTATCCCCAGAAATTTCTGGTAACATAGCTTAGGCATTGGCTACCACCATACCCACATTTCTGTCAAATATTCTTAGCTACTCAAGTGAGCATATTGAACCCAGAATCCCTGGCAAGGCACCCAATGCAAAATAATCTGCTGGATCTAAAATTATTCTCCTCTCTTCTTGGTCTGACACCCTTAGAATCCATTCCACACATACTGCAGGTATTTGCCATCACAAATGAGCAAAATCTCGTTGATTCTTTTTTTTTTTAAGATTTTATTTATTTATTTGACAGAGAGGAGAGAGATCACAAGTAGGCAGAGAGGCAGGCAGAGAGAGGGGGGGAAGCAGGCTCCCTGCTGAGCAGAGAGCCTGATGCGGGGCTCGATCCCCAGGACCCTGAGATCATGACCTGAGCTGAAGGCAGAGGCTTTAACCCACTGAGCCACCCAGGCGCCCCTCGTTGATTAATTTTGTTGTTGTATAGATCTTTCTCCTCCAGCTTTGACTTTGTATTTGCCGCCGCACCAGCCTGCCGGGATTGATTCTAGCTACAGCTCTGAAGACAACGTTGCGGTGTAGACACGCAGAGAGCTGACAACTGCCGACTTACTTCCCTTGGGTGAAGTCATCACAGGGCCCTCTGGCAAGAAAAGAACAGCCTCATAAAACAAGAAACAAGTTTGCTTCTGCTTTCAAGGAATATTTGGTGGAATGTAGGCTTTTAAGGTCCTCAGAGACACAAGAGTCTGCCAAATGCCCTATTTCAGTTTTCCTGATCCTCTTCTTTCCGATAAACACCCTTGTGTTCACATGAAAAACGTGAGGTCTGTGAATCCACACTGTGTTGCTGTTCAGAAACTTGAAGGATCAGGCTCTCGTTCTCTTTGGGCTCCGTCGGTTCAACAGCTACAAGACAGAAGAGAGGCCTGCGGGCAGCCATGGAAGTTCCTCAATTCTCTGGCCGTGCCTTGGGCAAAACACTTTAAATTTTATTTTATCATTTTTCCTTTAAGTTCTCTGGAACAGGTAGAAAAATCTACCCCACATTGTCACAACGTCCCATAATGACCAGCCTCTCTTTCATCACCAGAAAGAACATCATCGATAGTCTCCTTATTCGGAACAACCAGGTGATGGTTCCAGCTCATACATCACAGGACATGCCAGTGTCTATTTTATGACACCAACAGATTCTTAGCTGCCTTCGGTTCAAACCGGTGAGCTAACCAATCTCAGAATTTCACTTTTTCTTTTTTTAAAAAGACTTTATTTATTTATTTGTCAGAAAGAGAGAGAGTACAAGAGGGGGAGCTGCAGGCAGAGGGAGAAGCAGGCTCCCCGCTGAGCAGGGACCCTGATGTGGGACTCGAACTCAGGACCCTGGGATCAGGACCTGAGCCTAAGGCAGAGGTTTAACTGACTGAGCCACCTGGGCGTCCCTCAGGATGTCACTTCTTGAGAGATGGTTGCTGGCCACCGCAATAGCCTGGGAGGGTTCAATTACAGAGAACAAAACTTACTCTATATGGTGTCTGCGGGAAGTCGTTTGTTTTGTCGCGGATTAATGGCTTATTAAATTGTTTATAAACTGAAGAGACTTTAGTCTGATCTTCCAGGAAAAGAAATCCTAAGTCATGATACAGAACGGCTGTCGCCCTGGCCATACTCAGGAAGCAGCCTGATGGATCAAGAAGTCATGGTGACAGCTGCTAGCTCCAGATCAAAGCACTTTCACTTCAATCTGCACCGGCAAAAATAGGATCCTCATGTCATGTTCCCCTCCACTCTTTTTTCAGTTCTGGATTTAAGTCTTATGTAAAGGCGTCTGGGTGACAGAACATAAGTCACGTCCAGAAATGTGGGAAATGGAGATTTAGCTCACTAGCTTCTGCAGTATAGGAAGCCACACTAGAAAGAGGTGGGAATCGATTATGAGAAAACCAGTCTGCAATACCCACCACAGTCCTTTTTTGGGGGGAGAGAGGGGCTTCCTGTGATTGGAACTCTGCTGCCTGCTGACAGGATTTCCTGATGCCAACCTGCCGATCTTGCCACGACTCTATACTGACTGCTCCTCACTGTCCATTGCTATTAGGCGAATATCAGCCCCCTTCCTCCATTTTTTGGTATTAAAACTGCTCCCCGATATGAACTACCTTTCTGGAGTACTGGTATCTGCTTCTCCTTGTCGTACTCTTTACATGCAGTGTTTTGCTTGCTAAATTGAACTTTTTCCTCTTCCTGCTGCTGTCTTCGTCGCAGTGCCTTCCCCGGAGAGGAGCCTATGACTCTATCAGATCCCAATGCAGTCAGTTTGGAAGCTTTGCACCAAATCTCATGATATAACAATTAAGAATTTTTAACGGCAGAAAAAGAATTTTAACGGCATCAATCTAAATAGCTTGCCAAATAGAACCCAAATTTTCAAAAAGATCTATATCATCTCTTTCAAACTTACCCACCATAGTATTAATATTTACAGAGTTCATATCTGGGAAATAAATAATACCTTGAATCTTCCTTTTAATTCAGGTACATACACAAAACAGTGTACTGTTTTCTTCTTTTTCTTTTTTCCTCTTTTTTTTGTTTTGTAATTTTATTATTTTATTTATTTGAGTATAGTTGACACACAATGTTACATTAGTTGCAGGTATACGACATAGGGATTCAACATCTCTGCACATTATGTCATGCTCACCAAAAGTGCAGCTACCATCTGTCACTATGCAACATTATTACAATACCGTTGACTACATTCTTCAAGCTGTGCCTTTTATTCCTGAGACGTTCTTTCCATAAGACAGAATACTTTTTCCAATTCAAATATTTCCTTTCATTCCCCCCAAAATACTAATTATGCTGATCAGTCATCCTTAGTTAACCAGATTTACCCTAATTAGCTGATCTCTTTTCTTCCAAACTACTTGGCTCTGGAGTCTTTATATTTGAACTTAAGATTTTTCTGAAGAATCTAGTACAAAATGAATTATATAGCTTCTTTCTGTATGTAATTAAATATCATGACGATTTTTTTTTTCTATCAGTGAATCACGGAAAGATCCCATTTGCCCTCACAACTCCATGACCTTTCTATACTGATCAGAGAAAAATTTAAAAAGAGCTCAGAGGAAGTGCTAGCTTTGTCCTACTATGTTGAGTCTCCCTAACAGCTGGCCCATTGCAGGAAGTTGTTCTTCGTCTTGTACATAGTTTATATCAGGTTGAATATAGTATGGGTAGGGAGTTCTGTTTTATTGTATTTGAGATTTTTGTTGAATTGTTACTTGTGCCGTCAATAAAATAGGCATTTGTTCTAAAACAACCATTACATATTTTTTTGGAGATTAGGTATCCAGCATATAGTTCCAAGGTTTCTATCTTTGATGAGTTAGGAAATTGTTTTTTTTGTAAATGTGTCTGACACATCTGATTCTAAAAATAAACTTTGGATTGCTCCCAGGTTGGCCTTCTAAAATTACATAATTTTCACAAGTTATTAATATCACTCAGAATTTCTCTTTCCATGCTGTTTTTAAAATCAACACACTGTCTCCCCCGCTATCACCACCATCCCTAAGTCATTCTTTTTTCTTTTAAGGAGGTCCTGACTAGGAGAGGCGTTAATTGATTTTGTCTTTCTGACCAGCAATAATAGGAAATTTGGGCCCCTCACGTAGCTCCGTTCCCAAGCCCACCCCATGTTTTATCAAACCCTTAAAAACAGACACTTCTATTTGTTCTGAATTCTCTTTTTTTTTTTTTTATTAACATATAATGTATTATTTGCTTCAGGGGTACAGTTCTGTGAATGATCAGTCTTACACAATTCACAGCGCTCTCCACAGCACATACCCTCCACAATGTCCATCCCCCAGCCACCCCTCCCGTCCCACCCCCCTCCACTCCAGCAACCCTCAGTTTGTTTCCTGAGATTAAGAGTCTCTCTTATGGTTTGTCTCCCTCCCCGGCCTGAATTCCCTTTTTAATTGTTAGCCACAGTCTTTTTCAATGCCGAACAAACCACATGGTAGACTCTATATTCCCTGGGGTTTACAACCAGATCTGCACATGGTTAACAATATCCCACAGCAGGCAACATCAGTGACTCTGGTTCTCTGTAGCTTGTCACCATGATCAATGGATTATTGCAGCTGGGCTAATTATGCAGCAATTTGTATCGATTGTTTAGAGCGGCGGTGGTGAATCCTAGTAACTAAACTTGCCACACTAAGATTTGCTTCTTCTCAAACTAAACAGACTCAAGACAATTCAAACACCTCATGAACATACATAATTTTTAGGTGTTCATGATTCCTTGTGGTCTAACCAAACCAGGAAGGAACTTAGCTTACCAAGCACTTACATATGGCTTTCAAATGTGACTTAGTGACCAACATGGAATTGACGAGATCTTTTCTTACCTGTTTTTAATTATTATCTGAATTTTTTTCCTTTTAAAATGAAAGTAAGTGCTGATACTGGGTATTTACCCCAAAGATGCAGATGCAGTACAAAGAAGGGCCACATGTACCCCAATGTTCATAGCTGCAATGGCCACAATCGCCAAACTGTGGAAAGAGCCAAGATGCCCTTCAACAGATGAATGGATCAAGAAGATATG
>CM052899.1:70793474-70870085 GCA_028534135.1 Potos flavus | reverse complement strand
GAGCCTGGTGGTGGGTATTGAGGAGGGCACGTATTGCATGGAGCACTGGGTGTGGTACATAAACAATGAATCTTGTAACACTGAAAAAATAAAATAAAAGTATTTGGGGGGAAAAAAAAGAGAGTAAGTGCTGAGATTATCCACAGACTTCATTTTATATATGAGCGAGTTGGGTCAGCCAATATGATTATGTTATTATAGAGTTAATTTAATATCAAATAGACCTTAAGCCATTTTTTTCATATGTAAACATTGAAGTAGATGGAGCCCCAGAGCTCTAATTATTTTACATTTAAGAGTCAATTTTTAAATGATTTCTCAGTTTTGAAAAATATGTTCTTTCTGTTGGAAGAGGAGGAAGACTTTCACACATAAGGGTAGTGTCCTTTATGACTATAGTTACCAGTGACAGGACTATAGTCATATGGTTGTGTGTGTGCGTGTGTGTGTGTGTGTGTGTGTGTTCAAATTGCTAACTAAGAGCCACTGATGTTTAAAAGACAAGTACAATAATTTTCTAAGTGGATAACATTAGAAAAGACTATTGACTGGCAAGTTGTAGGTGACTCCAGTCCTTCTTGAATTACTAAAAATAGGCAACACTCCATTTGCTCTTTACCTAAAATAAATGAAGTTCCACCAACTCATGAATGCTGCAATAAAAGGTCAAAGTCTTTCATTCCCATCTCAGGAGGAGTGTCTCTAAAAGACACTGTGACCTATGCCTTTGCTGAGCAAAACAGCTAAAGGGATAGCAATTTTTAATTATAGTATGCAAGGTTCTTCTAATGACCTTATGACTTTGGGACATTAAAAAGCCTGTTCACTAACAAGACAAAAAAACAGAAGAAATCGGAGTGAAAATATCAATTTAAACATCACATAGGAATACATTTAATGGTGCATGAGTGAAAGAAAATAGGTTGCATATCTTTTTTTAAATAACCTTTTAAAAATAACTGCATTCCCTTTGCTTTCCTTATTTATTATATTTATCTGAATATGTGAATGTGCATTTCTTTTTTTTATGCTACTAAAATTGCTACTGGATTGGCTTGTGATTTGGATAAAGTAATGCAAGATTTAAGTGCAAAATTTTGATTATAGTAATAGAATAAGTATTCATAGAGAAAGAAAGATAAAAAAGGTGGATGGCTAGGTGTAGAATTGCTGGAATGTTTGATAAATTTATGTTTAATTTTATAAGAAATTGCCAGTCTGTTTTCAAATTAGCTATACCATTTTACATTCTCCCCAGCAATGCAGAAGACTTTTTGACTCCCCACATCCTTGACAATATTTGTTGTCTGTCTTTTTTAATAGAACCATTCCAATGGGTATGAAATGTTACCTCACTATAGTTTTAGTTTCCATTTCTCTAATGACTAATGATGTTGATAATCTTTTCAAAATGTGCTTACTAACCATTCACATATCTTCTTTGGCTAAATGTCTATCCAAATATTTTGCCTATTTTTATGTTGGCTGTTTTTCTTTATATCTTGAAGCTGTAAGAGTTGTTTGTATATTCTGAATACACATCCTTTATAAGATACATGATTTGCAAACATTTTCTCCTTGGCCCTGGTTTGTGTTTCCATTTTCATGATGATGTCTTTTGAAGCACAAAAGTTTTGGAATTTGATGAGGCCCACTTTGTCATTGTTTTCTTTTATGAATCATGCTTTTGGTGTCATGTCCAAGAAATCTTTGCCTAATCAAAGATATCAAAAATTGTCTCCTATCTTTTCTTCTAAAAGATTTTTTTCAGCTCTTCTGCCTATATCTCTGATCCACTTGGATTAAATCTTGTGTATAGTGTGAGGTAAGAGCCTACTTTATCTTTTGGTAAATGTATATCCAATCGTTCCAGCATAATTTGTTGCAAAGACTATCCTTTTTTTTTCCTAGTGAATTGTCTTACCTCCTCCGTGAAATATCAATTTAACCATAAATATAAGGGTTTATTTCTATATTCTCAATTCTGTTACATTTTTCTATATATCTATCCTTACACCAGTACCACACCATCTTATTATCTGTATGTTTATAGTAAATTTTCAAATCAGGAAGTAAAATTCCTTCAATTTTATTTTTTTAATTATTTTGGCTATGCTGGGTCTTTTCACGCACTTATCATTGATATTTAGTCATTAAACAGCCAAATTCCTTTAAAGCTTCATTTATCTGTCAAGTATTAAAGTCACCTGAGTGTTACATTGCTCACATAACAACAGAGATGAGAAAACAAACTCTGCTTTTGAGGCACTGTGATAGATTGGCAACTATAGGAGTATGACAACGTATATAAAGGACTATACATGAGCTGATGTATTTGATTTTATAAAAATCATATATATATTTAGTGCCATGCCACTGAGAAAAGAATGTGGAAATATTCTGGTAAATACTTGAATATAAAATGTTAGGGCAGAAATATCTCCATTCAACTATTTTGTTGTTAATTCCTGATCTTTCTCATAGCACAAAGCTATTTTCCATAGATTGTTCATGATAACATTACAAAGTAATTGACTATACAAAAAATCTTTGTCATAAGTACCAATTAATCCATCAAAA
Organism: Potos flavus; assembly: GCA_028534135.1. Classification (NCBI taxonomy): domain Eukaryota; kingdom Metazoa; phylum Chordata; class Mammalia; order Carnivora; family Procyonidae; genus Potos; species Potos flavus. The sequence goes on along the minus strand of CM052899.1, from coordinate 70,867,505 downwards.
CAACTTAAAATAGCTATGTAAACTGCTATGATTGCTAAAAAGATGCAACAGTATCTCTTGGTAAATGTTTCTTTTATGTTTGATCCAGTTTTCAGGAAATATGCTAAGGAGGTAACAAAAATATAATAAAAATCAGCAAGTGTTTCTTCATGTGATAGATAATATCAGATGTTTACCACTTGTTTATGAATATATTATCCACTAAATCTTTAATAACTTTTTTTATCTGTGAGAAAACCAAAGTGACCATAGCAATCTCAGCAGTCTAGAAATATACAGCTACTACAAAGAACAAGATAGCAATTTCTGGGATCAAATCTAGCCTGTTGATTCTTGGGCACAGTCTGCTATTAAAAAGCTATGGGCTACATTTCTATACAATCGTATCGGTATTCTGAACTAGCTCCTTTAACCAAAAGCACTCTGAAATTATGGGAAATTTTCTGGCTATTTTTCATATAGAAAGGAAATTCCCCTATATAACCCTGCACTAACATTTACTATGCTGAACTGTATTATTCATTATGAGGGATGATGGGAGGTTTCCTTCTACCATAGAACTTCAAGGCAGGTCATGAAATAGGACTTTTTGTAAAATTTGTCATTTGATGTTTCCTGAAATAGAAACTTTTATGCAGCACCAAATCATGCCTTGACTAGATTCTTCTGGCTTCCCTATTGTTCCTCACTCATGTGTGAACCAGCTGTGGCATGCCCCGTCTCTGCCGTGAATCATTACAGATATCAAGCATCGCTCTCAGTTGTTCACATAAAAGATGCTTACAGCAGGGAATGTACTTTGTGAGTACTTTAAAAAAAATTTTAAGGTTTTTATCCAGGATAAAGATTACCATCCACTTTATGGACATACACGAAGCCCACTGCCTGATCCCTTTCTCAAGTAGCACAGAACCCATATAAAGTCTTCTATAATATTAAGATCAGCTAGTTTACAGAAGGAATTCAGCTCAACTTTACATGTCATAAAACCATCTGACAAAAGCCACCTGTTACTTCCATAACTTCCTACCTCCATTCTCTCAAGTATGCTTTTTATGTTCAGTGACAAGGAAATAATAAGTCAATTAACACTAATTAAATTAACTGACAAACCCCTTAACTTACTGAACAAAGGATTTCTGAATCCCTGAGTTCCCAAATACTAAGTATGTTCCGCTAATATTAGACCAGTTAAAAACAGGTTCTTTTCTTTAGTAATAAATTAACCATACTAAACACAGTCGACCAAAACTGCTTTTTCTCAGTCCCTAACTCTCAGCCACATGCATGGGGAGGCACATGAGCTCGTTCTGGCAGCTTTAGTAAGTGTTATAGAACAGTGATTCTCAATTTTTAATATGCATACAAATCACCTGGGATCAAAATGCAGATTCTGGTTTGGTAAATCTGGGGTGGGGTCTGAAATTCTATTTCTAACAAGCTCCCAGGTGACGCTGAGGCTGCTAGTCTGTGGACCACATCAGATAACAAAGTAATCGAGTTCTTGAGTGGGGAAAACATACCTGCAAGTATGAATATTCAGGTCAAGAGTGCTTCCATTCTTTCAATATATTATACAGAAGCAGTTTAGGAACTAGAATATCAAGGAGTTGGACTTTAAAGGGAAAAAAAAGCAGCAGGCATTTGTAAGCCTAAACGTTATTGTTCCCTAGTGCAGAGTTTTGAAATGACAAACTCATTCCTTTGTTCACTTATTCATTCATGCACGTGAAATATATTGAGTGCCGGCACTGTGTTAGATTACAGGATATAAGGTTAAACATGTAAAATCCTAGTTTTTTTTTTTTTTAGTTAACATATAATGTATTATTTGTTTCAGGGGTACGGGTCTGTGATTCATCAGTCTTACACAATTCACAGCACTCACCATAGCACATACCCTCCCCAATGTCCATCCCCCAGCCACCCTATCCCTCCCACCCTCCTCCCCTCCAGCAACTCTCAGTTTGTTTCCTGAGATTAAGAGTCTCTTATGGTTTGTCTTCCTCCCTGGTCCCATCTTGTTTCCATAAAATCCTAGTTTTAAGAAACTCAAAATCTCATCTAAATAAATAACAAATTGTGAGATGAAGGTAACCGTGTATGGTTGCATACAAAGAGGAGTGAGGACAGAGGAAAAAGCGTTTCACTCTGTGCTGTGGGATGATGAGACAGGCAGCTCAAAGAAGAGTTCATAGTAAAAATCGTAAGGATTCTTTGATAACTCAACTTGTGCTACTTCTAAGTATTGTTCTAAGCACTTTAACTCTTACAACAAAACTTTAACATAGATAAGCTTATTATCCCTATTCTAAAGCTGAAGGAACAAAGGCAGGAGAAATTATGTAATTTGACCATTACATAATTTACTGGTGATAAGTGACAACAGCGGGATAATACTATTTACTAGCACATCCCACAATGTAGACATTCCTGGTAATCATTAAGATTTCTGGCTCTCCTTTCCTTCAGGGCACATTCTCTGTAAATATGCACGGACACATACCATTAAAATGTGATCATTTCAGCAACATGTGTCACTTCCAGATAGAAGCATTTAATAGCCAGTGCACAATTTTTCATGCTCTTTACCTGTCCCAAGGGTCATGGAAGTACCTGTTGATGTGGACCAAATAAGACCAAAACATCCTGCACAAAAAGGACAGCATCCCCAAATTGTCTCCCAGATCTGTGCAGGATCCTGCAAGTGCAAGAGATAAACTTATGTCAGTCATATACATTTTGATAGTTTGTTACTGTAGCCTAACTCGGCCTATCTTGATAATACATTACAGCTCAGGTGATGTGCAAATTATCTTACAAAGTAGTATGAGTTTAAGTCACCAGAGGAGGGGAAGGTATGCTGAGAGGAAGCTCAAGGTGGACATAGAAGACAGTCAGAGGCATTAAACAGAATGACAAATTTAGAAAAGTTCAAGTAGTTACATTTTACTAGAGAAGAAAGTTCTGAGGAAGAGATAGAGGAGAAAAGAGAAAAGGTATGACTTTCAGTCCCCCCTGAAAGGAAGAGAAGGAATAGAGAAGGAATAAAATCTGAGCAGTGTCTATTAGGGTTGCAAATGGAAGAAGTTAATCAGATTCAACTCAAGGTTAAATTGAAAAAACAAGTTTCTGGATAGGAAATAAAACAAACAAACAAACAAACAACAACAACAACATTCTGCTGAAAAGAGAATTTAGCCACAAATAAGGAGGTGGAAGAGAGAGAACAGAGGAAGAGAAGCAAGACAAACCAAGAATAAAAAACCTAGACTAGAGCTGGAGGAAATCGAAGATATAGAAGTGGGAGAATGGGTTCAAACCGAAGAAAGAAATATTTAATTGTAGGATATGGCTAGTCTCACTCACATGACTAGCACATGTTCCTCTGGTGTTTGCCTTTTCCAGAGACCACCTGGATGATGCCTATTCACCAGGCTCAAAGATGTGGCCTCTGAGAAGTCTTTACCTTCTCACACTCCCACTGCCCTCACCCTCAGGCCCACAAGCACTCCTGCTGCATCTTCAGAAAGTTCCTTCACTTTTATCACTACATTAACCCAAGGGCTTTTCAAATTTCCATTCATTTGTCTGTATCCGCAATTATAACAAAATTGTTTAAGAGTATAATTGCATCTAGTTTACTTTTGTAATTCCAAGGCCAAGCTCAGAGCTTGTCCATAGTGATCACTTAATAATTGGCAATGACTCTGGTAAATCCAGAGGAAGAATTCCAGCCCCCTCCCCACTGAATGTTTAACATATGACATAGGAGCTCAGAAATAGATATGAAATAAGAATTAAAATTGGGTCATCTTTAGCGAATTCACTCATTCGATAAATATTTACAAGGGCTTTTTATGCTAAATGATGAATATTCTGTTGAACAAAGAAGATACAACATTTCTATGATGCTTGGATATTCATGGACAAGAAGATGTTAAAACTACACAAGTGTAAACGATTAATTTCAGCTCTTCTCAATGTCTCCAAGGATCTCTGCATTGCTAAGTCTAATGTGAAATTCTCAGTCCTCGTCTTATTCAACCTATCAGCAGCATTTCACATAGTTGGTCATCCTTTCTTCCTTGAAAGAGAATTCTCCATGCCCCTAGTTCTCCTTTTGCCTTTCTCCATCTCATCACAAGGTCCCTCCTTACCTCTCAAAGTCTACAAGTGGTTGTGCCCAAGACTTTCTTCTGTTTCCTTTCACATTTAATCATCAACTGTGATCTCAACCAGACTCATGCTTTGAATGCCATCCATAAGCGGAATTAAATTTTCAGTCCAACTTCTCCATTGAACTCTAGATTCCTGTGTGCCAACTGCCTACTTCATATGTCTATTTGGGACACCTCAGACAAAACATGCCCAAAAGAGAATTCTTGTCATTTTCTTGTGACCAGCACCTCCTACAGTCTTTCCAATCTCAGGTAGTTGGAGTTCCATTTTTGCAGTTGCTTAGTACAAAAGGTTTGGTGTCATCCTTAGCTTCTCTCTCTTCCTCACACCCCACATCTTGTCCATCAGCAAATCTTACTCTCAAATATTTCTAATTTTACAATTTGGTAGTACCCCTACTGCCACTACTCTGGTCCAGTTCAGCATAGTTTCTTGCCTAAATTATTTCAGTAGCCTCCTAATTGGTCTCCCAGTTTTTACACTCATGATTCTTTCTCCACATGGCAACCATAATGACCTTGTTAGGTGAGATCATGTCACTCCTCAAAACCCTTCAACTCCTCCCTACTTCACACAGACTAAATACCAAAGAGCTTCCAATAGCCCACAATCCTCCAAATGATCTGGATGAAATATGGTCTATTCTGGAATGCATCCTATGATTTAAATTTTTGGATTTAAAGTACTTTCCTAAAATTCATTTCACATAAGAAAAAGGGAACTATTCAGCAAAAAATCCAAAATATCTTTTTATTATTTATATTTTCTGAATGGCAGTATCAGAGCAATTAAATGGAAATGGATCTCTTCTCTCTTAGAAACACCTTGAAAAATCACAGTTCATTGTCCTTTAAAGAATATTGTGAGTTCATTTAAATAGGATCCCAGAATCTGTTCCTTATTTAGGAAACATCTGAGTTGCAAGGTAATCAGCTGTAACAGAGATTTAAAGAAAGGGAAAAAGCCTACTTCAGCGATGGAGTTCAAAAAGCACTACTTAAGTCAATCTCAGCAAAAATTTTTGTGCTATTTATTTCCTCTTATTCTATTTCACCACCAAATCAGAGTGCTTCGTTGTTAGCCTACAAGTATTTACTACTTACCTCACACTGAATAAGAAATATTTACTACTCTGGTCTTAAATCGGAGTGAGGTTATATCTCCGAATATGTATACATATGTTAAGAGAGATAATGAGAGTGATAAAGAGATAAAGACAGAAGAAAAATTAATCCAGAGTAAATGAAGGTAGAAAGCTAAACTATCTCTTTGTACAGGAGGGTAGCTAACCACCAAAAGGCCACCTAGGGGGCCCCAAGAAAGCTAAAACAAAGATACAAAGGTGGTTCTCCATCACTTCACTCTCTAAATCCAGAGAAAACAACAAAAATTAAAAACAGAAAGAAAGAAAAACAAATTTTTGGTGATACTAGAAAACACCACAGCCTCAATCCAGAATCTATTTAAAATAGCCACCAAATCAAAGCCAAGTCAAGAAAGGATTTTGAAAGGGAACATATTACTATGCAGATCCCAGGCATTCTAAGGAGCTCTCCAAAAGTAAGTGAAAAACCAAGAAGAAGCAGGCTGATGACCCTTGCTTGAAGCTAGGAATATGAAAAAGCTTGATAAGTATTCCTGATCCCAATTCAACAGGTGAAAGTGGCAGAAGAGGCACAGCTAAACAAGGAACCAGTCAGACATGCCACCTTTGCAGGGAGCAAGTGTAGTAGAATTGAGGACAGAAAGACGATGGCAATCAAGAATGTAGCTGTGTACCGAGATCTGCTGAAGGAAAGCAAATGCCAAATCATGATATAAAAGACCTGGGACATTCAGGCTTCTCCCTGGATGCTAGGAATCCCTGCCTGATGCAGTCAATGATCTCTATTCATCCAGCAGGGTCTCTGGCCTTGCTCTGTGCTACAAGCATAAAGAATTTTTATTCCTGAAGCTTCTCTGTGTATCTCAAAGATAATGGCACAGACCCCAGGGCAGCTCCCTGGTATACCAAATGGCCAGCAGAGGCAGCAGCAAGGAATATTTCACCCACCACCACCAATATCAATGGAGTTATCTATTCCAGCTGTTTGTGTGTATGTGGACTCCAACAGCACAGGCCCTGCATACTTAAAAGGGGGTATTAGGTTATATGTGCGAAGGATCAAGATAAATAAGATTATTGCTAGTCGACTTTCAGATTTAACAGTATGCTAAACTCACTGGATATGCATAACCAGCAGTTTTCAAGGTATGGGCTGGAAGTACAGAGTGAAGATCTCTCAAATGCATCCAGGTTTATTATAATACAACTATTTATAAAATATTTTATTTTTAAAACATGGAAAATCTAAGGCAAATGCAAAATCAGGCAGAATTTGAGGGCAGCAGATAGTTATCTATATCAAACTTTCAGGCCTAAAAGCAAAAGAACCAACTAACTTATTTTTAAGGGAGAAAATTAGGTCAGCCTTAAAATTATTCATAATGATGTAAATACCAAAATATAGGGAAATTTTCAATGAAGTTGCCATGGGAATAACATATAACACTAAGAATTCTATAAAGGCAAACAATTTCAAATGTAAAGAACTTGAGGAGTATAGTAATTATGAGTCTTCTGAAAATACTACTTAATGATAAAATCCAACCAAACCAGTGATGGATGGAGGAGCCAATGAAATAGGCCTGGATGGAAACACTGAACTTTTGGAATTTCATAACATCAACAATTTTTAAGTTGTGAAGACAAAAAGTACAATACACAATGAACTGTCATAAGGTTGTGCATCAAAAAACATATATAACACCAAAACTCATAAAGCAAACAAAAAGAAGAAGGAGAAGGAGGAGGAGAAGGAAGAAGAGGAGGAAGGGAAAACATTTTACACAGTATATTTAATAAATGGATGTCCTAACTATAAATCTACCTGGCACTCCTGGAGTGAATCCCATTTGGTCCTGGTACATTATCTTCTAAATATGTCATTGAATTCAGTTCACTATTTATTTAAGATGTTTGCATTAATAATGATATTGGTCGGTCTGTGATTATTTTCTTTTGTACCATTTTTTATAAGTTAGATATCAATATTTCATTTGTTTAAAAAAAAGGAATGTAAAGTTTCCCAATAATTTTTATCCTTTGGAATAATTTTGTTGCTGTTGTTGCAGATGTTATGACTTTTTATCCCTAAATAATGATATACACATCTCCTAAAACTAAAGGCATTATCAAAATTTAACAATCATCTAATGTCTAGTTCATACTCAAACTTATTCATTTGTCCCCAAAATATCTTTTATAATTTTTTTATTATTTTTTTAAGATTTTATTTATTTATTTGACACAGAGAGAGAGATCACAAGTAGGCAGAGAAGCAGGCAGAGAGAGAAGGAGAAGCAGGCTCCCTGCTGAGCAGAGAGCCCATGCGGGGCTCAATCCCAGAACCCCGGGATCATGACCTGAGCTGAAGGCAGAGGCTTTAACCCACTGAGCCACCCAGGTGCCCCTCTTTTATAATTTTTAAAGCCAGGATTCAAACAGCTTATCATATCGACTTTGATTGTTTTTTTTGTTGTTGTTTTTTTTTTTTGTATTTTTTTTGTCTTTTTTGAGGTATAATTGGAGTCTCATCAAAAATTAAAATAGTTCTAAAAAAAAAAAAAGGGGACTCCTGGGTGGCTCAGTTGGTTAAGCAACTGCCTTCGGCTCATGTCATGATCCCAGGGTCCTGGGATCGAGCCCCGTGTCAGGCTCATAATTCAGCAGAGAGGCTGCTTCTCCCTCTGCCTGCTACTCCACCTGCTTGTGCTCGCTCTCTCTCTCTCTCTCTGTGTCAAATAAATAAATAAATAAATAAATAAATAAATAAATAAAATAGTTCTTACAGCATTAGAACTATCCAGTCTTCAAGGTTTTGTTAGATTCTCCCTATAAAACTGTTCAAGCCCAATGTTTTTTAGTAGGGTAATTTCTTTACAACTTTCTCTACTTCTATAAAAAATTGATCTGTTTAAGCTTACTATCAAAATGGGAACATGATTGCTAAAATTATTTTCATAGAAAATTAGCAATTGAACTTATGTTTTCAAATATATTTTCATAAAGGAGGTATACAAAGTAATCTCATATTTTTTATTTTCTACTTTTTAATTTTTTATTTAAATTCAACTTAGTTAACATATAGTGAGTGTATCATTAGTCTCAGGGGTAGAATTTAGTGACTCATTAGTTGCATATAACACCCTGCGCTCATTACATCAAGTGCCCTCCTTGGTGCCCATCACCCAATTACCACATCCCCCGCCCATCTCTCCTCCAGCAACTCTCAGTTTGTTTCCCATAGTTAAAAATCCCTTACGGTTTACTCCTTCTTTGATTTTATCTTATTTTATTTTTTCTTCCCTTCCTCTATGTTCATCTGTTTTGTTTCTTAAATTCCACATATGAGTGAAATCATATGGTATTTGTCTTCCTCTGACTGACTTATTTCACTTAGCATAATACCCTTAGTTCCAGCCACATCATTGCAAATGGCAGGATAGCATTCTTTTTGATGGCTGAGTAGTATTCTATTATATATAAATATCACATCTTCTTTATCCATTCATCTGTTAATGGAAATCTGGGCTCTTTCCACGGTTTGGCTATTGTGGACATTGCTGTTAAAAACATTGGGGTGCATGGGATCCTTCAAATCATTATTTTTGTACTTTTGGATAAATACCTAGTAGTTCAATTGCTGGTTCATGGGGTAGTTCTATTTTTAAATTTTGAGGAACCTCCATATTGTTTTCTAGAGTGGCTGCACCACTTTGCATTCCCACCAACTGTATGAAAGGATTCCCCTTTCCCTGAATCCTAGCCAACATCTGTTGTGTCCTGAGTTGTTAATTTTAGCCATTCTGACAGGTGTGAAGTGGTATCTCATTGTGGTTTTAATTTGGATTTCCCTGATGCCAAGTGATGTTGAGCATGTTTTCATGTGTCTATTGGCCATTTATATGTCTTTTTGGATAAATGTTTGTTTATGTCTTCTGCTCATTACTTGACTGGATTTGTTGTTTTTTGGGTGTTGATTTTGATGAGTACTTTATATTTTGGATAAAGTCCTTTATCTGATAAGACATTTGCAAATATCTTTTCTCATTCTGTAGGTTATCTTCTAGGTGTTTTGACTGTTTCCTTTGCTGCACAAAAGCTTTTTATCTTGACTAAGTCCCAATAGTTCATTTTTGCTTTTGTTTCTCTTGCCCTTGAAGACATGTCTAGCAAGAAGTTGCTATGGAGGTCAAAGAGGTTGCTGTCTACGTTCTCCTCTAGAAGTTTGATGGATTCCTGTCTCACATTTTGGTCTTTCATCCATTTGAGTTTATTTTGTGTATGGTGTAAAAAAGTGGTCCAGTTTTATTCTTCTGCATGTGGCTGTCCAACTTTCCCAACACCGTTTGTTGAAGAGACTGTCTTTTTTCGATTGAATATTCTTCCCTGCTTTGTTGAAAATTAGTTGACCATAGAGTTGAGGGTCTATTTTTGAATTTCTGAGGGTCATTTCTGTCCCTGGGGGAAGGAGGTGATGTCTAATGACATTTCTGCTTTTTGCTGGATCTCTTCTAAGAAAGTGATCACATGACCATGCAGTGGTTGGCAGTTTATGGCAACACAAAGCAATAAACCAGCACTTAGACTCACTGTTCTCAGCTGGCTTCCATGCTTCTATGGCTGGAAACCTTGCTTCACTTAGGTGCCAAATGTTCTTGCAACCCCAGGGATCCTCAGACCACACTGTCACATCTGGGATTCCACTACACTTCACCACCTGAGCACCTTCAAGCCAGGCATGTCCCCCACTGTAACAGACTTATAAAAGTTTTGATTTTGCACTCTGCTGCTTATAATACTTTGCAGTAGCCTCCTTTAGCAGTCTCCCTCCCCACCACCTTATCCTCAGTTATATCACACTGGATTCAGGTCTCTGTACCTCCAACCTTCCAAACAGTGATCATTTGCAGCATTTATTTTCTCAGATCTCCAGTTGATTTCTTGGGTGTTCAGAAGGATTTGATAACTATCTAGTTGTATTTGAGTGATGAGACTTAGGGTTCCCCCCACTCCTCTAACATCTTGACTCCTCCCCTTTATTTTCTACTTTTACAAGTTACTCCACTAGCCATTTCTTATTTTGTGTATTTGTGCTTTCTCACATTTTTGGAATTTCTTATTTTGTGCATTTGTGTTTTCTCACTTTTCTTCTAGATTAAATTAGCTAGTGGTTTATCTATTTGTTAATTTTGTTCAACACTGCCTAATTTAATCAAGGAAGAAATCTTGCTTTATATATTTTGTACTTTCTGCTTTTTATTCAAGTAATAATAATTAATAATATGTAGTGGCCCCTAATATCCATTCAGCTTCCCTATGTTCCTATTAGAATGCCTGATTTTTAGCTGAGCATATGACTACCTTAAGTAAAAACCACATTTTCCAGCCTAAATTTCAATTAGGTATTGCCAAATGGCTAAGTCCTGGTCAATGCAGTATAAGTGGAGATGGTGTTTGCAGTGTCCAGGAAATGTCCTCAAAGGAAAATATGTTCTTTTTCTCTTTCCTCATATTTGCTGTCTAGAATGCAAACAAAATGCTTGGACATGCAACGACCATCTAGGAGATGAAATGATCTTGAGTATGGAAGTTAGATATGGTAATACAACCAGCCAGATGGAGCCAGAAAAAAAAAAATTGTCACATACACTTAGGACTGTCTACTGTAGAATTTTATCCAAAAGAGGAATCCACTTCCATTGTGTTTAAATAACTGTTACTTTCAGATTTTCTATTAAATAGAACAAAAAAATTCTTAACTGATTCAAGCAGTATACAAATATATACATCCCATTGTCTAATTATTATAATACTATTCAGAGGAATGCTCCCATAAGTATCTGTAGCAATTCAAATCAAATACATATTTATGAAAATGTTCTTAGAAAAGTATCTGGAACTTTTATTGGTCAGGAAAAAATATTTCTAGAACATTTATCTATTCAAAAATCATTTCTTAATTGAAATTCAGTAGTGGTGGCAATTATTCAATTTGGATATCTTAGATCACCAAATACACAGTTCCAATCAGCTGGGGTTTTTTGTGTTGTTCTTATTCTGTGTTTTTGTTTTTATTTTTTCTAAAGGAATCCACTCAATTAACTTTTCTAACCAGATTCCTTGGCTACCCAAGATAACTATCATTTAAATCATGATTGATTGGTGATCCTTTGAGAAGTACTCCTAAGATGATGCTATAGTTCACAATATCTCTTTACTCAGGAGGCCCACAACATGAGGAAAATAATTTATACATTGATATATTGTATTGTTTGTTTTGAAATACTAAACTGATACGGGATTTTAATGTTTGTAGAAATGGAACCAATTCTTTTCTTAAAGTTAAATGGCCTAAGTATAATGGTATCACTATCCAAAATCTATCTAACTCATACTTCTGAAATGCCAGTGGCTGAAAGTTAAATCTGATTTTGCTTTCATAATAAAAGAGGTGACCAGGAAGGGTACCAAATGCACAATTTAAAAACAAGTTGCAGAATTTAAAGTTAAGAAAAATTTTAAAGATCATTGAATCCAACTTTTCCATTTTATAGAAACCAAGGTCCAAAAAATCTGTATACACAGATTACACTACTAAGCCAGTTTCATTTGACTCCAAATCCAGACTTCTTCCTATTCTCTGCAATAAAGCTGTGTTCTATATTGCAGGCTCTATTCACTGTCTGGATACTAATCTCCTAGGAATGAGAGTCCACACTTAAATGTAGACCTCAATCCTGCACCTAGACAGGCTTAATAAGCTTTCTCTCTATGAACCACCTGGTATATGGCCAAGCCCAGCTAAGGTTACTGAACATAGAGCTTTCCACTCCTCACTGTTCATTTGCAGCAATATGTATATTTGATATGCCCTTACACGTCTAAGACGTTCACATCCGCACTTTTTTCTTTATATGAATCTAATTACAACATCTCCCACTCATTGGTAGACGCGATTGTCCAATAATTAACTTTGACATTTGCTACATAATCTCTCACAATGAAATGTGCAGGGATTATTGTTTAATTGGATTCTGTAATTAAAACAAATGTAAAATAAGCCAAGAATCCTAGAGTCGGCAAATCTGTGATTGTGACCTTTTTTCTGTAAAAAAATATATCATTGTTTTTCAAAATATTGTTAAAGAGTAGCTTTTGAAAATAAGATCTACAATTCTGAATTACAGATAGGTTTTTCATCAAAAGACAGCCAAATGGCACATAAACGCATAAACCAAAATAAAAATCTAGGGTGACTCTCTTGTGACAAGACGCTATAATTTTAGATTTGAGCATGGTGATGAGATCCATTGTTTCTAACAAAGGAAAGCAGGAAGTACCAAGTTGTCATGGGTACGCTGTTTCTTACTTGATGCCTTCATTTTTTTACCCTTCATATTCTGATTATTATATGACAATCTATTATTGTTCCAGTATCTTTTCTAAGACCTCAGTGTATTTCTTTTGCTTTTCACTTAAATTTGCTTCTCAGAGATGCTGGTTTCTTTCTGTTCACTGTGTATACTTCAGAAACCTCATTTTTTTCCTAACGGTTACTGTTTCATGTTCAACCTTTAAATGCAGCTACATATGTGTATAGACGTCAAAGCACTCCAGTTTTTCATATTTTTCAGTTATCAGCTTCTTTTATAACTGCTTAAGCTCTGTCACCAATTTGCATAAGAGTCTTAAAAACTGCCAGCTAATTCCATGAGAATTTATTTCTTTAAGAGAGTAAAGTAGCAGTCAACGTTTTAACGAAATGGAAATGAAGATTTTTTTCATCACCATTAAGCAACAAGAAGTTGGATTGGCTACTGAAGTTTCTGATTTTACTGTTATCAACTGTACCTGCATGGATTGGTGCTCACTATTTCAGTATTAAAAATAAGATAAAGTGAAATAAATAAGTCAGTTTATAAAAGCTTCAGGAAGTGAGATAACATGAAAAACTATATTTCTTTAGTGGATAGAAGATATTTATGTTTACATTTGAAAATATTTTAACTCCTAGAACTTGAATATAGTAAGTATTTATCATATTGAGTGATGAGACAGAAGGACGATATTAAGGTTTGACTGGTAAAACAGATCTGTAACGCTTGAGCAGAACCTTTGTTAAATATACTTTTAAAAACAACCATCAATGGGGTAAAATCATACACTTTCTCACTCTGTGCTTCATTTTAGTCTAGATCTGTAATAAGAAAGTCAAGTGGAATGTTGAAATAGCCAGTTACATCAAGACAATTCTATCATGGCAATAAAGGATTTGGGAGACAATCTTCTATGAATTTAGATTTTCAACACACACAATGTAATTTCTTAGCCTTCCATTCTGAAGATGTAGGCAGTGAAATAATCTTCTTGACTTTCTGCTGGCACATCTTTTCCAAAGCCCAAATCTGAGGATGCTAAGCCCCATTCTTCAGTATCTTCCTACTATAGCCTCTGGGAATAAATGTTATTTCTATTTGGGAAGAATTAAAGTAAACTTTCTGTAGTCATTCATCAGAATATAAATTTTGACAACAGGGGTTTCTTTTCTATCATATTTAGCCCTATGTATTATGCACTTAATTTTTATCACATAATGGGAGTTTAGTAAATATGTATTGAAAGAATAAACATGACTGAATGAGTAAATGAATAAATTAATGGATTCTCTGGTGTCCTAGTTGAGTTCTAGGCAACAAGCTCTTCTTGTAACTGAATTCAAAACAGTGAATCTTGATGTATGGACTGGTATTTCTAAGATCTTCCCTTGCTCTACGATGGTCCTAGGTATATGAGCACTGCTCCTGAATGTTGGTCCCGTGGTTGAGTTTTCTCCCCCCAACTACATCCTTCATTGCTTGTGCCAAACAAATCTTAATTTTCCTCCTACTGCTTCTTTCAGACTCCATGGCACCATGTTCCACTCACACATAGCAATTTTCTGTGCATCCCTAGCCCAAACTTTCTATCTGCTTTTTCAGTCACTATCACGTAATATTCTTCTCATGAACTTTTTTCTGTAGTGGAGTTTATTTTATTTTATTTTATTTTATTTTATTATTTTTTTTTGTAGTGGAGTTTAAAAAAATGAAATTAAAAAAAGTTGTCAAGCTTGTATGTAATTATGAACAATTTTGTGCTGCTGGGATATTCGAAAGGCTGAAACATTTCTTTAAAGTAATACATACACTTCCTTGAATATTACAAATGATTAGTAGTTTGGTGTTTATTTTTCTGCTTTTTTTTCTCCAAAAAGAGCTTGAAAATGCAGAAAGAAGAAGGATGGTGACCAATTTGTAATTAAAGCTTGACCAAGAATCAAGGGAGTGGATGGTGTTAAGAACAAGTTTACTCAGCGGTCTGTTCCAACCCTATGTTTATCTCCAGATGCTTTGAGTCGTGGTGCAGACATTTGGCCAAATCTGAATGAAGTGTACCAACTATTGATGGATATAGTCCTGAGCTAGGGTCCAAGGCAGACCAGGGACAACCTGTGCTAGCTTATCACCATTGTTTATTAAAAAAAAAAAAAAAAAACAACCATACAGATTGATGAAGAGCACCTGGCCTCTGTGTGCTTTCTTGGTTTCTGTTATTGAACCTATTGGTTTGAGCTACATGGCTTGGGGGGTATAAAAGACATCTCACATGGGGCTCTGATTTTCCTGAGATTAAGGCAATTTGCACACATATTGGTGGCTCATAATCCAAAGACAAAGCACATCTTTTGTGACTGAGAATGGAAGCTGGGACTTGTGCCAGAAAGTATTATACCTCTCTGATATTTGTGCCTTTTCCCTCCTACTGCACCATATCCATTACCTTTATTTAAACCTAAGTGAATAATGCCATAGAAAATCTCCTGGGTCCTCTTAATTATCCAACCCTGTGAAAACTGATGCAGCTGACATAAATCAAAGTTTCCTTTTGTGTTACTTCTTTCAATATATTTATTGGTGATCTCAAAAACAGATCATGTTGACCAAGTATTTAGGTCAAGCACGATGTATCTGGATGGAATAAGTGGTCTGGATGTGCCAAACTATTCTGATTTCTGTTTCTTTGTGAGGGTGATTCATAACCATAGCTTTGATCTCTAAAAAAAAAAAAGTCAGAAATCTCCTTGTTAAAATATTGACAAAATCTTAGCAGCCCCTCATCCATCAAGCTATAGCTGTATTTATTTTTTAAATAGATCTAAAAACGTAGAGTCAGAATAGAAAGACACCAGATACCTTGGATTATTAGGTTTTGTCTCTTAGTAATTATATAGTCTTCAAACCCCCTGAACAAATATTTTATCCATAAAATAGGGGTAATAATTCCAAATTCATAAACTTTTTTGAGGATTAAAAATAAGAGAATATATTAAAAGTTCCTAACACTAGTTAAAAGCTTCATAAACAGTAGTAGCTGTTACTATCTTGTTCTTAAATTATCTAAACATATTCTGCCCTTTTGTTCTACTTCTATCATCATGATCAAGATAACAAGTGAGTCAAAATTCACCTGCAATTGGTTCTAGATGCTAATGAGAAAGCTACCAGCAAATACTGTCCCTTTGAAATATTTTTTCCATCCACACATGTGGATTTGTATTGAGATAAACAGGTCAAACTGCTCTAATAAGAAAACACAAAATATAATGGCCCAGGTAAATTAGAAAATCTCTTTCTCTTTTACATAACAGTGCATGACAGGATGGCTCTACCAGCTTCAACAAGTTATTTCCATCACTGGCTCCAGGCTGGATGCTCTCAGACTGCCATGTGTAATTCAGTGGGGAAAGAAGGGGAGTACATAGAGTCCTCCTCTCTAAGTTTATGACCTGGATGTTGCATATATCACTTCCACTCACACCCCATTGGCAAGACTATATTCATGTGGCTATACCTTGTTGCAAGACAGGTGGAAAATGCAGTTTCTAGCTGGGTAGACCACATGCCAAGCTAAAAATCATGCTAGGTTTTATTAATGAAAATAAGGGAAGACAGGCAATTGATAATAACCTTTCTTTCCTACAATTTTCATATACATTGGTTACTTTCCAGGCCTACTTTCCAGCTACTTTCCAGGCCTAAATGGCTCCCAGGATGCAGCAGTAGATATATCTATCTATCTATATGTGTATATAGATAGATAGATATTTATATATATATATCTATATATAGATATATAGATATAAAAGGAAGGGGTCTCCAAAATGAGTGTGCAGACATTCCAGGAGATATGCACAATGAAATATTAGAATCATCTTTTTATTGATTAAGAAGAAAAGTAAAAGAAACTAAGCTTTACTGATAGTTAACATGTAGCTTGACACTAATTCCAAATCATGTGACTTCCTGAGATACAAGTAGAGGGGACTGTCCATAGTACTTTCACTCATACTTTTAGTGTATTCAGACATAACACTATGTATTACAATTCATAAGTGACTACTTAAGTGAATTCACAGATTATATGAAGCTAACTTTGAAGCTAACTTTCACAAAATGAAGTGGCTTGAAAAGTCTCCTGCAAAGAAACCGTAGACTAAAGGTAATACCAATATAAAAAGCACAAACAAATATCAAGAAAGAAGGGTTTTTTAAGGACTACCTGAGTGGCTCAGTCGGTTAAGTGTCTCCCGTCAGCTCAGATCATGATCCCAGGGTCCTGGGATGGAGCCCCAAGTCAGGCTCCCTGCTCAACAGAGAGCCTTCTCCCTCTCCCTCTGCCTGCTGCTTTGCCTACTTGTGCCCTCTCTCTATCTCTCTGTCAAATAAATAAATAAAATCTTTAAAAATTTTTTTCAGATATGCCCAAATATGTACTTCCTCCCTTGAGATCTATATATCTTTCTGAGGAATCATTTCTATAAAGTTAAAACAATCATTAAAACCAAATATCAAAATAAACTGAAACTAGAACCAATCTTTTTAATCACCGCATCACAAAGTTTTGATGATGGTTTTCAAAAATAATAAAATATATTTGACAATACAGACACACTAAAATAGTATACTAGTATAAATACTAAAAAGTACTTTGGTGTCAGTAATGCAGTTATTTTAAAAACAATTTACTTTTTCTTTATCTTTTTTATTCTGTACATTTGTGTAGGGTTTAAATGTACATAAAACGTTGGAAGAGACGTGTATGTATATAACTTGTCAATAATAGGTAAACATTTACAGTCAAGAGTTCACTGAAAAAGGTGTACGTTAAAAGAATATGGAAACCACTGTTCTAATTCAAAGTTTTTCAATGTATGGTCTTCAAAATGCCTCCATGGTTTACCAAGTGATCGACAGGTGATTTGGTAATTTCAGAGGAAAAACAATTTTCATTTGTATAAATTTCACAAAGATTAGATGCAATATTATCTGTGAATCCCAATATATCTGTGAATCCCAAGGAAATTCTTTTAGTTCTTATAAATCATTACATCATTAGGTATGCATATACACTATAAAGATCATGCTGATGAGTCACCATAACTTATATTCAATTAACAGGGTGCAATTCATCTCAACTAACATGTTTTCACATCACTTGTGTGCTTCTTACTTACATTTTTATTTTTTCTATTGCACTTTATTATTACTATTGTCTAATGTCAAATTGCTAAGCCCCAAGAGTAGAGAATATGATTCAGAGTTGGTTTATTGAAGCAAAGTAGTAAGTAGTAAAGAAAATATTAATCTAAATATCATAACTTAGATTAACATCAATATATGTAATGAACATGACTCTAGAGCAAATACGAAATAGGCTGAGACAATTGCATCTGCAGTTATGGTTGTTTTGCATAAGTTTTGATATTGAATTTTATTGGACCTGTGATCTATTTCCTTCTGGTGCCCACAGCAGTCTGAATTATAAAACATTATGAAGGCTTCTATTTCATTTCTAAATAGAGCACAATGGTCTCTTTTGTAAACCAACTGTGTTTTTCCAGAACAATTACAACATATTTCTAAAGAGAAAATTTTATGATATTTATTACGAAAGAGAAGGAAGAAACAAAACTACAGAAGGATTATTCATTTATCGAATACTTTCTAGTAACAATACAGAAATCATATTGTTGACAAGTCTCTAAAGTTACTGAAAAATATTGTGCTAAAAAGAAAACAGAACACATCTGTCTTAGTTCTTGTTGCTATGAGAGAATATCATAGACTATATGACTTAAACAACAAACATTTATTTCTCACAGTTCTGGAGGCTAGAGTCCAAGATCAGGGTGCTAGGATGGCCAGATTCTCGGTGACGACCCTCTTCCTGGTTTATAGATGGCAACTGTCTTCTCATTGTATTTTTGTATGACAAAGAGAGAAAATGAGAGCTCCAATCTCTTACTGTTCTTAAAAAAACACTAATCCTATCATGGGGGCTCCATCCTGATGACCTCATCCAAACCTAACCACCTCCTAAAGTTGCTACAGTCAAATACCATCACATTGAAGGTTAAGGTTTCAACACATGAATCTGAGGGGACGCAAGCAGTCCAAAGCAATATCATCGGCAAAATTCTTTAATCAAATCAACTTGCTGTATGTCACGTAACATTAAAGGCACAAAACATAGAATTACAAATACAATTGAATTCCTACCAGTTATTTCACCTTGCATTTGGATGAAACCATTGATATAGTATGAATCAGTTCTCATAATATGTCCAGTAGATATATGAAAGAAAAGTGATGATTTTCTATAACATTTAGCACTGAAATTTTGTACTACATGAGAAAAGGCCTTTTTAAAAATTGCAGCTACAATATTTTTGAATCATGATGTAATCAGGAAATGGTGTATTGGGATAAGTACTTAAGTAGCACTCACTAGCTGTGTGGCAAGAAAGAATATTAAGTTTTTGCACCAAAATACCAAACACCTTGCTTTATTAATAGAAAAAAATAATAAATAATTTCTGTTTGATTCAGTGTTGCAGGAAATAGGAATAATTTTGAATATAATCAGGTCAACATTCTTTAGTTACAACCAAACCAATTTCTGGCTGATTTAAATAAAATAAGCTTATTGGAATGGTAACAAGAATTCACAGAATTGATGTCAGGCCAGTGAAATAGGCTTGGGAATTGCAGGGATGAAATTGCCCAACATGAAGGATCTGGAAGCAATTGTGGTATATCAGGACCAGGATGATGGAAGCCTGCCGCTGAACTGGCACAGAAGGCCAACTGCTTAATTCTTTTTTTCCCTCTGTATAGGATTCAAATACTTATTGAATAGGTATTTGAATAGCAGAGGAAAAGTCTCCTGATAAGACTCCCACCTGATTATAATTGTCAGACAAAGCATTACCAGTGTCCAATATGTAGAGATTCTGAGAACTTTATTTTCAGCATGCTGCATAAAGAAATGGTGAGCAAGGACAAGAGACCCTTCTCTACATGAAATGTACTCCATAAGAAGTAAGGTGTTACTTTTCAATGAGCAAACCCAGTTATGTAAGAGACCATCTCTATGATTTCAAACGATTTCCTCAATTGACGTACTTAAGGATTTATCTAGAATTTTTCAAACAGTTGAAGCTTTTACATCAGGAACAAAATATTACTATTGTTAAAGACAAGATACCGGGTTTCTTAAGAAAACCAAACTGAGACGCAAGAGGCTTATCTCTAAGAGTTTAACTTATAACGGTTAATGATATTCTTCATACCTATAGGCAGAAATTGATGACATATTTTATGTGTTATAAAATATATTTTATTACCTTGTATAAATTCTGAAACAGAACAGAGTTAAATGAATCCCCAGAATGAATTTAGAGGGTCACTGGCCTCTACCTCCCAAAATGAAACATTAACTAGATCTTGCAGCTTCTGTATATGATCTGCTTATAATTTTACATCTGGTGCTGTTGCTTAATGTTGTCTTAAGTATGAAAAATCTGTAAAATCACTAGATGTATATTTCGTCTGAATATCCAGAACTATTGGCTAATTTGCCAAATCCCGGTAAGTTGGGATTTTCTAGAGAAATAAAGATGAAGAAAAGAATGTAGAGCCTGGCCAGTAGCTCAAACTATCCATCACCAGATGGAACCAGATACTGTTATTCTGGGGAAAATTAAAGCAATATGATCTCATTGAGATTAAACAATTATAAATATAGAAATTCTATATCTTATGTGAATTTATCTAATTTTCAATTTTTTAATTTAACACTTATAAAGTTCTAAATCACCAAGAATTGGTGGGCCTCATCTTCTCATTTTGAATGTTCCCTAAGTCCACACAGATCACAGATGCCGCACCTTGAGAAATATCACACCAAAACCTACCTCAACTGTACCTGAAACTCTTGAGCATATTAATCTTTGCCCAGCAATTGAGTTAGGACATACAATGGACAGCATTTAACATGGATCATGAGTATAAACACATTTAATAAGAACTTAGGCATTCTAAACTCTTTTTGGAAATAATTAAGAACTTAGCCATTCCAAGCTCTCTTTTTGGAAATCTACACTAGAAAATAAAATAAGCGACTTGCCAGAATATAGGTAGTCTTTTTAAATGTGAAATATCATGATTATTTGTCATGAGACAGTATGGCATAATAAAAAGTGTACTTGGAGATAGAGTTGTTCTATTCTTGATTTCTTACCAAATGAATGTTTCCTGTTTAACGAGTAACTGCCCTTAATATCTCTAAACCTCACTTAATTCCTCTGCAGAATGGAAACAATATTACCCTCATGATACCACATGAAACATAAGTAAGGTAGCACCATGTACATGGTAAAGTAGTCAAAAATATTGCTGATTTTTCCACATATTTTCTCAATTCTTCACTCTCCTTAGCCTGGAGAAACAGAACTAAAAATATGTTTTAATCTTCTAAAAAGACTAACCTTTTATCTTACCCTCCAGAGTTAAAATTAAAGTAGATAAGCATAATCAGAAATGATAATGTCAAGTAGATGTAATGTATCATCTTTTTCATATTACAAATATCAAAAATAATCTCTTTTTGGCACCAATCCTAACATCAGCCAGAAATGGTAATGTTAGAACCACCATTGTACTTTTTATCATAGTGCAGGCTGTATTTTTAATATTGCCTTCATTTCAAATTCTTATTACATTATCATGAATTAGCAACAACAGCATTTAGATGTGCATGAAATGGGAGTAAATACATTTCCCCACTACTTGATTAAAGGCAAAATATGAGGCCTTGAGACCTTTATAAATAGATAATAAAATTCTTTTCAGAGCTTGAAAATATTACCCATGTTGAAGTATAGTTGTCTAATACCAATAACCCTTATAGACTTTTTGTCCCTTCATCACCACAGATCTTAATTGAAAAAGCTAATGTAAATATAAGATAAGCTTACAAAAATAAATTATGACTGGACAAGAGCACATATTAAGAAAAATGAATTATGAATGTCACAATGAGTTTCAATAAAAAAATAGCATTTACTGCATAATTTCTCTCTGATCAACAAATGTACCCCTGGGTATTGAATATTCACATCAAAATCCTAAACCAAATGAATTCATGAACCAACTTACAAATTCAGTCCAAAAATAAATTCTCCAGGAATACAATATGGGTCCTTGGCTATCATCTCATAACTTCCATGTGTCCTTATTTAAGTATTGCCTGCTGGATGTTTACCTTCAATATGTTGTTTGAGGCAGTTACAGCAAATTATCATCCAGTATATTACCATTTCTTCCCTTTATTGGTAAACGCTAGCATATTTCTGCTTGGCATGTGACCACCCAGATAGTAGCTACATTTCCAGCCTTCTTGAAGCAAGAAGTACTGACTGATGAGATAGGAGCAGAAATGATGAATGCAACATCCAGGTTATCTCCTAAGAGTCAATGCAACTTTCCCTGTACCTCTACTTTTCCTTTTCTCATTTCCTAGAAAATGAAGATGACTGGGACAATGTTGGAAGTCATAGGTTAAAAAAGTTAGAGCTTTCTGATTAGCAATAGACCACTCACCACTGGATTCTTACATTGGAAAGTAATAAATTTCTCTCTTAATTGAGTTAGTGTATTTTGGGTTCCCTTAATTGTAGCAGGGTGGGCTATGTCTTAATAACCCATCCCATCATCAGCCACATTAGTATTTTCTCTAAACTTTGCCTTAATTAAATAATCCCTCTTCAGATGCTCTTCAAATTACTCTATTGTAAACTTGATCTTAAGGTTTACAGAACTACATCAGCAGTTAAATGCTCAATACTTCCTGGCCCTAATGAGATGCAGGGTCCTAATGAAAGAGGAAGGCACAGGACCCTGAGGTAGGGAATAGCAGATATAGAAGAGGCTGATGATCCTGAACTCACAACTCTCTGAACACCCCTTGCTGAATTCAAAGAACTCTTTTTCCCTCAATGTATACTCTCCCCACACTCCAAGGGAACTAAGTTTACTAAGTTTAATGCTTAGTAAACATAATTCAGTGATTATCCAGGGAGAGTTGCCTCACAAACGAATGCTTATTGTCAGGATCTGACCCCAACCACTGCTCATTAACTCTGGACCCTAACAAGAGTGAAAGCCATACACCCCCTAAATACTTCCCTTACCAAATAACTGATGAGAATGACATCAGAAGAATGGAAAGCTCTGTGGTGGCTGTCCTTTGCAAGCTAGAGATAACAATGGAGAATGCTGCATTAAAATTTAGTTTCCCTTTCTTAGTGGAAACGACACAATCCCAGAGGGATAGAAACCAGGTGTTGGCACGTCAGCAATAAGGTGCATGCAATTAAACAATAAGCCTCTGGGAAAAAGGAAGTCAAACTATTTTTACCCACAAGAATTTGTGGGGATGATGAATTGATAATGGAATCATCAATGATCCCTAGAAATAAAGCAGATAGGCTGCTCATTAAGGTATCTCTGTACATATAATATCAGATATAGTCTAGATTTGTTCATCAGACATTTAACTCAAATAACTATAGGGGAATTTATACCTTGCCCAGCCAGACCTAAGCCAGCTCACAAATCCAGAGGCCCTTAACTAGGGAGGCTGGGACCTTTGAGGAAGAACCATGCAACACAGCCAGAAGCCTATACCCTAAATCTTACCCCAGTCCTTCCCACAGGGACCTGGTACAATTTTACCACGTTGACTATACCCTATGGAAAGGAAAATACTCAGAACTGCTGAGGCTTATTAAAGCCTCAGGTCTGATCTGGTGCTTATCCCAATTCCTGAAACACCACTGTCCAGAGTGGGTGCTTATGAAATATTAGACCAAGTTCATCTAACAGTTAGCCAGTAGGTCTAGTGGGGAGAGTAAGATGAGGGTATTTACTCCCCAACTCCTTCCCTGCAGTGTAATCACCGACTGGTTGGGGTTCAAGCTCTAATATCCATACATTTCTTTCTCCAAATTCTATTAACCTCTTTCTCTCCTTGTCCTTTCAGGCCTAGGTGTGGTTAAGGGCATCCTGCTGCTGTTACTTCTGAACTGGCAACTCTTGTTTACCTAGACCCTGTCCATATCCCTTCATAAAAAGTCCCCAAATTAAATTCTCATGTCATTGTCACAGTACTATATAGGAAAACCCACAGAGCCTCAACAGCATTATCAATAAGCATTTATGGCTCATATGTCTAGTATCAGCTGGATGGTCAGCTAGGTAATGCTTGGTCAGGCTCACTAATATGTCTGGCAGCTGGCTGACAGCTGATCTAAGCTAGCCTCAGATCTGCTTTGCATGCTTCTTGACCTCAGGAGGTTACCCTGATATGCTTTCATAGTATTAGTAGAAGCACAAGAAAGGAAGCCTTGGTGCACAAATCCATTCCAAACTTCTGCTTGTATTCTTTCTGCTAATATTGCACTTTCCAAAGCAAGTCACATGCTTGAACCCAGTGCCAAGAGGGGTGGGTATAGCAGGTAAATCTACCTAGAGTAGAAAAAAATTACATATCACAGGGGACAAGGGGAGGAGCATAAATAATCCAGACAATCATTGCAAGCCAGTCCACTCATCAAATTACTCAATTTTGAATGTACATGTAATCCTGATAGGATTCAAAGTCAGTTAAAGTCATTTAAGAATTACTTGAGTTTGCCCACTAACAAATCAAAGCTGGGAAATAAACCCAGGCAGTCTAGCTGGAGCATCCACATTAACCATTATCTTGCCATAGGTACTAATACAGACAGAAATAGTTCCTGTCAAAGAACAAAGTCAAACTGGAAATGTGAACCAACTTTCAGAAATAAAGGAGCTGCGCCACTGCTCAGGTCCAGATAGCTGAGCATAAGAAAAATAACAATAAATAAATAAATAAATAAATAAATAAATAAATAAATAAAATGTGGTGCTATCCAGATAAATATGAGAACAGGATATTAATGAAGCAGAATTGTGAAAATCTTCTATAAGAAAGAATCTAAGACGTCAAAATATGAACAATGTGCAGAAGCTCCAGAATTTATATACACCGGCCATTTCCTATCATTACCAGGAATAAGGGCTGAAGAGAAGTTGAGCTCAGATACAGGAAACAAACTCCATTTGGTATACCCTTACCTGTGACTGTTAAATCTCAACTCTGTGACACAACGGACATAGCTTAATAATTTTTAGTTTTCACATTCCAGAAAATGTACGAATCTCCTCAGAACATGACAAGCACCACTTGCTGCCCTGCCTCCTGTTGACCACTGTTCCATACACCTTCTAGCATAATCGTCAAGAGCATTTGTTTCAGAGTCAGGCAGACTTGGGTCAAACTCTGGCTATACCACCTACCAGCTGTTTGATTCCCATTGATCTTAAATCACCAAAACGTCAGTCTTCATCTTTAAAATGAAGAAAATTAGGCTTGTTTTACCAGAATTCTGAAGATTTGTACATGTAAAGAGTTATTAGAATGTGTGACGTGCAGTAAGAGCTCACTATATGTGTACACATGCACGAGTTCCTCACAAAAAGGTGCTAAGATGTCTTCAAATTGTGCAAGATTGATGTAGTCTTGCACTAATGGCTCTAATAGTTTCATGTTCTCTAGAAGGCGATTTTCTCCTTTTAGTCTGGAAATTCATCAAATACAGTAGCTCCCCCCTTATCCATGGTTTCAGTTAGCCATGGTCAACTGCAGTCCAGAAGCAGAGGGGGAAGAACAGTATCCTACCCCTCTGCCACAGTGCTTATGACATTCCCCTCACTTCATCTCATCACACAGGTATTTCACTGTCTCACGTTATCACAAAAAGAATGAGCACAGTACAATAAGATATTTTGAGAGACAGAAAACATTCACATAATTTTTATTACAGCCTATCACTATAATTGTTCTTATTTTTAGTTATTGCTATTAATCTCTTATTATGCCTCATTTATAAGTTAAATCTTACTTCAGTTATGTATGTATTAAAAAAAACATAGTATACATAGGGTTTGGTTTTCACAGTTTCAGGCATCCATTGGGGGTCTTAGAACATTTTCCCCAAAGATAAGAGGGGACTATGGTACAGAGATGCACTTAAGAACTATTGCAGTTCCCTATACTCTGCACCCCATGGCTCAAATGCTATGTGACTGGTGTTCAGGGCGAAGCAGTTGTATTCAGGCACTATGTAGGAACATTTATCACTACAATGACAAATAAAGGTTCAAACTCACTGAGCAATGTTACCATGTTTCATGCTGTTCTAAGTGCTCCACCTATTTAACTCCTATAATCCCACAATAACCGTCTTACATGAAGACTATTATATTACCATTTTGTAGAGGAGGAAATTGAGGCAAAGTGAGGGTAAATAACTTCCTCAAGTTCATGAGGGCTGGAATTTGAAACCAGGCAGGGCAGTCTAGCTTAATACACTTAACTCATAAGCACTTCATGTTTCTTCTCTCTACCCTTGTGGCACCTTAGCTTCTGTCTGGGGAGGGATCCCTGCCTCTTCTAGGGTTGCTTCTTCCTGTTCTCTTCTTCCTTTACCTTTTCTCTCCTAGGCTCAGTAACCAGTTACCACTGAGAGCATATGAGGACATCACCTCCATGAACAAACCACCCAATCCCACTCCATTTACTTCCATTGTCAATTCTAGGTCTTCTCAGCACAAAATGCACGTGCTCTGAAACTTCCACATTGCTGCTGAGTTCCCATGCCCCAAACAACTGAGCTAGCCAAACTTGTCTGAACCCCTTTTCCCATGGGGATGACCCATAAATGGATTCAGATGTGTAGATATGGGTAACTCCTGATCTGAACCACGGGTGTGGCTGGGCCAGTGGATGTGCCAAAGGCTTCATGCTTGCTGGGACCCCTCCTTTTAGTAGACTCTGAGCAGGTCTGCAGCACTGCTCGGATGGTTCTGGCAACATCTCGGTCTGTTTTCAGGGGCCCTCGATATCATTACGTGGGCACTAAGAGCTAAAACAGACTTGCATCACCAATTCTGAGGACACAAAACGGCACTATTTTTCATATTTTCACAATGCTTAATGCTTGTCTTATTTATTGTAATTTATAGAGACACCATAGATTTGAATGTTCAGGATGTTTCATTTTATAGTTTCAGTAGATGATGATGCCAAGTCAGAATAAGTGACCTATGTCCTGGGCTTTGTCCTTCACCTGTTTTCTATGCCCAGATCATCTGCAAGTAACTAAGGGAAAAAAAATAATGATAAAAGAAAAATAAAGAAAAGAAAAAGAAAAGAAAAAAAGAAAAGATAAAAACCCTTGAGAAAAAGTGAAGCCCAAACTCAATGGTTTAAACTAAGCATTTTGTATGGACATTAAAAGATTCTCCTGTATTATCTGAGTAATTCCAGAGTCACCTTTCTTCTGAGATCTAGCTTCAGAGGGGCTAACTATGGACAGAAAATTCTGAAGGACATTAACTCATTTTTATATTAAAGAAAGAAAGAGGGCTCCTGAGTGGCTCAGTAGGTTGGGCGTCTGCCTTCAGCTCAGGTCATGATCTCAGGGACGTGGGATCAAGTCCTGCATTGGGCTCCCTGCTCAGCTGGGAGCCTGCTTCTCCCTCTGCCTGCCACTACTCCTACTTGTGCACTTGCTCACTGTCTCTCTCTCTCTGTCAAAATAAATAAAATCAGAGAGAGAGAGAAAGAGAGAAAGAGAAGAAAGAAAGAAAGAAAGAAAGAAAGAAAGAAAGAAAGAAAGAAAGAAAGAAAGAAAGAAAGAAAGAAAGAAAGAGAGAAAGAAAGAAAGATCCATCCTCTGGATGTTTCTAGAGACTAATAAGAAAAGTGAAGTTCTCCATTTTTCATTACTAACTATATTTATGGATAGCTGCTGAGGAAACATTTGTCTTCCTCATAAGCAAAGTTTGTGCCTATATAAATGGCTAAGATTTTCCTGTGTATAAAAGTGCTTTAAAAACTGAATATCTATAAATTCATTTTATGTTTTAATTTCTGAAACAAGGCAATTCAAAAAATAATTCTATTAAATGTAAGTACTAAGATGTTATTAGTTAATATTTCTATATCCCCCTAAGTGGCTTTTAAACCTTACTTCGCTATTATGATTTTTATTACCAATAAAAATTAAATGTACACATTAAATATCTAACATATAATTATGATTTAAATAAACTACAAAATGTTTATTATCATTTTCTAATTTAACTAAAAATCAAGATAGTTTGAATAAACAAGGACCTAAGAACAATATTTGTTTCCTTTAAAATGTGCAATTTATAGCAACTAAGTTAAAATAGTTTTCGGGAAAAAGACCACATCTCGTACATCTTTTATAGTAAAATCTTAATGAGCCCCAGAGCAAGAAAAAGATGTGGGAGGAGAGAGATAACTGGGATTTGTGGGCATCCTGGGGGTGGCTGAGGCCTTGGGACTGACTGAGAGCACCCAAAGACAGTGTAGTCAGCAACAAGAGAGGACAGAACCCTGAGATGTGGACATTTCAAAGGTAGGAAGAGGAGGGAGGCAGGGAGTCCATGAAACAGACTGATGAAAAGTATTCAAAACTCTGTAAGGCACACCAAGAGGAAATGGGGTCATTATGGCCGAGGAAATAGAACAAGGACACAGGAGCAATGAGAAAAATCTTTATGGTGTCTAAAAGAGAAAGGCAGGATTTGTGCTTGCATGCCATACACCTGAGTGGCTAAGAGATAAGCTCCATTGCTGCTCGGCAGGTTATTATGCAATTAACACAGTGAGAGGCAACTGGCCTTGACCTTCAGTGTACAACACGGCATGTAAGCACAGCACAGGTGTCAGCATGTCGAGGAGGGGTCTGTTTAACAAACATGGGCTATTTCAATGAACACCTAAGAAAAGAGTGAGTGAGTCGCCTATGTCTGTGGAGGCCACTCATGCTACCACACTGGAGAAAGGAAGTATAGATATTGACCGAGGGACCCATGTTGGAGTCAAACTCCCTGGGTTCATATTCTGACCCACTTACTCACTGTGTGGCTTTGGGCAAGGGAGTATCATCTGCAGAGTGGGGCAAGAACAAAACAAAACAAAACGAAACAAAAACACAACATTTACCTGGTAGGACTGTTATAAGGATTAAGTGAGAGGATATACGTGAAGCCATTAGAACAGTGCTGGCACACAGTAGGTGATCATTAACATTAGTTACTATTAGGAATGAAGTGTTACGCATGCTCTTGACGCTGTGTGTCACATAAGCTAAATCATGTAGCTTGAGTTCCAGTCTTTTCATTAGTAAGTAGAGTGACTATTCTTCATCAGGTTGCAAGTGCTAAGGATGTCATATTCCTGTTTAATATGCACATAATGATTGACTTCCGTCCCCTGTTATTTCTCAAGCATTTGTGCTTGCTCAGGAAGGAGTTCTGCAGCTTCCTGCAGTCCCCTGGTCAAGTCTGATGATGCCAACACTCCTGTCAGTGAGCCTCCTCGGGGGACACTCTGCCAGGCCCCACAAGCTTCCACAGGGTCTGCTGTTGTCACCACCACCCTTGGGAAGGGGCAGGGCATCCACCCCCTTTCACATTCAGTCAGGAGATGAGAATTTCCATTACTTCTCTATAACACAGCTCGAATCAGGCTGTAAGCTCTCACAAGGCTTCACAGAATGAATGGAGGTGACCAAGAATCTAATCCAGAGATTAGTGTATAACTTGCTTTCTGATGTGTCTCACCCTAGGGCCCACAAAGCCATCTTTCCAGAATCTCTTTCAGGCTTTCTCACTGTCTGCATGTGGCAGGAGCACATTGTGTGTCTAGGCTGTGGAATCCGGGCTTAATATTCACAGTTCCAGAATGAGGAACCTGCCTACCAGTCCTGGTTCACATTTTTAGTAAAATCTCTGCACCTTCTTCAAAGATGGTTGCCCTCATCCTGTAGTCTTTTCCTAGACTGTAGGAACCTTGTCTTTTATCTAAATCACATGCTTACTCAGGGCAAGACCCCAGTATTTTACAGGCAAAGCGGACTTAATAGTATGGGTGGCATTTCTTCCTGGCATTCCAGGGAGAGTGCATATGGGTCTGGGCAGGCAGAAGTCTCTCTGAGGATGCTCTTCATGGACTTTCCTTCGGCCCCTGGTTTTGGACCAGGATGTGGGGTGGCATACTCTGCCAACCTTGGTTTAGGTGGCACAGACATGGTTAGCCCTCCCCACTTCCCTTCCTCGATCATCAAGTTCATGCATCTTCATCCCTTGTTCAGGGACTTATCCATCTCAATTTACTTAAGGGGTCACTGTGACTTATTTCCTTGGCCCCATGGAGTTTCCAAAACCGTCCAAGGAAATGGCCTTTTCCTACAGCCACGACAAAATGGCAGATGTTATCATTTTATGAATATTTAAGAAGAACCTGAGGAACTCTTACCTTTAGGTGTTGAGCACCACCCCTCTAAACTGGGATAAATGTTGAGGGTCTACCCTGAGCAATGCTGAGCTATAATCACTGGCTAAAGTTCTGCTGGGAGTCTTGTGGAGCTTCTCACTCTTGCTCTCAGGCATGGTCTCCTCCTTCCTTCTCTTTAGATCTAGGACACCAGGAAGATGCATTTCATGTTCCTGCCCAACAGTTCATCCTGAAACATCCCTTTGAGGTGAGGCCCAGCCTGGGGCCACTTGCAAGTGCTTGCAGTAAAGACTACTTACAGCATATTGGAGTTACAAGAGTAGGAATCACAAATTAAAACTATTTTTTAGCAATTTGATACCAGAAGGAAGGAAATAGAGTAATTACTTCATGTATAGATTTTAGGATAGAGGAAATTTCACTCATTTCTTCATTCATGCCATAAATGCTTCCTTAGGAGGTATTGTGTTCTAGGCCCTGAGCCGGGCACTGGGGGACAATCATGAGCAACGGCAGGCGGCCCAGTCCTCATGTGACTAGAATCAAGTCTAGATTGGAGGAAAGACAGACATTAATCAAGTAATCACACAAATAAATAGAAAATCACAGTTATTACAAGTGCTGTGATGGGAGGTTAAAAGGTGCTAAGAGAAGACATTAACAATCATTCCTGACCTGGTCTGGGCATTCAGAGAAAGGTCCTCTTAGGAAATGATGCTTGAATTGAGATACAAAGGTTGAACAGAAGGAAAAGAGAAAAGAAGGAAAAGGGGGAATATAAAGGCCACATACTGCTTGAAGAAAATCATTGCCAAGTCTGGGTCTGAAGAGACATTTTATTACTACGTGTATATGTGTGTTATGATGGAAATTATAAAAATGTATGTATGTACATAAAGACATATTTGTACAGAGTATACAAGCAGAAGTACCTTGTTTTAAAAATCATCTGTAAAAAAAAAAAGAAAGAAAGAAAATCTTAAAAAAAAATCATCTGTAATGATCTCTTTGAATAGCTTAGAAGAATAATTCAGAACCAACAAGTCTTGTTAGGGTGAGGGCACTTGAAGTCAATGTAAGGGTTGGAAAGAACTCAGAATCTGGCTTCTGAATGCTCTGGTGCTGGGTTGTCTTGAATTAATGGCCTTAAGCAAGTCACTTAGTCCTTGTGAGTCTCATTTCTCACATCTGAAAATTGAGAATGTTACAATAAACGATCTCCAATTTTATTTCAAATTACAAAATTCTGTATTTCTATAATTATTGTCTGCAGCATCTGGAGACCTAAAAGTAAGATAAAATAACCAAAGACTTCTGCAATGTGAATATCTATATAAAAAATGGCTAGGGAAAAATCAGTTCAATCCTACTTAGGGTAAAGAATAGCTTATACTTTAAGTTAGGTACCTAAAAAAGTAGAATAGGAATAAATTCTTTCACTAAGCTCTTTGTTAAGAATTATCCATTTTGAGATAATAGAATTAATTCATTTTGAAAGTCTGGCAGAAATATATGCTGATGGAGTCAAGGATGTAAAGGAACTAGAAACATCTTGCAGTGTTACAACTCATTAAAATGCTTACTAGACCGTAGAGTACAGCATCTGAGAAGCAAATAGGGCTCTGAACATTGTTTCCTTAATTAAAATTCCCTATTTAATCCACTTGAAATATATAGTTTAAAAAAATAAAAGAAAGAAGGAGAAAATTCAAAGCAGAATCATTGCTGGGAAATACTGCTCTAAGTCCTGGCTATTTGTTTTGCAACTTGTAGGGTAGTTCAAGTTGCATAATCACGATGTAGTTAAAAATATAATGAGGAATTGGCACTAGTAGTTTTATAGGGTTTGAAGATTGGTTTTCATGCACCATGCTTTTTTGTTATTTAAACTTTGTTATTGTCATCATTTTTCTAGCTGTTGAGTTTAACCTTTGCACACCACAGACTGCAGGCCCATAGAGTGTTCACACAAACAAATGAAAAACATTACTGGGCCCAGTGATCCATAGGGCATGTCATTCCACAGAGAAGTTTGCATGAAATGAAGCCTCTTTATTTGTTTATGTGTCTGTAAGCCAAGCATAAACTGCCCAATTTATGTACCACCATCTATGATTTTAGTTATATGACTCTTAATACCAAAAAAAAAAAAAAAATCATTTAAAGACTGAGTCTACACACAGATAAAGTAGATAATTAAATTATTTGAATAACGATGTAATCCGAGACCTGGACCAGACTGCAAGGTCTTCTAGATTAATGTTTCCGAATGCGCCTGAAAATACAAATCACCTGCAATCTTATTAAAAATCCTAGAAAATTAAAAAGTAGGAAAAGATTATTGGGCCCCAAACCTGGCACCACTGAATTACCAGTGGGAAAAGCCTTGCCTAAGTAGTTACAGGTGCTCTTGGGTGATACCTGAGAAAGGCTAATCTGGTCCAACTTTCTACCTGAAAGTTAAACCCTATCCTTAGGTCGTTCTTAATATGTTTTGTACACGAGAAACATCTGGGGAGTTTTCTTCATTCTGGAGTCCAGTACTTCCACAGATGTACTCCCAGAATGGGGTCTTGTAACCTGGGTTTTTTTGTTTGTTTGTTCTTGTTTTGGAGGGGCTGTTGACTGGTTTTTGTTTTTTGTTTTTTGTTTTTTAAAGATTTTATTTATTTATTTGACAGAGAGAGAGATCACAAGTAGGCAGAGAGGCAGGCAGAGAGAGAAGGGGAAGCAGGCTCCCCGCTGAGCAGAGAGCCCGATGTGGGGCTCGATCCCAAGACCCTGAGATCATGACCTGAGCTGAAGGCAGAGGCTTTAACCCACTGAGCCACCCGGGCACCCCTGTTGACTGGTTTATTAATGTTCCCAGATGATGCGGATGCCGGATTGGTCAGGCTTGGCTTGACAGGGTTTACTCTATGTCTGCTTGAATACCTCCAAGCTGAGAACCCAAATCTTTTCCACCTAAAATAATTACAACCAGTTTGTTTTCTCTACCTAGGAAAACTCATAATTTTCCCATCTCCTTTTACACACAGACACACCCAATCTATGAAAGGAAGTAGATCATTTGATTCCTACTATCAATATACTGACAGTGAGTTAGAGGTAAGTTTTTGTGCTGTGATGATGCCCTCTTTGGAGCAGTATGGGAGGGATGAAAAGGGAGGAGGGGGATTTAGTCAAAACCTGCTATGTGACAACATGAGCAGAAGACAATGAGTTTACTGGCTAAATTGTTAACGCTAACTGACAAATCCATCAGAAACATGGCATCAAACATTTTGAATACTGTAAAACACAGCTATTTAGGAATTGCCTTGAAGAAAATTACTGTTTAGTTAATGAGCACATTTATGATTCTAAATTGATGTGCCAAGCCTCTCTAATATTATGAGAAACCGTGAGAAATATGTCAGACCAAGTTTTTACATTGTTTTTCCAAATATGCATATATTGAGGGCTTACTATATGCAGGCACTGGTGTTGACACTAGGGATAGTAAATAAGACCATTCAAAGAGCCTACACCCATGACCTCTATTTAGTAAGGGCTCGTAAGGAAATAATCTGTAATGAAATAAAAACATATAATAAAATATCTGACAAAGATAAGGCTATGAAGAAAGTAAATCAGGATAAGCAGATAGAGGATGACAGGAAGATTTTTATGGAATACAGCATTCGGCATATCGCCATTAGCTGGCATTCATTAGTATGATTTATGGAGGTGCATCAGCTTCCTTCATATATGATTATAATGATGCTAGCAATGTGACCTTCCATATTTATGGCTATCAGTTTAAACAAACAAACAAACAAACAAACAAACAAACAAACCCGCTTCGAACTGCTCCAGCCAGAGAGCTTAGCTGGTCAAGCCCTGCCTTCTGACTACAGGCACTAGTGCATGGCCTGTCACTGTTTGCTGATTTTTCTAGCTTCACAGCTTCACAGCCTGCTCAATACCTTGAATCAAAATGAGTCACCTCTGTCACACTGCCGTGTGCCATATCTGCCCACAGAGTACCCCTCATTCATCACGAATGGCAGCTCCCTGGGTGTCACATCAACATTTCCTATGGGCTTCTCAGTCAATGCCTAGAAGGAGCTTCCTTCACGAGTCTTGCTGTAGAGCAAACCGCTCCGGGTCCTGCTGCCATCCATCCCCAGCCAGCCCGCAGCCGAGTAAAGCAGCACGCACAGCTTCGTCGTTTGCAGACTGGCTGCTTTCCAAGGCAGCTGGGAAAGGCGAGTGTGACGCAGTGTTGCTGTGTATTTATACAGTGATTATCACCCTTGTGGCATGGCTACAGGCTGATCAAACATTATGTCCCAACTAAATTGGGATCAGTTCACTACCTCTCTCAACCTCCTTTGAAGAGAGAAACAGGAAAAAGTGAGACACAGATAGGTGTTAGAAATGACTAGTATATAGAAACAAAGAATTAGCAAGTTTAAAATGTCTTCTATAGCGTTACTATAGGTGCTGACAAACAGGATGATGCTCAGGGGCCTGCCAAATGTGTTCCACATTTTCACCAAGTGGATGAGGAAAAGCCACCACATGTTATCCACACAAACCACATCTCTTATTTGTAAGATTTGTTTACATCAAAAGCTCTTTTATATATGTGATATCATTGAACATTCACCGGATTTTCATGAAAATACTTTTCAAATGCACCATACAAGTAAAATTTTAATAAAATGCATTCAGAGTTTTAAAATGTGTTCAGAAAATTACACTTTACTACCCAGAAAGAGAGCATGCCTACAGTTAGCTCATAACTATTCATGTCCATGGGTGAAAACAATAGAATAAATGAAGATAATCCAAAATGACCAAAAAACCAGTTATAACACAGTTATACTGCAGAATTCAATTAGCTGCATAACCAATGTATCAAATATTCTGTTTTACCCATTTTACAGTACACTGTTGCTTCTCTGCTGGTCACTGCTGCCCTCTCCTCATCTTGAAACTTCCCTAGTCCATAACTTCCATGACACCAGTCTGAGCCCTTCTACCTACCTCTTGGTTAACTCCTTTCCTTCCTCTCCCCCTTTAAAGGTACGCATGTCCTAAGGTTCAAGGCTGTGCACCATCCTTCCCTGTATCTATTCTCTTCCTGCAAGGTCTCATCTACCTTCAACTTTCATCTCTTTGTAGGTAGCTCAAAATTCTTCATCTTCCCCCCTTGAGATGGGCATATAGAGATCCCACATGGACTGCTCTATAAAGGATATTAGAACAACTAATAATTCATTTGGAAAAAAAATAAATATAGATCTTATCTTCATGCCATATATAAAATTCAATTCTAGATGGATTAAATAGATAAACATTTTAAAAAAGCTTTTCTACAAAAACACAGAGTGGTCATAAAGTTTGAAAAAAATACATAAATGCATTTATAATATAAAGTAATATAATACAAATATACATATATATTTACAAGTTGAACTTTGATGTTGTCTTCTGAGATGATGTTAAAGGCACAGTGAAAATTACAGATATAAATTAATGCATTACAGATGCATATGCTTGGGTCAATGGAAAGTCCCTGTTAGTGCAACTTTATAGTGCATTTGAACTGTGGAGCACTAATGAGGGACAGCACATTGAAGATGTCATGAATATCATTGAACATATATAAATATGGAACACAATATCAATAAGCCATTTATTATACATATTTACTTATGCTTCCAAAACTTCTAGTCATCTTGTTTAAAGAGGAAGTATATGATTATTTTACTTAAAATCATGGGATAAAGGAGGATTTTCTACATTTGTAATAAAATTCAAAAGCCAAAGTTCAGTCAGTTGGGCATCCAACTCTTGGTTTCTGCTTGGTCATGATCTCAGGATCCTGGGATCAAGACTCGTGTAAGGCTATAGTCTTAGCAGGGAGACTGCTTGAGGATTCTCTCCCTCTGTGCCCCTCTTCCATTCTCTCTAAATAAATAAATAAATCTTAAAAAAAAAAAACTCAAAAGCCAAAAAGTAAATACTTAATTTATTTATCTATCTATTTATTTATTTATTTATTGGGGGAAGGGACAAAGGGAGAGGGAGAGAGAGACTCTTAAGCAGGCTCCACGCCCAATGCAGGGGCTTCATCTCACAACCTTGAGATCATGACTTGAGCCGAAATCAAGAATCCATCACTTAATCAACTGAGCCACACAGGCACCCCCAATATTAAATACTTTAATATGCATTTTTAAAAAGCCACAAAGATTGCAATCTGTTAGTGATGATTATCTTTAGTGAGCAGGAAATTTTTATATTTTACTTAAGAAATAAAATTTTCTACTCGTTAAAGATAATTTTTTTAAAGATTTCTTTGTTTTCGAGAGAGAGAGAGAACAAGCAGGAGCAGGGGGAAGAGTAGAGCGAGAAGCCAACTCCCCACTGAGTAGGAAGCCGGATATGGGACTCATCACAGGACCCTGGGATCCTGACCTGAGCCGAAAGCAGACGCTTAACCGACTTAGCCATCCAGGCACTCTCATTAAAGATAATTAATGAGAATATTTTCATAATTATTGTATACATTTTAAAACAATAAAAATGAAAAGTATTGCATAGAACTTACCTAAGCCACTAATAATCAATGTACTTACTGGATTGACCTATTTCTCTGTCAACACACTTTTTAAAACTGCTGATAAGAATACAAAATATAACTTGCCTCTAATGTCTTCAACTAAGCAAGAATCAATGCGCAGAAAAGGGTAAATTTCTCTTTCCATGTTATCCTCAAGTTAGCCAGCTCTAGAAGTCTACAATGAAATAACAAAAATAAATACATTTAATTAGAAATGTCAGAAACAAGTGGAAGTGGTTCAAAAAAAATGGGAAAATAAATAATGGGAAAATAAATAAATAAATTATGGGTCAAAATAGTTGTTTCCCCAACTTTTTTCTGTAGAACACTAGCACTTCTGAACATAAGTGTTCTATTGGGGAAAAAACTGCTTCATCATCTAAAAGTTTGTGAGAAATCTAGGCTAAGCATGAACATATTTTTTAACTTCCAGACTTGAAGCTCTTAACATATGTTCATGCACATGGTGAATCTCTAACAGAGGGAGATAGTATCCAATGAATCCCACATTGATTTGATCACAAATCCTTTTTTCTGTGATAGCTAGTAATGGTTCATGTTATACAGAATGCTTATCAATATGTCAAGGAAGTTGCTAAATCCAAAATGATTAATTCTAAAAGTAGAAATTACAAATTGTACCCTGATTTCTTAGCTAACCAAATAAATCTAGACCCTAGATAGACTGTACCATGTTTTCCTTAGACGAAAATGGCAGCAAAAAGTTTTAGAAACTCTTGGGAAATAATGATCTATCTGTTCATCCTAACATGTACTCCAGATATTTGAAGTCACATTCTCTTTACCACAGCTATATCTGAGCTTAGGGAATACTTTCTTCATCCCTATAAATCCTCTATTATTAGTTAAGACATTATATGTGTTTTAATTACATATCATAAAAAAGTTGTTCACCTTATGTTTAGAACTTTCAGATCGATAGCTTTTGAGTTCAGAACTTTATATTTTCTGGATATAATTATACTAAAACACTGCACATCAAAAAGTGTGTAGTAAAATTCCCATAATTCAATTACGTTATTGAATTAAAATATTAATTGTGTCTATATTCATAAATACATCAGATTAAGTATAGTGAATGCATTATAGTTATACTCGAAGAGAAGAATTAGCTCTTAGAGAGTTTACACAAATGAAATAACAAAAGTATATGTAATATGTAGGAGAACTGTTACTGTATACTAATGCAAGCACAAATATATGCATACATATACATTTACATATGAATACGCATATACATTATGGATCTGCTTGTCCTTCCCCTTCTCATTAAAAAATCTGTGAAAATCCTTAGTGCAATATTGTCAAGAACTACTTAGTTCTTCCTGGGATCTCTTCCCCTCTAGACTAGCCTGCAAAACATGAGGTCAGGAACCACATTGCCCCTTTGGGCAGAAACTGATATTTGCATACTTTCTGAATAACACTAAGTATCCTTCCTTGTTGCAATGACTCAGAGGCTTATCATTTAAGCATTCCATATTCATAATTAAATGGATTACATATAGATTGCAATAATATCTATACAATGCCCCAGAACAGGAGCCCAGCAAACTATAGCTCTTAGGCCAAATCCAGCCAGCACCTATTTTATAAGTTTTATTAGAACATAGCCATGCCTGTTTATTTAAATATTGTCTATGATTGTTTTCATGCCAGAAGGCAGAGTTGAGCACTTGAATCAGGATCTCCTTTATAGCCAACAAAGCCTAAAATTTCAACTATCTAGCTTTTTACAAAAAAAAAAAAAATTTGCCAACCCTTGGTATAGACTTCAAAGCAGGCCAATTCTCTTGCTATCACTATAATTGTTATTAATTTGGTTTTGAAATTGATTTGTCCATATATTTGAATATTGGAGTCTCTAATCTTCTGAGCATTCACAATTTTTATTAGTGAAATTATATTTTAACTCTCTGATTGAGGAATTTGAGGAATTCAGGGAAACTATGTGTTTTCTCAATCCTGCCTCCTGATTCAACAATGCTTGCTCTTCTGAGATTAATGAAAAGCTCTAACCACATAGAGAACTGCTAATTCACCTCCTAAGGACATAAACCTAATGAGACATATGCAGTACTTCTACACAGAAATCTATAAAACAGTAGTGAGGAAATTTTAAAAGACAAAAACAATGAGAGCTAGAGAGAAAAAAGAGAGATTGCCTGAAATGCTCAATTTTCAGTTATCAGTTCCCTCCAGATTGATCTATAAATTTAAAGGAATACCAATAAAAATCCCATTTGAGATTTTGTAGAAACTGACAGGCTGATTCTGTGATTTATATGGGAATATGAAAAATAAAAAAATAACTAAGAGAAACTTAAAGAAAAAATGTGGAGCATTTATACTACCCAGATATCAAGACATATAAACCGAAGTATAAAAAGTGTGGTTTTGCCACAAAAGAGATACATAGGCCAATAAATAGAAACCACAATCTAGAAAATTAAGCAAATGCATATATTCACTTGTTGTATGACAAATAAATTACACTGAGTCAGTTTATCCACATAAAAAAATTTTAATTCCTACCTCCCATAAAAATCAATTCCAAGTAGATTGTGAGAGTAAATGTGAAATGTAAAAGAGTAGAACTTCTAAAAGATAACATTTTTTTAAAAGTCTCCCAGACTGTGGGACAGTCGCTAAAGTAGCCTCCATGATTCCTGTCTCCTTCGAGTGTGGATGGGACCTGTGATTTGCTTCCAACCAATAGAATATGGCAAAAGTGAAAGGATTTCAAATGTAATGAAAGTCTCAAATAAGTTGATTTGGAGTTATTATCAAAGGAGAGATTATCCTAGATCTGATTTAATCAAGTGAAAGCCTTTCCAAGAGAGACTGGGGCCTCCCTGAAGGAGGCGCTCTCCTGTGGGCCTGATGAAGTAAACAGTCATGTGCAAGAAGCCCACATGATGAAGAACTACAGGTAGCCTTCGGGAACTACAAGGGGCTTCTATGACCTCAGGGTAACCAAAAGCCAGCAAAAATCCAGGGCTTTTAGTCATACCAACACACAGAACTTAATTCTGCCAAAAATCTGAATGATCTTAGAAGTAGATCTTTCTAGTTGAGTCTCTAGATGAAAATACAATCCAGACAATACTGTGATTTCAACCTGTAAGACCCTCAGGAAAGAACCAAGTTAAGCCATAC
Source organism: Potos flavus (assembly GCA_028534135.1). Classification (NCBI taxonomy): domain Eukaryota; kingdom Metazoa; phylum Chordata; class Mammalia; order Carnivora; family Procyonidae; genus Potos; species Potos flavus. The sequence continues at coordinate 70,827,624 of CM052899.1, read as the reverse complement.
TTAGATTTCTAATCCATAAGGACTATGAGATAATGTTATTTAAACTACTAAGTTTATAGTAATTTGTGCAACAGCAATAGAAAACCCTTGGAGGTAGGCAAGGGTTTCTTTAATAGGATTAAAAAAAAAGTGCTAACCATAAAGAAAAAGACTGATAAGTTAGACTTCATTAAGAATAAAAGCTTTTACTCACAAAGAAATCACCATTAAGAGAGTAAAAAGGCAAGCTGTAAAGTTGTGAGAATATATTTGCAACCATATATCCAAAGAAAAAGCTCGATTCAGTAATATATGAAAACCTTCTATTAATCAATACTAATATATAGACAACTTGATTTTGTAATGGAAAAAAGTTTAAACAGGCACTTCACAGAAAGTATATCAAATGGCTACAAATACGTGAATAGGTGTTTAAGATCATTATTTTTCAGGAAAATGAATATTAAAACTGTAATAAAAAAATCTCTACACATCCACTGGAATAGCAAACAATTTAAAATTAAAAATAAAAGAAACTAAGGCAAATAGTGTCAGGATATGATACAACTAGAACTCTCAGGCACTCTGCTGGTGGATATGTATACTGACACAACTACTTCTGAAATTGGTTTGAACATACACATACACATATCCTAGAACATACACATATTCTAGGATCCTATAATTCTACTTCAGGGTACATAACAAAAATATGTACATATGTACTAGAATATACATACCCTTGAATAAATATACATACCCTTCAATAATTTTGTCAAATATTTGACAATACTTAGTCAAAACATAAACAATTCAAAAGTCCATTAAATACTGTCATATATTCATATAGTGTGATATATTCATATGGTGAGATATAGCAATTAAAATGAACAAAAGATTGTTACATGTACAATATAGATGAATATCACAAACAAGAAGTTAAATAAAAGAATCCAAAAAAAAAGAATACATACTATGTGAATCCATTTACATAAAGTTCAAAACAATCAAAACTATGGCCATAAAAATCAAAATACTTTGTTACTTTTGGGTAATGAGTGGAGGCCTGGTAGAAATAGAGCTTCTGGTTACTACTAAATGTTCTATTTCTTGATCTGGGTGATAGTTATATAAGTGTGTTTTGCTTTGTGAAGATTCATAGAGCGTACACTTGAGATTTGTGCACTGTTCTGTATGTATGCTACCATACAATAAAATTAACAAAAACGATAAAAGTAAATATATTAATCAGGAAGATGCATATCAGAAGAGGAATGAAGGACAAGAGCTAGGTTAGTGTGATTTTGGCACTTTCAGAATCCAAAGAAATAAAAGGTAGTGAAAGTATATAAAATAGCTAAAAGATCCAGAGGAACTAAGCAGGTAGTTTCAAAGCAAGGGGAATGGATATTCACTCAAAAAGAACTCTGATGATATTTCCTAAGAGAGTCTTTTTGCAAAGCCTGCTGGTAACGACACATGAAAGCAGCAGACAATGATAAGACTCATGGAACAGACCCTGTTCTTTGGGAAAAAGACCATTTTCCTAACAACAGATTACAATGCTTGAAAGAATTTGAAATCAACGCTATACTATCAACTTGATTGTACTGACTAGGTAATGGGATAAAAACTTGAGATATGAAAAGAATGTGTTACTCCACTCCTATTCTGGCTATCTTTTGCTACATAAGAAACTACTTCAAAATTTAGTGGCATGGAGTGTCTGGGTGGCTCAGTCATTAGGTGTCTGCCTTTGGCTCACGTCATGATCCCCGGGTCCTGGACTGAGCCCCACATCAGGTTCCCTGCTCTGCAAGGAGCCTGCTTCTCCCTCTCCCACCCTCCCTGCTTGTGTTCCCTCTCTTGCTGTCTCTGTCTGGCAAATAAATAAATAAAATCTTATAAATAAATAAATAAATTTATTTAGTAGCTTAAAACAGTAACTTACTATATCTCATGATTTTGTGGGTCAGAAATGTGGGCAAGTCTCAGCTAAGCATTTCTTATGTTCCATGTCATAGCAATTGCTATCACTTGGTGGTAGTTAGCCTGGGAAGGAGCCCACCTGGAGGGTCCAAGACAGCTTCACTTACCCACTAATACCTTGGCCAGGATGGCTGGAAGACTGGCTGGGCTCAGCTAAAACTATTCATCAGAATGCTCACATGTATCCTCCTCAGAATGGCAGTCTCAAAGTAGTTGGACTTCATATAGAAGCTCAGGGTTGCCAGACAGTAATCCCTCTGTGAGCATTCCAAGTGGTCCGGCAGAAGCCGCAAGACTTCCTCTGATCTAGCCTTTGAAAGTCTCCAAATTTCACTATCAAGGCTTTGTTTTGTTAGTCAAGCAAGTCAATCGGATGGGTCTAGTTTCAAGAGGAGGAGGGTGAACCAGGCTATTACATCATGAGGAAACAGCATGCATATACGGAGAAGAAAGGAAGTGATGCCCGCCATCTGAGAAATATACTACCATACCACATCAGTTCCTTGTTATATGAAGACATTATTCATATTAAATTAGTGGTTTATGCTGCCTCAACAGAGAAAGTGCAGCGTATACAAAAAACGAGAGTCGAATTTTACCTTTAGTGTGAGGATGAATACCAACAACTGAGGATAAGCCACTGGAAGGTGGCAAGAGATGCCAATAAGGACAACTGAGAACTAGATGCCCTGCCCCTCTGGTGCTGGACACTGAAGGAAGCCCCCAGAATACATATGCATTTTTGGGGAGAATGGAAAGGAGAAAATCCTGATTGAATTGACAAATTATTGAATTGATTACAGTTACCTTAAAGTGACAATGGTTACATTTGCACATTTGTGCTACTAGGTAATATGGAATAGGACAGATTATTTTCAGTTGTAGGAAAATAAAATCATATTTTTGAGCTTCTAAATCTGTGGGCAATTAAATCAATACTTATACAATTGCTTTAAGCTTTCGTTCCTATTGGTTTGATCATCTGAACTATTCATATGCCACAAGTTAGGAATAGATAATTCTGATGAGTAATTTTTCCTTTCTAACTATTTCATTTTCCTGAAATCTTGATTTTCTTCTTATACTCTCATAGCAAAGAATGAATTGCCTTATTATTTGCTTCAATTCCACAGTCTTGATGACTTTTAAAATCCAGTTTGTCTTAGACATAAAATATTTACTATTTTAAACACTTAGTTAATTTCTATTGACTCATACACTTCTTAATATTATACTCCTGAGGTTGTCCAGTCCATTACTCCTGAAGGAGCCCCTAACATAATACCTTCTCGGGTTCATTATTATTTGTCTTTGGAGAAGCTTTTGTCCTTGAGCACAGTTATAATATTTCTTCAAAGACAGTTGGGCAAATATCCATTGAGATAAGCCACCAGATATAACTAGAGCAAGAAAAGTACTTTTGAAGTACAGATAGAACTTCAAAGAGTAGAATTTCAAGACGTAAACATTAATTCGTAATTGCATTATTTATTCACCACAAACACATAAAATGGTTATAGACTTAGCAAACACACCAACAACCAAGGCAGACACAAATACAGTGTGTATAGTCTTTCCACAAAGAAATTCTGTGTCATCTTATTAATTTTAGTTTTCCTATTGGTCTATTCCATTTGTACTACACCTAAAATCTTTATACCTACCAGACACAGAGAAGGCTCTACTCATGCTCAAATAATCTCCCCTTACACTCTTGCTCTCCCTCAATTTATACTCAACCGAGAACCAGAGTGATACATTTAGACATGTCAAATCATGTCAGTGCTCCAATAGAATAAAGAGCATACTAAGAATAAATTCCCTTACAACAAAGTCCCTTACGACAGCAGACAAGATTCCTGTAGGATCTGGACCTCCATTGCCTTTCTGCTCTCATCTACTATCTGTACTTCATTCACTTTGCTTTGGCATCATAGTCATCCCCTTGCTGTTCCTGCATTCTATCAGGCATGTGCTCTTCTGACTGTGACAATCTTAACCCAGCTTTCCAACATAGTTGATCCCTTTACCTTTTATCAAATCTTTGCTCAAATACTCTTTTCTTAATAAGAACTTCCCTTAAAAATTTCACCCACCAGATGCATTATTTTTTTCCTATAGCACTTATCACCTCGTAACACACTAAATATTTGTCTATTTTTATTTTCTATACCCACACATCAAAATGAGTGGGTGTAGAAAATAGAATTCCCTTTATGAGGAAATTTTTTTCTCTGTTTTGTTCACTGATGTACCACTAACCCCTATAACATGCTTGGCACATACTATGCCATCAGTTACATTTGTTGAATGAAAAAATGATGGCATAGGATATAGGTATTACTACCAAAAAAAATGGTAGGTGTCACATCACATCATTGCAAATGGCAAGATTTCATGTTTGATGGCTGAGTAGTATTCCATTGTATATGTATATTCCACATCAGTCAGACACAAAAGACTGATACTACATATTAGTCTACATATTATATTCTTCCATTTATATGACATTCTAGAATAGGAAAAACTAATTTATGTTGGAAAAAAATTAGAAAAGTATTTTCCAATGGGGATATAAGTAGGGTTTGACTGGGGAAGGTTATGAAGGAATTTTCTTTGGTGATATCTTGATATGCATTTGGTTTAAACAAGTGTATTCATTGGTCAAAAGTCAGTGAATGTGGGGCACCTGGGTGGCTCAGTCAGTTAAGCATCTGACTCTTGATTTCAGCTCAGGTCAGGATCTCAGGGTCTCAGGATCTCAGGGTCTCAGGATCTCAGGGTTGTTAGATCAAGCCCCACATTGGGCTCCATTCTCAGTGTGGAGCCTGCTTAAGATTCTCTCTCTCCCTCTGCCCTTTCCCACCCTCTCTTTTTTTCTCTCTCTCTTTCAAAACAAAAACACAAACAAAAACAAAACACCTCAGTGAATGTGCTGATGTTTGTACATTTTATTGATATAAATTTTATATCAAAAGAAAAATAGTAATCCAATATTGAATTCTAGTTAATAATATGCATGCTGAAATGTTTAGGGAGAAATATATTGATATCTGCAATTTACTTTGAAATGCATCAAAAAGATAAAATGAATTAAAGGAGGGATAAAGGAATATATAAAATGTGATAAAGCACCTATAGGACAATATAAATAATAGAATTTGGTTATATATAATGTGGTTTTTCACTATAAAATTCTTTCAACATTGCCATATGTTTGAGGAAAATCATAATAAAAGGTTTTAAAACTTAGCATCTCAGTCCCTACCATGCCTAAGATAAGCCCTTATGGATTAAAGGTCCTTGCAATCAATTGCATTTCTTAGGATGGATGAACCTGAAGAAAGACTTGAAGAAAGACCCCCCAGCAGTTTCTTTTCTATACCCGATGACTTGTTTTAGGTTGGATGAACTCTTGGTCACAGGAACTCTGGCATCCAAATATGATAATAATAGAAATATACTTCCTCCAGAAAAAGGATGACATATTAATAGACTTTTACACACACTGGCTTGTGATTGCAAAGTTTTACATAAATTCATATAATGAATGTTTAGATGTAGGAATTATTTCAGCACCATTACAATTTTATCTTTCTTTCTCCTTGTAAAAAATAGACTGAAATTTATTTCAAGGATCCTTGTAAAAGTAATAAAATAATGTAAAAACTATCATAAAACCAATCATATATTTTATAGAAAATAGCAGAATAAAATCACTTTTTGAGAGATGTCAAATCCAAAGAAATATATGACTTAAGAAAAGCGACTTTCTACTCTTTAAGCATCTAATCTGTTCAACTTCTTGTATTCTTGCAGGATTAGAAAGTCATTTTATTATTGCCGATTTGAAAAGGCTCTACTGATCACTGGTCACACTTACAGAAACCTTCAGCACGAATTCTATTCACTGAAAAATCTTTTTAATAATTGTCTATGTTTCATCTTTTCCATTTTGTTTACTCAGATTCTATCCCTTCACCCCTGCCAAAACAAAACAAAACAAAACAAAATTCTCAGGTTTCCTTTGAAACCAGTTATATTATGACATACAAAGATCTAATATTTTTGGCCCAAAACAGAAATGTAAATAAAAGAAATCTAAAGATCACAGGGCACCACAAGTTGAATATGATCCAGGAATTCAATATGCTTCTGAATAAACAAGTGCTCTCTAGGAATGAAGTAACAAAAGCATGAGGTTGAGTGAAACTTGAACTCAATTCACCCAGTGGGACTCTGTGAAGATAAAGATTCAATAGGGGTTTTAGATAAATAAAAAACCAGAATATATTTCTGAGAAGGCTCACAAAATATTACTAAAAGAATGGAATTTGATGGAAAACAGTGAAAAAAAGTATTAGGCAAGAAAACTGAGAAAGTTGCTGAGCATCTACCCTTTATCTTCACTGAAACAGAACAAGATGGAACCAGCTACAGAAGGTTAAGGAAGGGAGAACACTCATTCAATGGCCCCTTTTCAATCTTCAGTGAACTTACTGTTTCTGAGACACTGTACACCATCAATTACTCGCTTCCTTATGAAGATCCTCCTCTCTTTCCTAGTACTTTCTATTCTTATCCTACCTTGCTTGGCTAGTCATTCTTTTTTATCCATAGTTTCAAAGTCATAAGAGGAAGATAAGAGTTTGGAAATGGACTGGGTTAGTCTTCCTTTTTTTTTTTTTTTTTAACTTTTGCTATTTACTTTTGTTTTTACTTTTAGTAGCTCTGCTTCTGACTACCAGCAAAAGGTGGATTTTATTTGGGATTGCATCCTCTGTGGTCTCTTTTTCTTTTTATTCTTTTTCTCCTTTCTAGATAATCTCATCCACAGATGCTAGTGATGCTTAAATTTATATTCCAGTTTTAATCTCTTTCCAAAACTCCAAACTGAATTTTCCTCTTCTCAGGTGTCTTGCAAGTATAAAAATTCATCACGTTGAAAAGCAACATGATTGTTTTCTCAAAAAAATCCTCCATGTAGCAACTGTGAAATGCCCATTAGCTTTTCCCCCTCCTTCTCTGCCTCCCACATTTGTATTTATTTTTATTTTTAAATAAAATGTATTTTATTTATTAAAATTTATTAAATTTTTTATTAAAATTATTTATTGAAATTATTTTTAATAAATAAATAAACATTTATTTATTATCTACCCTTTCTGGACAAACGCTTCTTGAAAAGTAAGGACATGTCTTCTTCATCCTCCTTATCTCAGTGCCTAGAAGAGTATCTAGTAAACATCAGGTGTGCGAAGTAGGAAGGAAAAAAGGAAAAAAGGGAGGAAAGGAAGACAGGTATAATGAAGGGGAAATGGGAAGGAAGATAACAGGGGAAGGCAGAAATGTCCAAGGAAGAAAGCAATTAATACAATTATTGAGCTATGACCCATAATAGGATAGTTAAAGTGTATAAGAGCTAAGAGCTGATGTAATTCTAAAAAAGATAGCTCTTTTTGCTGGAAAGACATCATGAGAAGTCCTTAGAGTAAAAGTTAAGCCCCTCCAGGGCCCAAATATCAGCCAATGAAAGCTTGGAGGGAGTGGAGAATACTTTACATAATAAAGAGACAGAGTTTGAATAATTCCAAGGCAAAATAAGAGGAAAAGAGTGCAACACAGAAAGAAATACAGAGAAAATGAAGCAATCAGGATCTCAACAATGCACTCACTCCCTTGACATTCAAATCTTCAGTGTTCTAAGAAATTTATTAAAAGTTTGACCTCAGTGGATATTTTTGTTCTTGCAATGCAGTCAAATGTTGGAATTAAAAATCACAGTTTATGTGGAATAAACAAAAAAATATACGACATAAAATCTTTGGACACAATAGCCAGAAGAAAAGGCAACAAGCAGATCGGGGTTTGCATTCACAGTCACATGTTGCAGTGAAAGTACTTAGACTTGCCATAAAGGAACATGGTAGCTGAAGCAGGATCTCAACCTCTGCCAGGGAATTTGATACAGATGCTCAGATAGATGGAAAATTATCCTACCCAAAAGACCAAACCAAAGTTACAAAATCAAGTGTCCAAGATTGCACAATGCATTGCTCTATTCCAGAGTCAGAGACAAGGCTAAATAAACCAGCTTAAAATTCTAATAGGAATTCAAAAACTTCAGCTTTGATCTTGGGCAAATTCTTCCTACACTCAGAGTTGTGGTGTGAACTCTAAATAGATTTAAATACATGAAACTAGCACAACTTTAAAAATAGGTTCTAGCTCATATTGCTTGAATTTAAGGAAATCTGTATAAGCTAAGGGACACTTTGGCAGTAGGACACTTGGCCACAATTAATACTTGATTAATACCCCCCCCTTTTAACTTTTCAAGGGACTCTGTGTTCCTCAATGTATATTTGTGTTCTCATAGCTGAATGAGATGGAGTGAAGGAGGAGATGGGAATATCTAATGATTTGAAGTAGAAATATTTGTCTGCCAACATCAGGCTGTAGAAATAGAAAATTCCCTAGTGCTAGGCCACTACATCCTTCATACTCATTTTGATGCTATATAGGCTAGTTTACTTCCTTTATATGCTTCAGTCTGAGTTTTATAACTTGTAATTATATGTGTTGTTTATATAAAAAATGAACATAACTACTCATTTTGACAGGCTAATGAGGTGCAGGAGTACAAATGCTAGAAGTATGTGATTTTATATATTATTCTACTATCATACTTGTTTTGTAATAAACCAAATTGCAGGCCTCCAAAATATGCTGCTGCCTTATAATAAAACCACTCACAGCAATAGCTAAGAGAAGAGACTTCTTAGTTTTCAGTGATAGTCACCTCTGTCATTAAAAAAAAAAAAAATGCTCTGGGTTGTTTTTGAAACAGAAAAATAAGTAAAACCCAAGAAATACTCCAAAAACTGGTGTTAGTCATCAAAATAAACTAGCAAAGCCTAAAGTCCTAAAGTATCAGTCTTGTGGAAGTTATAACAAACTTAGAGAGTGCCTACTCTTCATCGTCAGCATTTACAGAACATTTTTTCACTTGACTAATTTTCTTGGTTATTGGCATTATTCCCAGCTAGTATCTTCTCACTCTAAGATGCTCTCTGCTACATTTATACTTTAAGTTAAAATGTTGCCCAGATACTTTAAATTGCATTTTTCAAATGCACATTTCCTTTGAAGTACCAATTTTTCACGTGAGGTAAATACCTTTCTCTTTGACCAAAAGATAATCTTTTTTTTGCTTTAAGTCAATCATTTTTAGAAACTAAACTCTATATTATAACACCAAAGAAAAGCACTGGTAAAATTTTTTTACTTTTTCCTTCTTCCTTTGAATTTTCCCTCTAACATCCTGGTGGCACGAACAGTCAATATGTGAAACATCGGTCTCTCATATATTCTAAACCAATGGGCATCAAACTGTTTCACCACAAAAGAAAATGACTGGGTTTCCAATTACCGTGACGTCAAATGCAGAAGAGAAGAAACACTTGATTTCACCTCTGAATCTTTGCTTTATAATTGATCTATTTTGCATGGTATGAATAATCTTCCTTACTGCTTTCTGACGTAATAGGCTGCCATATTACCTTACCTTTGTGGAACTTGTCTATCTTTCAATTCAGTCTTCATGTAATAGAGCAAGGAGAGAATGCTCTAAGGACCAAAAATTATATTTATAAAAGAATGCCTCTCACACTCTTTCTCAATCTATTTATTCTTAGTTTGAATAGAATTAAAGAAGCCTAAAGACAATACAGCATAATTATTAAGAACACAAACTCTGAAGTTAGATTGTCTAAACTGAATCATGGTCCTGCTGTTTTCTAGCTCTGTGACCTTGGGCAAGTTACTTAAACTTAGTGTTCTCTTGGATCACCCATAAGATGAACAAAATAATACTTTGTATAGAGTTGGTACAGGATAAAATTAATTAAAATATGTAAAATACCTAGAACTGTGCCAACCACATAGTTTTTGTTTCATTTCTAAGCCCATAAAATGCTATAAACAGCAGGAAAGAGAGGGACAAGGACTTCTGTAGGCATTTGCCCCTACACCAGCAAGCATAATCAATGAAAAGTCTACTTTATAGCAATGGGGAGGAGGTTAGGGTGTTATTTAAAAATAAACATAGTAACTGGGGATATTGAGTTTGGGAATAAAAGCCTAGTGGGTATCCAAGGGCACATCACTCAATTTTTTCACAATAGAGTAGTGAAAGTTTATAAAAAGGAACCTGAACCAATCTATCCAAGGACATCTGTTTCATTTCAGTAAAATAGTTGATGTTTATAAAAATTATGCTGAGTATCCAAGAAGTGATTAAAATAGACCAATAATTCAATTGAAGATGAAATACATCTTGAAAGATTTCTATTTGAAAGAGCCAAATAAAAAATTTTAGTGCTTTAATAGATATTTACTTCTCTCCAAAATACTCAGTTATTCAGAAGGATTTAATCTAAGTGGTTTTATGAGAAGATACTGAAAGTAAAAACAAAATATAACATAGCAAATTATTTCATATGGAAGTGTGGGAAAGACTGCTAATTGTTTCCTACCTTTCATTCCCTAAGTTTTCCTTTTGGAAATAGAAATGTTCTTGAGTGTATGGGGTTATGACTACCTGGTCATCGAGGGACTACACGCCCTTGTCTCCCTTGCAAATCAGTGTGGCCATGCGACTAAACTCCCATCACTGGAATGTAAATGGAATCTACTGTATAACTTATGTTGCTTCCTTGTAAAATAATTGCTTGCCTTCTACTTCCTCTTCCTCTTTCTGTAAGCTGTTTTGGGAACATGAAGCAAGTAAGCTACCTCTACCATACAAATGAGGAGACAACCAACGAAACCTGGCTTAACAAAAACACAGAGGAAACTGGGTCCCCGGGTCAAATTGTGGAGGGAACAGAATGCCCTGCGTCCCCTGGACCCCATGCCTCCTTCAAGGCAATTATCGTCTATCTCAAATCATTTGAGTCAGAGCACTTTGGAGTCTTTTTGTTGTAGTAGACTAGTATTATCTTAATAAATTTAGAGAAAAATGGTAGAATTTAAGTTCAAACCTGTACTGAGTGCAAGTATTACGCAAGTTACCACGTTAGGCTCTATAAAGATGCAGTATTAATTAGATGCAAGTTCTGCCCTCACAGACTTTATAATCCAGAAAAGATGAGCTAAGTACCCAGACAATTATATTACCATATAGTCTATGTTGCTTGTCATCTGAGAGTTATAAACAAGATGCTGTGGGATTATAGTAGAAAACAATTTTATTGACCTGGAGCAAGAAATCTTGAATCAGAAAAATCTTCATGAGGATGGCCTTTGAGAAGGACCTATAATTCAAAAGATTTCAAAATAAACAAAGACATGAAAGAAAACAGTGTGAATGAAAGCACTACAGCAGAAAAGTGAATACCTGCTAATGTGTCCTGTTAGAATAGAGGGTAGGGTTGAAGGGCCTTGAACTATGTAAGCTGGAAGAGTAAGCTTAGGCCATATTGTGAAGAGTACTAAATTATTATTATTAAAAAATATGCATTAAACTCTTCCTATAGGCATTTTGCTAAATGCCTTATGTGTACTTTCTCAATTTATTATCAAAATAAATCTTTTATATATTTAATAAAATATTTTATCTATCACCTCTAGTGTGAGGAATGTGTACCTAATTCAATAGGCAACAAAAACTTGAAAGAACTACAGGAAAGTGAAGGGCACTCTCCGGGCTTCAGTAAGGCTAATCACAAGGTAGGAGTATGCAGCGCAGGATGCACAGGGGAGCAATGAGAATATTTTTTTTGCAATAGGCAAGGTAAGAACTGGGTGCTTAAACTAGTGGGGCTGCACTGAAACTGGAAAAGAGGGGATGGATTGGAAACATGAAGAACTTGGCAAGTAATTCTGTGATTGCGTTACAAGTTCAATGAAGAAAGGAAGTGGGAGAAAAACCAAAGGTTTAGAATCTGAGCCCTGAAATTAGTAAAATAAGGAGCGAGATGTTAATAGTAACAAAAAATAGGAGGTACATAGGGCCCATTGAGATGTTGACAGTCTAAGGAGAGAAACAGCTTTCTCAGTGTCATATCTTACATATGCCTTTTGACTTTACAAGATTGGCTTAATGTTTTTAAACCTGTTTTCTTTCACTGCACATATACTCTTTATTGGATTATGCTTACGTTACACATATGAGGAAAAATATAAAATTATATCCCAAAATATCTGTCTGGGATATGAAAATATAATAAATTCTCAAAACACATAGAAAAATGATGCACAAAGTGAACAAAGGGAATAAATTTGAATTTTATATCTTTCTACCTAAAAGGAGTTTAAGAATTACAGAGCAGTTGTACCTCCTAATCATCTTGGGAAACATGAACTCATTTTCGGAAGGGTTCTTATACTCTGTGCCAAAGAGGCTCAGTTTGGGAATCACACCAGTTAGATTCATAAAGTAATCCCAAAGATGGAATGTAATTCCTTTCGGAGTAATTTCTACGTGTTTGTTCTTTATTATTATTTATTTTATTTTTGATGTGGAGAAAGAAACTTTATTATAGAATCTACAAATAAACATTGGCTTTAAAAAAAAAAAAAAAAAAAATAGGGGCGCCTGGGTGGCTCCGTGGGTTAAGCCTCTGCCTTTGGCTCAGGTCATGATCTCAGGTCCTGGGATCGAGGCCCCATATCGGGCTCTCTGCTCAGCGGGGAGCCTGCTTCCCCCTCTCCCTCTGCTTGCCTCCCTGCCTACTTGTGATCTCTCTTTCTCTGTCAAATAAATAAATAAAATCTTTAAATAAATTAATTAAATTAAATAAATAAAATAAACCTGTTTTCTTCTCTGAAAAAATAAGAATAATAATATTCAGCTCATAGGCTTTACTTGAGGATTAAATAAGATAATGTTTTTTAAAAAGGAGAGAAACAGCTCCTAGCACTGTAGATAGCACAGAATAGGAAATCACTAAAAGTGGCTAAAATCTTTATTGTTGCTGCTGCTGCTTCTCCTAAGCGTTATGAAAAACTGGGAAATGAGGTGTAGGTTTGAAAGGAAATTATGCATTGAAGATGTGAGAGTTGATGAAATCATGAAAGAAATGAAATAGCTTTGAAGAGAAAACCTTGGGAGATATCTCCATTTTAAGACACATTTTAAGGAGAGACAGGAGCCAGTGAAGGAGACAGGAAGAAATATTAGTGAGGCTAGAAGAAATGAAAAATGGGGAAAAAGAAAATCCAAAGAGAGGATGGTCAACATGTCAAATGCTGCTGAGAGGACAAAAAGAGTTGAGATCTGAGAAAAATAGTATTGATTTTAGTGGCAGAGTCAAGAAAATGCAGTTTATCAGGAAACAGAGACCTAAATGTGTTTGTCAACATAGGGGAAAGAGCTGGTAAGAAAAAGATAAAATTTGTAACAGAAAAAGGAAAATCAAAGGAATAAAATCTGAAGGGAAGACAAGAGGTTAGATCAAGAGCATAGGTGGAAAGACCAGCCTCTACCAGGGGGAGAGATGCACTTTCCTTGTGGAAGAAAATGGAGAAACAAAGGGGAAGAAAAAAACAATGAAGATATTGAAGGCAACCCTGCATCATGAGAGAACTCATTTTAGCTGGCTTCTTAGTAAAGTAATAGGTTAGGTCATCTATTGAGGGGAAGTGAAATGGGTAAAATTAAAGACTTGAAGGGATGTTCAGTTTAGTTTTTCTTTCACAGGTGAAAGACATTTATCCAGGAAAGGAAATTATTTCTTAATGTTTCTACTTTAAAAATATTCTACCAAATCTATTTTTCTGCTCAAAGCATTCATTTTTCTAATATTTGGAGAAAGTTTTCAGAGAAAAGCATCTTGAATGATTGAAATGAGTCATTCCCAACCATTTTCACTCCTTAATGTCAACTCTTTGTAAAAAGGAAATAAATAGTGATAGCGAGGGAAGGGATAACAAATATGCACAGCATCATTTTGAAACATTTACTTGGGGCACCTGGGTGACTCAGTTGGTTAAATGTCTGACTGCAGCTTGGGCCATGATCTCAGGGTCCTGGAATTGAACCCCACTCAGGGGGGAGCCGGCTTCTCCCTCTCCTCCTGCCCCTCCTCCTGCTTGGCGTGCGTGCACTCTCTCTCAAATAAATAAATAAAATCCTTAAATTAAATAATAAATAAATAAATAAATAAATAAATAAATAAAATCATTCACCTTCCTATGGAATAACTATGGCTCAATTTTTATAGATCTCTTTTCAACATCCACTGTACCAGATTGAATGTTGTCCCCTAAAAATTCATGTCTACACAGAACCTCAGAATGTGATGTTTGAATCTTTGAAGATATTCTTAGTTAAGATGGGTCATACTTGATAAGGTTGGGCCCTTAGTCCAATATGACTGGTATCATCATAAGAAGAGAGAAACTGAGACACAGACACAAACACAGAAGAAAGACCCGTAAAGAAAGAGGCAAGATAATGGAGTTATGTTACTCTACACCAAGGAATGCCTGGGGCTCTCAGAAGGTGGAAGAGCCAAGAAAGGATTTTCACCTACCAGCTTCTAAGGGAGCGGAGCCCCACCAACATCTTGATTTTTTGACTTCTGGCATCCAGAACTGTAAGGAAATACATTTCTGTTATTTTAAGCCACCTAGTTTGTGGTGCTTTGTTATGGCAACCCTAGGGAACTTATATACCTACCAAAGAAAAACAAGGGACCCAACTCTTATGACTAATGGGTGCTTCTTATATTAGGATTCCTAAGGATCATCCAAAAATCAAAAGAATTATTTTCTACCAGAAGTTAGCTTTGTTGAGTCTGCACCCCTCTACAGAAATAGCAGAAAAATATTTCTTAAACTGTCATTGTAAATAGACTAATGATTTACCTGAAAGTCCTGAAAAAGTAATGGGAAGGGAATATGAGAAAAAACAAATTTTAAGATCCATTATATAAAAAAATCACCCAAGTGCCATTAGTCCCAGAGTTCTACAGAAGAGGTCAATCAAATGAGAATGAGAATTAATCACTCAAAATAACCAATCAATAGAGAAAAAATAATAGCCTAAGGCCCTAATATATGTCCCTTAAAAAGGAAAGACATTCAATTAGAACATTGAGCCTGGAGCAATACACAGTAATGAAAGCAAAGTGTTAGGGTTTCATCTGGAACTCCTTGATAACACATCAAAGGGAATCACTTGTGCACAGATTGCCAGAGGAATGGAAAGGACAAAGGCCCACTCTGTGTTTGAAGACAGTGTGACTGAATCTTACCACATATTTGGATAAGAAAACAATCTGACTCTCTATTCTTTGAACCTATAAGATATCATAGGAGGAAATAAATCAAAATTTAGAGATCAAGGTCTGGGATTGAGTGCAATTACTCTAGAGAGGTGGTGAAAACATACTACAAAGAACCATTGAGCAGCAAAAGAAAAACTTCAGACCTAAGAACCTTTTTCTTGAAACAATGAAATTGGTGGGAGATAAAGGGAGAAAATGATTTCTTTTTTATTTAGAGAACTCCTGGGAAATATCCTGTGTTTATAAGTGAAAAATGAAAAAATATATATAATGGAGTACAGAGTGGCACAGTAAGAAGTTATGGGGATATTATTTGTAAAGAACATCAAAATTTGTTTTGAAAATAGACTGGAATCATTATAGATGTCTAAAAAAGATCAAAACGATTCTTCAGAAAGATGCTTCTTACTGCTTCTGTGAGCTGGATAGTATATGGAACAGAGACAGCAACAAAAAGAATTGGAACATGAGGCAATTGAGTACCCAGACTGGGTTAGGTATGTAAAAAGACCAGGACACAGAATTCAAAGTGGATTAGATAAAAACAGATTTGCACTTAGATCTGGATTCCTTCCATAAACTCTTCAACCAAAAATTCCAATCTTTTATTCCACCACCCTCAAGTAGATTTTCCATCAATCCTTTGCCTATATTCTGTTCATTTCAATAACCTTTCATTGTCCCTCATTTCCATCTAGTCCTCACTTCCCTACCTACACAAATTAATAACATAGTTCATAATTATAATTACACATTTCCGCATAACTCCCAACTCCTTCTCTCTTCACATTATATTTATCTGGCTAAATCCCAGTGCTCATAAGGCCCAGCTCCCCACACTGACTCTATCCTTGTACCTGGACAACTGAATAGAGCTGAAGACAAGTACAACAATGCTCATCCTTCTCCATTTCATTTCCTAATCCTTAACCTTAAAAGAACCCTTGCTCAGCACTCATTCTATCTTCCTGGTCCATTCCCTCTCCCACTCATTTAGATAATCATCTCATGCTTTCTCTGTCCTTAAACCTCCAATACCATCTCCCTTCAGCTGATGATTTTGTTTCATATTTCTGTGAAAAGAGAGATGAGATTATAAGAGAAAATTTTCAAACTCCTATCACCATATCTGCTTTTATATGTGCCTTTGTTTTTGATGCTAGAAAAGAATGATCCATGCTCTTCTCAAAGTCTAATCCTTCTTCTTGTCTCTAGTCTGATCCCCTCTTACCTACTCAAAGACATAACTCTAACATTTACCCCTCCTCCATCTTTTTCATTTTCATTTTTCCTTTCTCTTAGATTACTACCATTAGCATACAAACATAACATCTTTTTTTAAAAAACTTGTCTTATTTCCATACTCTTCTTTAGATATTGCCTCATTTGCTTTATCTCAGACTATTCAGAAATTTCATTTTCTATTCTAGGCTTTACTTTCCTCTTCTTTTTTTTTTGGGGGGGGGAAGGGCAGAGGGAGAAGGAGAGAGAGAATCTTAAGCAGACTCCATGCCCAGCATGGAGCCTGTCGCTGGGCTCAATCTCACAACCCTGAGATCATGACCCGAGCCAATGCTCAACTGACTGAACCATCCAGGTATTTGCTGAGCTTTACTTTCTATTTAACCTATTTCACATAGGCTTTTGCCTTTAACACTTAATAGAAAGTACATATGTCAGGTCACCAATTCCAAAACATTGTTATATACAATAGTAAATTCTTTATCTTACCTATCACCAACTTTTAATACCATTGATGACTCCCACTTTGAGACATTTTCTTCACAAGTTTTCTAGGATGACACTTCCTCTTGCTTCTCCTTCCATTTTATTGGTGGTCTCTCTTACTTTCTCCTTCCATCTACCCTAAACTTTAAATATAGTGGCTCATGGTTCAGTCCTCAAACCTCTTCTCTTTTCAATCTATACTCCTTCAAAAGTGGTAAAATCTAGTCTTATGGCATTAAAAATCATCAACATGGATAATTCCCAAATATATCTTCTTTATCCAGATCTTTCTTCTGAACTCCAAACCCATATGGCCTATTTTCCTTATTGTATGTCTGTAATTGAGTTAACAATATGTGAGTATAGAATATTTACAGTTTGGTCGGATGTATAATTGTCCTTCTAAAATTAACATGACCAAAGGAGTCAACTCATCATGAGGATATAATAATTGTAAGTATATATGCACTCAACATTGAAGCACTTAAATATTTTAAGTAAATATTAGCATAACTCAAAGGAGAAGTAGATAGCAATACAATAATAGTAGGGGACTTCAACATCCCACTTTCAACACTGGATAGAGCATCCAGACAGAAAATGAAACACCAGACCTGAATAACCCTTTAGATCAAATGTGTGTGTGTGTATGTGTGTGTGTGTGTGTGTGTGTGTGTGTGTGCACGTGCGCATACATAGAGATGCATAGATGTATATAGAATATTCCATCCAACAGCACCAGAATACACTATCTTTCTCAAGTGCACATGAAATACTCTCCAGGATAGATCATATCATGTTGGGCCGCAAAGCAAGCCTTAATGAATTAAGGAAAATTGAAATCATATCAAATACCTTTTCTGACCACAATGGTATGAAACTAGAAATCAGCATCAGGAGAAAAATAGGAAAATTTAGAATATATGGAAATTAAACAACACAGTCTTAAACAACCTAACTTTATGTCTCAAGAAATAAGAAAAAGAAAACGCCAAGCCCAAAGTTAGCAGAAGGAAAAAGATAATAAAAATTATAGCAGAAACAGATTTTTTGGGAGGTGGCAGAGTACGAGGATCCTAAGCTCATGCTTGGCCCAATGATGCACCTAGATAACACCAACATCAGTGTAAATAACCCAGAAAATGACCCAAAGCCTGGCAGAACAGACTCTCCACAGCTAATTTAGAGAAGAGGCCACATCGAAAATGGTAGAAAGGGCAGAGACACGTTCTAGAAGCAAATTGATTCCTGAGACTGTCAGCAGGAGGGAGGGACTACAAGGATGAGAAGGGAGATGAGCAGACTCCACACCAGACACCCAAGCATGAGGAACCTGTACTGGGAAGACAAATCCCCTTTGACTTTGAAAACTAGAGGGGCTTCACTTCGCAAGTTTTTGTAATCAGTGGGACTTAACACTGAGAACATTAAAAATCAGTGGATTCCATCTAGGAGAACAAGAGGGTGATAGGAAACTGAGTCCTCAACTTTAAAAAGCCAGCATAATAAATAACTGCGAGATAAGGCATAGAAGCAACAATTTGAAAAACTCCCAGCATATACTAAGGGAGGCTTATTTACCAATACAAACATATGGAAAGATATTCCATGCTCATGGATTGAAAGAACAAATATTGTTAAACATCCATACTACCCAAAGCAATCTATAGATTTAATGCAATCCACATCAAAATACTGACAGCTTTGGTCACAGAGCTAGAACAAATAATCCTAGAACTTGTATGTAACCACAAATAATCCTGAATAGCCAAAGCAATATTGACAAAGAAGAACAAAACTGGAAGTATCACAATCCCAGATTTCAAAATATACTACAAAGCTGTGTTAACCAAAACAGTATGGTACTGGCACAAAAATACACACATAAATCAATAGAACAGAAGAGAGAGCCCAGAAATAAACCCACAATTATATGGTCAATTAATCTATGACAAAGGAGGCAAGAATATGCAATGAGAAAAAGACAGTTTCTTTAACAAATGGTGTTAGGAAAACTGGACCCTTACAAGCAAAGAACGAAAATGAACCACTTTCTTATACCATGCACAAAAATAAAATCTAAATAGATTTAGGACCTAATGTGAGACCTGAAATCATAAAAATCCTAGAAGAGAGCACAGGCAGTAATTTCTCTGACACTGGTCACAGCAACATTTTTCTAGATATGTCTCATAGGGCAAGGGAAACAAAAGCAAAAATAAACTATTGAGACTACAACAAATTAAAAAGCTTCTACACTTCAAAAGAAACAATTGACAAAAAAAAAGAATTTACTAAATGAGAAAAGATATTCGCAAATGATATATCCAATAAGGGGTTAAAATGCAAAATATATAGAGGACTTATACAACTCAACACCAAAATATTAATAATAATAATAAACCAATTTACAAATGGGCAGAAGACATGAATGACATTTCTCCACAGAAAACAAACAGATAGATAACAGACACAGAAAAAGATGTTCACTCACCATCAGGGAAAAATAAATCAAAACCACAACGAGATATCACCTTATACCTGTCAGAATGACTAAAATAAAAAACACAAGAAACAAGAGTTGGCAAGGATGTGTAGTGCACTGTTAGTGGGAATGCAAACTGGTATAGACATTGTAAAAAACAGTATGGAGTTTCCTCAAAATGTTAAAAATACAATTACCATATAATCCAGTAATCCGCTATTGAATATTTACCAAAATAATATGAAAACACTAATTCAAAAAGATATATGCAGCCTTGTTTATTGCAGCATTACTTTTGGTAGCCAAAATAGTGAAGAAATCAAAGTGTCTATCAATTGATGAATGGATACAGAAGAGATGGTAAATGTTATATGGTAACATGGTAAATGGAATATTACTCGGCCACAAAAAAGAATGAAATCTTGCCATTTGCAAAAACATGGAGGGTTCTGGATGGCATGATGCTAAGTGAAATAAGTCCATGAGAGAAAGACAAATACCCTATGATTTCACTCATATGTGAAATTTAAGAAACAAAACAAATGAATAACAAAAAATTGACAAACCAAGAAACAGACTCTTAACTATAGAGAACAAACTGATGATTACCAGAGGGGAGATAGGTGAAGGGATGGGTGAAACAGGTGAAGGGCAATATGTTCTTATGATGAGCACTGAATAATGTATAGAATTGTTGAATCACTATAGTATACACCTGAAACTAATATAACACTGTATATTCATTTTATGGAACTAAAAATTAATTAATTTTTAAAAGATCATACCAGAAATTAATAAAATAGAGAAAAGACAATAAAAAATCACTAATAGACTTGAGTTTCTAAAAAGATAAGCAAATTGACAAACTTTTAGCTGTATTAGCCAAGAAAAAAAGAGAAAAGCCTCAAAATTATAAATAAGAAAGGAGATATTAAAACTGACATCACAAAAACACAAAGGATTATACAGCCTACTACGAGCCATTATACACCAATAAACTGGATAATCCAGAAAAACAACTGATAAATTTGTAGCAAACAACTAGCAAGACTGAATCATGAAGAGATAGAAGTTTGAACAGACCCGTAACTAGTAAGGAGATTCAATCAGTAATAAAATAAAGTAAAACCCAGACCAGAGGACTGCATTGATGAACTCTATTGAACATTTTAAAAAGAATTAATGCCTATACTTCTCAAACTCTTCCAAAAAATTAAAGAGGAGGAAATGCTCCCAAACTCATTTTAGAAGGCACGTGGGTGGCTCAGTCAGTTAAACATCTGCTTTTAACTCAGGTCATGATCTCAGGGTCTTGGGATCCAGCCCCGCATCAGGCTCCCTGCTGGGTGTGGAGCCTGCTTCTCTCTCTGCCCCTCTCTCCTGCTCATGCTCGCCCCAGTCTCTCTCTCTCTCAAATAAATAAATAAAATCTTAAAAAATAAAAATAAAAAAGAAGGCCAGGATTACTCTGATAACAAGCCAGATGAGTTTACAAGAAAAGAAAACTATAGACAGCATTGTATTTTTGGTTATGACATCAAAACCATAAGCAAGAAAAGCAAAACTCAACAAGTAGGACTACATCAAATCAAAAAGTTTTGCATGAAAGAAACAATGAACAAAATGAAGAGGCAACCTATGGAATGGGAGGAAACATTTGCAAACTATATATCAAATGAGGATCCGTGAGGGTTGTGAGATCTCACCTACCAGCAAGTTAATAAAATAGCCTGCTACAGTTTCACGAATACTGACAGACACAAAACTGGGTCAGAGACAAAAGACCATTTGTTATTCACAGTAATAACAGCAGTCAGTGTAACATTGTTGTTTAAGTTCCCTAAGCCCCAGTTCTCTCAGGCTGATGTCATGAGAGCCAGGTATTGCCAGTAAATGCAGCGGACTGTGTTATAGGAGTCAGGAAGGTTTGATGTTATATAACTGGTTGCCAATAAACCTGCCTATCCTACTCTCCAGAGAGAGCTATCTCTATCTCTACTCTCCTGCGGTATAAATAAACCCACTGCAGGAAAGCACCTTCCCTTCTACCCCCTCAGCTCCAGCCATGCTATCTATCTGTGTTGTTCCTTAGAGATGCCAAGTACATTCCCACCTAAACTTATGCTTGGAAGACTCTTCTTCCACATATCTATTGTTCTCACTCTCTTTAGCTGTATGTCTGGTCTAATGTCACCCTATCCAAGACACCCTTCCAGATAGGTAACTGTAAAATAATACCCCCTAGTACTTCCTATCCTTTACCCTGCTTTATGTTCCTTCATTGTTTGCACCTTATCTACTTTCTTGCTTTTGGTTTACTTTAGTCAAATGCATCTCGTCAATATGAAAGCTCCATTAAGGAGTTTGGAGTAGTGTCTGGCACATAATATCTGAGAGGAAGAAGAAAATAAAGCAAGGAGGAGAGAGGTAAGGAGAAAAGGAAAGAGGGACGGAAAGAACAAACAGAGACAAAGAGAGAAGGGAGGTGGAAGTAAAGGAGGAAAGAGCGATCAAAATTATTCTAAAGTGGCTAGCCTGAGGATGTGTGAGGAGAGTAGCACCAAAGATTATGAACTTGGTTATAATTAATTTTTTAAAAAGAAAAATCATTTTTTAAATTTCACAAGGTCAAATATCACTTGTTAAAATTTATTCATATGTTCTATTTTATATCAATATTTCTCATTTACTATGTCTTCATATGGCAGGGAGACAGAGGAGGTAAGATCTTTGGTGTCTCTTCTCCATCATGAGAGCCTCATCTGATGACCTCATCTAAACCTAATTGTTTCAAAGGCTCCATCTCAAATACCACTACATTGGGAGTTAGGGCTTCAACATATGAATCCTGGGGGAGGTGGGGTTGGAGGGAGACACAATTCAGCCCATAGCAACCATTATTAGGAACAACACAAAGAAGGTAAGAGCTCCTTCTCAGGTCATGTCCAGGTAGACACAGGTGGCATAGGTCACCCCTTTTCTACCTTCCAACCTGGTTCAATTTATTTTCTCTAGAGACCTATAGACTAGGGTGACCAGGAGTATTTTAGTTCCTTTTCTTAGAAACATCTCATACCAAAATGGACTCCTTAAAATTTTCACCTAAAATGAGTAATCCCAAGCTCAACATGGATGTGTTTTTTAACTCTTAGGATATAAACATAAGGCATCCAGCACAACCTCCTTCCTCCCTGAATTCACTTTCAGGTAAGGAGATTCCTTTCCGTGCTGGAAGGCTGTAGATGCACACAAAGATTTAGCACATTATTTACCATCTTGAACATTTAGAAACCATTCAAAATTCAACAATATCAAATTAATTAAATCTCTACAGTAAAACACCACAGATGTTTTAGGTAAGCATGTGATGACATGGAAAGATGTACCTAGTCTATTGTTAAGTGGGGGAAAAAAAGGTTACTAAACAGTATGTGTGTCAAAGAAAGAAGGACAGAAAAGCTACATCTCAAAGTGGACCTCTCCAGTGCGCCATGTTTTTCCCCTTCTTTTTTGCTTATCTGTTTCCTAAACTTTCAACAATGATAAATGCTTTTGTAAAAACAGTAATATCTACTCTCTAGTCTATTTCTATTAAAAACTCACTAACTTCTATACATTTACAAATACAATTTACAATGCTTTAGCTGATACATAAGCCTGAATATATATGTTCTTGGTTTCATACACATATTTTCTTGACTCATCAATTCTCATGTGAACATGGAAGTTCCAAAAGGTCAAGGACAACTGCATCTAATTCTTCAACCTCCCGGTGCCTAAGAAAGTACAAAACACAAAATTTACTATTTATTAAATACATGAATCAGAAATATGTGATGGAAAAAGGCCTTAAAAATTAAAAGTAGATAAAATGTGTCCAAATTGCTATTGTTTATACTCTAAATATGTTTATTTCCTAAATCAAACTTCTTTTCTTTTCTCAAAAATACTGTCTTTGCTTCAAAGCTATTACTATTCGAGACTGTCTCATCCTCAGGTCTCAGTTTAAACTTTTGTTCAAAAAAGCATCACTGGAGTTCTGTGCCCTGCCACTAGATTGACCTGACTCCCAACTTAATCATTGCTTGGAAATCATGGTTGGATGCACCTATTATGCTTCTGGAAATTCTTCCTATAGATATGTTATACATGTGCTAAATAATATACGTAAAAGATACACAGTCAGCATTGTTTATAATAGCAAAAAATTGGCGATAAATTAAGTGTTTATTAATAGATTATGACTAGATTATATTCCATGCATATGGTAGGATATATAACTCTATTACTTTAAAAAGAGTAAGGCAATTTTTGTGTATATACTGTTGTGGGATTCTTATTGAAAAGTGAAAAGAAGCAGAGTCCTATAGAATTATATGCATAGGATGGTAGCATGTGTTTATGTACATGTATATATAGTATATAATGTCATTAAAGAATATACATATCTCTGGAAAAGGGGAACTAAGATAACCAGAGGACAATAGGATAAAAATAAACCCTTTGGGCCTTTTGAATTTTGAATCTAGTGCATGAATTTCCTTTTTAATAAACTCATAAACTTGGAACATAATTTTTTTTTCCTTAGGGATCATTTTATCTTGTGAGGCATCAGAAATAGTCCTTCTGTTGTGACTTTTTTTAAATTTCTTTTTTTTAATTTAATTTGTTTACTTTTAAGTTTTTATTTAAATTCCAGATAGTTGACATACAGTGTAATAATAGTTTTAGGTGTACAATATAGTGATTCAACACTTCTATACAACACCCGGTGCTCATCACAAGTACCTTCCTTAGTCCACATCACCTATTTAACCCATCCCCCCTCCAACCTCCCCTCTAGCAACCACCAGTTTATTCTCTATAGTTAAGAGTCGGCTTCTTGGTTTGTCTCTCTCTTTTTACCACCCATTTGCTCATTTGTACTGTTTCTTAAATTCTATGAAATCATATGGTATTTGTCTTTCCCTGACTTATTTCACTTAGCATAGTACTCTCTAGCTCTACCTATGTAATTACAAATGGCAAGATTTCATTCTTTTTTATGACTAATATTCCAGTGTGTGTGTGTGTATGTGTGTGTGTGTTCCACCTCTTCTTTATCCATTCATCCATTGATGGATATTTGGGCTATTTCCACAATTTGGCTACTATAGATGATGGCCTATAGACATTGAGGTGCATGTATTTTTTTGAATTAGTATTTTTTGTATTCTTTAGATAAATACCTAGTAGAACAATTCATAGGGTAATTCTATTTTTAACTTTTAGCTGAACCTCCGTACTATTTTCCAGAGTGGCTGCACAAGTTTGCATCCCCACTAACAGTGTAAAAGTGTTCCCTTTTCTCTACATCCTTACCAACACCTGTTGTTTCTTGTGCTGTTGATTTTTGCCATTCTGACAGATGTGAAGTGATATCTCATCAGAGTTTTGATTTGTATATCCCCAATGATCAGTAGTGTTAAGCATCTTTTCACATGTCTGTTGGTCAGCTGTATGTTTTCTTTGGAAACATGTCTATTCATGTCTTCTGCACATTTTTAATTGAATTATTCCCTTTTTTTTTTTGGATGTTGAGTTTTAAAAGTTGTTTACATATTTTGGATAGTAACCCTCTATTGGATTTGTCATGTGCAAATATCTTCTCCCATTTCATAGGTTTCCTTTCAGTTTTGTTGATTGTTTCCTTTGCTGTGCAGAAAAAAAATTTTTTTAAGGATTTATTTATTTATTTGACAGAGAGAAGGAGATCACAAGTAGGCAGAGAGGCAGGCAGAGAGAAAGGGGGAAGCAGGCTCCCTGCTGAGCAGAGAGCCCGATATAGGGCTCGATACCAGGACCCTAAGGTCATGACCTGAGCCAAAGACAGAGGCTTTAACCCACTGAGCCACCCAGGTGCCCCTGGAAAATTTCTATTTTGATAAAATCCTAATAGTTTATTTTTCCTTTTGCTTCCCTTGTCTCAGGAGACATATCTAGAAAAAGTTGCTATGGCCAATGTCAAAGAGGTTACTGCCTGTGTTCGCCTCTAGATTTTTATGGCTTCAGGTCTCACATTTAGGTCTTTAATCCATTTTGAATTTATTTTTGCGTATGGTATAAGAAAGTGATTAATATTCCCAACATCATTTGCTGAAGAGACTGTCTTTTTCCTCATTGCATATTCTTTCCTGATTTGTTGAAGATTAATTGACCATGTAGTTGTGGGTTCATGTATGGGTTTTCTATTCTATTGATCTTGGTGTCTATTTTTATTCCAGTACCATATTATTATGATCACTGCAGCTTTGTAATACAACTTGAAGTCCAGAATTGTGACACCTCCAGCTTTGCTTTTCATTTTTCAAGGTTGCTTTGGCTATAAAGGGTCTTTTGTGGTTTTGTCCAAATTTTAGGATTGTTTATTCTAGCTCTGTGCAAAATGCTATTGATATTTTATAAGGATTACATTAAATATGTAGATTGCTTTGTGTAGTATGGACATTTTAAAAGTATTTGTTCTTTCAGTCCATGAGCATGGAATGTTTTTCCATTTCTTTGTGTCATCTTTGATTTCCTTCATCAGTGTTTTATAGTTTTCAGAGTACAGTTTTTTCACCCCTTTTGTTAGGTTTATTCCTAGGTATCTTATTATTTTGGTGCAATTGTAAATGGCATTGATTCCTTAATTTCTCTGTCTGCTGCTCCATTATTGTTGTAACAAAATGTAATCGATTTCTGCATGTTGATTTTGTATCCTGTGAATTTACCAAATTCATTTATCAGTTCTAGCAGTATTTTGGTGGAGTTTTTTGAGTTTTCTACATATGGTATCGTGTCATTTGCAAATAATGAAAGTTCTACTTCTTCTTTGCCAATTTGGATGCATTTTATTTCTTTTTTCGTCTAATTGCAGTGGCTAGGTTTCTAGTACTATGTTAAATAACAGTGGTGAGAATGGATATCCTTGTCTTGTTCCTGATTGTAGAAAAAAAGGTCTCTGTTTTTCCCCATTGAGGATAATATTAGCTGTGGGTGTTTCATATATGGCCTTTCTTATGTTGAGATATATGTTCCCTCTAAACCTACTCTGTTGAGGGTTTCTATCATGAATGGATATTGTACTTTGTCAAATGTTTTTTCTGCATCTATTGAAGTGATCGTATGGTCCTTATCCTTCCTTTTACTAATGTGGTGTATTACGCTGATTGATTTGCGAATATTCAACCACCCTTGCAACCCAGGAATAAATCCCACTTGATTGTGATGAATATTTTTTTTCATGTATTATTGTATTTGATTTGCTAGTATTTTATTGAGAATTTGTACATACGTGTTCATCAAGGATATTGGTTAGTAGTTCTCTTCTTTAATGGAGTCTTTATCTGGTTTTAGTATCAGGGTCATGCTGGCCTCTTAGAATGAATTTGGAAGTTTTCCTTCCTTTTCTATTTTTTGGAAGTTTGAGAAGAATAGGTATTAACTCTTCTTTAAATGTTTGGTAGAATTCACCTATGAAGCCATCTAGCCCTGGACTTTAGTTTGTTGAGAGTTTTTTGATTACTGATTCAATATCATTGCTGATTATCAGTCTTTTCAAGTTTTCTATTTCTTATTGTTTCAATTTCAGTAGTTTATATGTTTCTAGGAATTTGTCCATTTTTTCCAGGTTGTCCAATTTGTTGGCATATAGTTTTTCTTAATATTCTCTTACAATTGTTTTATTTCTGTGGTGTTGGTTGTTATTTCTCTTCTCTCATTTGTGATTTTATTTATTTGGGTTCTTTCTCTTTTCTTTTTGATAAGTCTAGCTAAAGGTTTATAATTTTATTGATTTTTTTCAAAGAACCAGCCTCTGTTGTTTTTTTAGTTTCTCTACCATTTATTTTTATTTTAATCTTTATTATTTCCTTTCTTCTGCTGGATTTAGGCTTCTTTTGTTGTTCTCTTTCTAGATTCTTTATGTGTAAGTTTAGGTCATTTATTTGAGATTTTTCTTGATTCTCGATGTAGGCCTGTATTGCTCTATACTTCCCTCTTGGGATTGCTTTTGCTGTATCCCAAAGGTTTCAGACCATTGTGTTTTTATTTGTTTCCATGTATTTTTTTATTTCTTCTTTGATTTCCTGATTGACCCATTCACTGTTTAGTAGCATGTTGCTTAACCTTCAAGTATATGTGGTCTTTCCAAAGTTTTTCTTGTGGCTGACTTCTAGTTTCATAGCATTGTGGTCAGAGAAGGTGCATGGTATAATTTCAGTCTTTTTGTATTTGTTGAGGCCTGATTTGTGACCTAATATGTGATCTGTTCTGGAGAATTTCCCAAGTGCATTTGAAGCTTTTTTTCTTTCTTTTTTTTTTTAAATTTTATTTATTTATTTGACAGAGAGAGAGAGATCATAAGTAGGCAGAGAGACAGGCAGAGAGAGAGGAGGAAGCAGGCTCCCCGCTGAGCAGAGAGCCCGATGCGGGGCACGGTCCCACGACCCCAAGACCACGACCCAAGCCAAAGGCAGAGGCCCCAACGCACTGAGCCACCCAGGCGCCCCTCCCAAGTGCATTTGAAAAATGTGTGTATGTTGCTGTTTCAGGATGTAATGTTCTTAATATATCTGTTAAGTCCATCTGGTCCAGTGTGTCATTCAAAGCCATTGTTTCCTTTGTTATTTTATGTTTAGATGATCTTCCCATTTATGTAAGTGGGATGTTAAAGTCCTTTACTATCGTTATGCTATTTTCACTTGGTTCATTTATGTTTGGTACTGTTTTATATATTTGGGTACTCCCATGTTAGGGGCATAAATATTTGCAATTGTTAGATCTTCTTGTTGGATTGTCCCCTTTATTATGACATAGTGCCCTTCTCTGTTTCTTGTCACAGTCTTTGTTTTAAAGTCTAGTTTGTCCAATATAAGTATTGCTACTCTGGCTTTCTTTTGATACCCATTTGTGTGATAAATGTTTCTCCATCCCCTTTCAATCTGCAGGTGTCTTTAGATCTAAAATGAGTCTCTTGTAGGCAGCATACAGATGGGTCTTGTTTTTCTTATCCATCCTGACACCCCATGTCTTTTGATTGGAGCATTTAGTGCATTTACTTTCAAAGTAATTATTGATAGATATGTAATTAGTGCCATCTTATTACTTGTTTTGTCACAGTTTCTGGAGATTTCTCTCATCCTTTCTTGTCTTTGTCACTTTTGGTCTTTCTTTTCCATTCAAAAAATCTACTTTAATATTTCTGGCAGGGCTGGTTTAGTGGTCACAAACTCCTTTCATTTTTGTTTGGGAAACTCTTTCTTTCCTTCTATTCTGAATGATAGCCTTGCTGGATAGAGTATTCTTGGATAGAGTATTCCCCATTCAGCACTTTAAATATATCATGCCACTCTCTTCTAGCTTGCTGAATTTCTGTTGAGAAATCCCCAGCTAACCTTTGGGTTTTCCCTTTTAAGTTAAGGACTCCTTTTGTCTTGCTACTGTTAAGACTTTTTCTTTACCACTACATTTTGCCAATTTAATTACAATATGTATTGATGTTGGCCAGCTTTTGTTGATTTTGATGGGAGTTCTCTGTGCCTCCTGGATCTGGATGTCTGTTTCCTTCCCCAGATTAGGGAAGTTTTCTGCTATTATTTCTTAAAATAAATTTTCTGCCCCCTTTTCTCTCTCTTCCTCTTCTGGGACTCCTATAATATGAATGTTATTTTGTTTGATGGAGTCACTGCTTTACCTAAGTCTATTCTTACGTTCCATCATTCTTCTTTCTATTGTTCCACTTCATTGCTTTCCATTACTTTGTTTTCTATGTCACTAATTCATTCCTCTGCTTCTTCCAGCCTGCTGTTCATTGCATCAAGCCTGTTACCACTCTCTTTTATTGCATTCATCTCTGATTGATTTTTTAACTCTTTTATACCTGTGGTAAGGGTCTCTCTGATGTCTTCCACTCTTTTTCTCAAGCCCAGTGAGTATCCTTATGATTGTTGGTTTAAATTCTCCATCAGACATGTTACTTATATCATTTTACTTAGCTCTCTGGCTGTGGCCTTGTCTTGTTCTTTCATTTGGGATAAATTCCTCCACCTTGGCATTTTGTCTAAGTCTCTACTTTCTTCTCTGTGTTAAAAAAGCCAATTATGTCTCCTGCTCCTGAATGTAATAGTCTTATGAAGAAGAGTTCAAGTAGTGCCCAGGGCCCAGTTCTTTAAGGAATGTCTCTAGCGTGTGTTACATGCACTTTGCTGTTGTGTTTTGGCTGTTCTATCCTTCAGGTCAGTTATCTGCAGAGGTTCTTATCTACTGTGGGCAGTGTTTGGTCCCTGGCCTGACTATAGTGAGTTTTAACTAGGTGTGCTCTAGTCTGCTTGTGAAATGAGACCAGATATCAACTCCATCAGAACTGAGGCCCTGCAATACACTCTGGTCAGGAGATATGGGGTGGGTAGGGATTAGGGCTGGTCTTCTGGGGAAGGGCTCCCTGTGCTGGGACTGAGGCAAGTGTAACTGAGAAGAGCAGTCCCACCAGGGCACAGGGAAGTGGGGCCTAAAGTATACAAGTTAGGCAGCCAGTGTCAGCGCTATGCTGCTTCCCATAGGTGGTTCTGTGTTTATGCTGAGGGTGGGAGAGGAAAATGGTGCCAGTCAGCTCCTTTGTTCCCAGAGAGGTATCTCTATGAACACTGCCTCTCAAGAACACACTCTGAGAAGAATAAATAATCTCCCCCCTGTGTGTCCCAGGCATTCTGTAGATTGCTGTTTCCATGTTATCTGCCCCTGGGTTGTTTCCCTAGCTTTCTCTCCAGGAGGAGCACAGAGCCCTCCTGGCTCTATGCAGCCAAGCCCACTGACCTTTAAAACTCTAAGGTTTAAGCCTCACTTGTTGTAAAACTCACAAAATTCAGTCCTTCTCATTTTCCAAGCCAACGGCTTTGGGAAAACATTCTCCTTGTACATTCCCCTTTGTGCTTCTCTCTCTCTCTCACCCTTCTCCATAACCATGGCCCTCCCCTCTACAGCATCTGCGATCCATTTCTTCCCTAAACCATGTCTCCACACTTCCTACCTTCTTTGATGAGGCCTCTTTTCTCCCTTTAGTTGTGGAGTTTGTACTGTCCTGGAGCATAAATTCTTTATTGAGTGGACATCTTAGTAATGTAGGTACATGGCAAGTAGTTAGCCCAAGCACTGGGGGAAGGGTGCAACATTACATTTATGTGACCAGATGAAAGCCACTCTTACTAATAACCTTTGGTATAGGTCTCTTTGGAGGAAGTGTGGGCAAACTGCTTAGGGATTGAAAATTAAAGAGCTCCCTGGGGACATAGACACTGAGATCTTGATCTCATCTCTTGAGATTGTTAAAAACTTTCTTATTGCCTGGCCAATATAATCCCACTAACAAGAATGATATGCTATAGTCCCAGAGGGGGACTTTACCATTAGGAAAATGGCATCTGGACTGGTGAGCTGGCTCAGAGTCAGCATCAAATGTTTGTAGTGGAAGGGCTAATTGCATCAGAGCAGGTGGCTGTGGTTTGACTCAGGTAGCTCTGTTGATAGGTGGCCTTGTTTTGATTACAATGTAAGTGAACCAAAGAGTTGAACTTAGTAACCCAACTAGAGCACCCTTGCAAAGCATCACACTGAGGCAGTAAAATCAGCTTCCCTACAAGTACCTTCATAGCTTCTTAACATCTGCCTTAGCACTCATGGTTAAAAGCATTTGTATTGGTCACAATACTAATGTGACCACAGACAGGTTTACCACTATGGAGAGAGACCTCTAGAACATCTTCTTTCTATACTTAAAAGCTATTAGTAGATCTGCTATGGTGTCTTTGCAACAGTGAATTGAATGGCAGAGGCAATTGCAAGACCTTCCATTTTTAGCAGCATGTGGCAGTGACAGAAGCAAAGTCAGCAGAGGACAAAGGCCTCCTCTATCTCCATGAAAGTTTGGAAATATAACTATCCCTTTGAACTAAGTAAGCTCCCAAAAGTTAAGTAATTTTTTAATTTGAAGAGCTAAAAACCTCATAAATAAGGTATTGGGCTTTCTAATTATTTGGGCATATGAATTAATTTGAAAGATAAAATAAATAAATAAATATGATAAAATAAAAAGATAAAATAAAATAAAAAAAGATAAAATAAATATGAATTCCTTTGTACCACAAGGTGGTGAAGTAGTCCATACCAGTAAAATAAGAAAAGAAGAACTGTGTCTATGGTCAGCATTGGGGGTATTCAAAAAGCCAAACGATTTAGCTGGGTTTCAAGAAAAATAGGACCAAAGTAGAGCTGGCCTCTTGGAGCCTGGAGCTAGAAAGTGGTTCAGAATATAAGGCTGCTGAGAAGTCAAGCAGCAGGAATCTGGATCTCACCCTACTATCCTATCACTAATCCAACAGCTACATCCTGAGTGCTTCCTTCTTTCTTCTTCTGCTACCATCCACCTTTCATCCTCTATATCTTTGTTTACTTCTCACAACTTCTGTTTACACACGACTTTGGCTCCACTGTTGCCATAGCCATTTAGTATTGCCTCCCTCTGCTAACTACCTCTGAACTGCCTAGCTGACATGACCCATAGAAAGAACTAAATAGCACAAGCAGACTTTGCATGGGCCAAAATTTCCACAAGGAAGCACTTTCTAGTCATCTTCCAGACCACTGATTGACTGCCGTTGGGTTAGATGTGCACTGGCTCACTCACATGATAATTAAAACATGAGCACCAAGTTCCATCTTGGCTCTAAACCTGTGTGGGAAAACCACAGGTGGGAGTCAAGGGAAGAGCAGAGGAGAGCTGGTACAAAGGCAGCCTGCCTAGGACTCTCCATCAGCAGAGTCAGGGCATAGGACAGTTTTCTTTAGAAGGGGCTATGGACTTTGCAAAATCCCCTACCAAGTTTTCATGCTAGAAAACTCTGAGAACTTGGAAACTCTATGAGAACAAGGTCTATAGAAAACTGGTAGAGATTCTGTTTAAACGCACATTTTAACAAAGACTAATTATGGGCTATGAGTGGAATGATAAACTAAACTCACCGTAACTCTCCATTGCTAAATAGAGTTTACTTAGAATTTCAGGAATTAATGAATCAGTTCAAAACTTTGCCAAAAGAAAAAGGCTTCCTAAATTAATATAATTAAGGGGTCTATGCATCCTTCTTGTTCCTGAAATCACTTAGCATGCTCAACCCCTTACTCCACGTATTACAGTATATTATGATTAAGCCAGAGTTTAATTTATGCTCCAAAACACCTGTGCTGTATTCATAGCCCCTAATGAGACTATGAGTTAAATATATTAAATTTAAAACCATTATGTTGAGACCAGAACAACAACAACAACAAAAATCTTAGTTAGTATGCCAATGTGGTGATCTTTCACACAGATGATTGCTGGACCAGCCTCTGTTAAAACAAGAATTACACCTTGATTTAATGGCTTCCTCTCTGCATGCTCCAAAAGGCACAGTAATAAACTCTACAGGGTTACTGGGCAAAGACAATGGGAAAGAATCAAGAAAGCTCACATAGTAGGAAGAATTCCAAAACATTTTTTTTATCTTGGATTTAAAATTTCAATGGCTTCAGCTGCTTAAAGAAGGTGAAGATTACAGCCAATATGCTTGGTGACAGCTTGGCTGTATGTTTACAAGTGGTGGGTTTAACTTGTGACTTTATTTGTTCTCATAGAATATCAAGACTGCAATCATATATAGATACCCTAATTCAGTTCTGGAAAGGAAAAGTGATCTTTTTCAGATAAATTACAGAAAGTAACGCAAATTTAGTACTTTTTGGTTTTGTCTAATCCTGTTGTATATTGAAGAATATCTTTAGAATTTTATCCCATGTTATATTTCTTACTCCTTATTGATTTACTTTGCTAAGTAAAACATTTTACTGTACACAGAAACAAGCTTGGAAGCTTTTCTGCAAATTGAACATGGTGTTTCTCTTGCTAGCTGTTCCTGTAGTTTTGAGCTATAATGATTTTTCTTTAGATTATCCTATTATTAATTAGTGAGGAAATACATGAGATTATAAATATATTTTCCAATACCCATCAATGCACACTGACATAATTTTAAAGGATTAGAAAGCACATCATTTCTTTTCTGTAAGTCAATATGAAACAGCATCCTTTTCACCATGGCATGAGGTAGGTACTTTGTGACCTCATCTCACTAGCTTTCTACCATGAAAAACTTTTACCTTTTTCATTTAAGAATGGTCACGCCCATTTGGGAGCCACATGTACTATGAAAACATCATATTCTAAGATATAAACCTCTACCCCAAGCAATGACTCACTTTATTTGTATTTAACAACTGTATAAAGTACAAGGTGCAATTCTGGCACTATATTAATATGAATGACAGTGCAGCTACTTTGGAAAACAGTGTGGAGATTCCTCAAGAAATTAAAAATAGAGCTACTCTATGACCCTGCAATTGCACTACTAGGTATTTACCCCAAAGAGGCAGATGCAGTGCAAAGAAGGGCCACATGTACCCCAACGTTCATAGCAGCAATGGCCACAATCGCCAAACTGTGGAAAGAGTCAAGATGCCCTTCAACAGATGAATGGTTCAAGAAGATATGGTCCATATATACAATGGAATATTATGCCTCCATCAGAAAGGATGAATACCCAACTTTTGTATCAACATGGAC
>CM052899.1:70775141-70792974 GCA_028534135.1 Potos flavus | reverse complement strand
AATAATTTACCTCTGTTAATCTTCATCTTCTCTCCCTAACCAAAGAACTTTTCAATCTCTATCAATGTTTCCTTTTATGTATTTCTCTCTCCCTTTGTATTTCCTTATTTCCTCCTTTATTTACCAAAAATTGGAATTATGAATTTAATAAAGTAATTTTTCTTCGTTCTAAAAATTTTAAATAATGGACATTTATATAGTGTCCTTTCCCAACCATAATAAAAGTTTCCAATCAAAAATAAAGTTGCATTTTCACTTGTATGTGACAAATTAGTATTATAGTAATAGATTAACTCACCCTCAGGAGAAAAAAAATACAAAGCATGCTCTTTCCTTTTGGAGAATCATACACTAGAAAGTTACTTAATCCATATGAACATGTGTGTGTAGGTCAGACAGTGACTTGGGGGTCTGTCTGCCTGGCAACTCCCTCAATCCCAGTTTACCTCCAATCCTGATAACAGCTTGTTGATTCTTCTTTGGAGGCCAAAGGCCACCATCGTAAGTCCATATGGTTCAGGTAGAAATGTAAGAATGGTCCCATATCCAAGACACAGGAGTATACACATGTCACGGATCTGGCCAATCCTAGTGGTCATGAAGATTGATTTAAAGATGGGTATGTGACCAGATTGAGCCAACTGAGATGAAACTGGAGCTTTTGTGAAAATTACTGAGATGCAGAAAAAACTCACTTTTTGCATAAGTCACTGAACTGGCACTGTAGGGCAGTAAGACACTGTAAAAACAACACATGTATAGAAATAAGCAGTAGAATAGAAGTTACCAAGGGCTGGTGTGGGGTGGTAAGGAGGTGTTATTGTCTAAAGGTACAAATTTTTGTGAAGATGAAAAATTTCTGGAAATAGATAATGGTGATGGCTGCACAATATGGTGAATGTACTTAATGCCACAGAATTGTACACTTAAAAATGGTTAAAATAAGAGGAGTTAAGATGGCAGAGTAGTAGGGGGACTCTGAACTTGCCTGGTCCTTTGAATAGAGCTAGATCAACGGTCAGCTCTTTTGAACAACTAGGAAGAGATTGGAGGATTAAAGAAACAATCTGCACATCTGGGGTGAGAGAGCATGGCAGATGTGAGGTTCAGAGCCATGAATTAGGGGAGAGAAAAGCCCAGCAGCTATGAAGGGTAGGGAACACTTTTCATGCAGCAAAGTCAGGAAGAGGGAGAAAGAGCCCAGCAGGGGGGGACCACATAATAAGCCCTGGTAAGGAGATCCCCTGGATTGCACAGGGAGAGATCGCTCCCCCTTCCAGAAGGCATTTGGAAGAGTGTGTTCTGCCTCTCCAAGGACAAAAGGCTGGCCGGAAAGCCATTGGGCAGTGCTCTGCAGCAGGGTCAGAGGTGCACACAGAGGTCAGAAAACCTCTTAACTTTTCACCATAAGCCAATAGGCTTAAACCTCTGTGTGTGTGTGCCAAGTGGTGGCTTTTCCTCTGCAGAACTAAGTAGAAAGGGGAGACTGAAGCAGATTGCAGATAACCTAGCTGCCCCTTTTAGCTGTCTGCTACAATAGAGTCAAGCCTCTGCAATGGCTTTTCTAGGAAAGAATAGAATAGGAGACTGAGTTGAGTGCACATGGTTCCAGTTTTTCATTAAGCATTACAATAAACTAGCCTCTGCAGGCATGCTCTGTGGTGGCTTTTCACGGTTGGGACAGTGCTAGGCATGCCTGGAGTCTCCCCACCAGGGATGGGAGTGGGCTTGCATATTACCAGGCCCTTTAAAACTTGGAGTTTTGAATCCCAGCCACCAGTCAGGGATAAAATACAGGAGATCTGTGGCTCCAGGTGTGCCTGCAGCCCAGGCACAGACAGGTTAAGGGCAGAGAACTGACAAAAGCCTGGAACACAAAAAATTGCTTTTCTAAGAGGGCCCCCTGAACGGGGGTGGTGAGGAGTCCCACTCCCCAGGGACAAGAGGGCAGGGTGATGCCATATTCTCCCTCTTCCTCAACCCTACTCTCCTTCTGCCCACCAGCACAGTCTGATTTCAGAATGAAACACAGCGCCTCCAGTAGAGGTTGGAGTCCCCCTACACTAAACTCCACCCCTACTCCCTTATCCCCTCTTCCCACCCCATGCTGGCAGGAGCTTCTTTACAAAAGCAAGTCAGCTTGTGAGCCAGCACAGCAGTCCTTAACTCAGAAGATCAACACAGGCTCCCACATCTACCAATTATACTAACTAGAGAAAGCTCCAAAACATCAGCTTCCAGTGGAAATGGAACCAGGGTTGATTCCTTATTTTTTTTTTCCCCTCTCTTTTCTTAATTGTTTTTTTAAATTTTCTTATTTTTCTGTTTCTTATTTTTTTATTCTTTACATTTTATTTTATATATTTTTTTCTGTTTTTCTTCCCTTTTTTTTTTTCTTTTTCTTTAAGACATAATCTTTTATTTGTTTATTGGTTCATTTGTGTCCTTTTATTTTTTGGATCAGGAGTCTTTTTCTCTCTCTTTTCTTCTTTCCCCACTCTTTTTTCTTTTCTTCCTTTTTATTTTGTAGAGTCAGGCACATACTTTGCTGTTTGTTTGTTTGCATTTTTGTTCCAATACCTTTTCTCTTGTCTTGGACCGGGATTTGTTTTTGTTTTTTTGTTTCTCTTTTTATTTTTTCTTCTTTTCTTTTTTCTTTTACTGGCTTATCTTGACAAATAAATCAAAGCACACATATTTAAAGTTTCAAACACTCCCCACTACAAGCAAGGAGGAATTCTGTAGAGGAAGGAACAGTGGGAAAGAACAGCCAAAACACAACAATGGAGGGTACACACCATACACCAGAAAAACTTCCTGAAGTTGTTGTTGCTGTTTTCTTTTTTTTTATTTTCTTTCCACCTTCCTTTTCTAGACAAATGACTAGATGGAGAAACTCTCCCCTAAAGAAAGAACAGGAGGTAATACCACCAGGGATGAAATCAATATGGATATAAGTAAAATGTCTGAACTAGAATTTAAAACAATGATTATAAAAATACTAGCTGGGCTTGAAAAAAGTATAGAGGACACTAGAGAATCCCTTAGTGTAGAAATAAAAGAACTAAAATCTAATCAGATTGAAATTAAAAATGCTATTACTGAGATGCAATCAAAACTGGAGGCTTTAACAGCAAGGATAAATGAGGCAGAAAAGAGAGTCAATGATATAGAAGATAAAATGATGGAGAACAAGGAAGCTGAAAAAAAGAGAGAAAGATAGCAACTGGATCACAAAGGAAGACTTCTAGATCAGTGATTCCATAAAGCAAAATAGTATCTGAATAATAGGGGTCCCAGAAGATGAAGAATGGGAGAGAGGGACAGAAGATTTATTTGAACAAATTATAGCTGAGAATTTCCCTAATCTGGGGAAGAAAACAGGCATTCAA
Source organism: Potos flavus (assembly GCA_028534135.1). NCBI lineage: Eukaryota > Metazoa > Chordata > Mammalia > Carnivora > Procyonidae > Potos > Potos flavus. Next base: position 70,789,582 of record CM052899.1, on the reverse strand, counting down.
GTCCAGGAGGTACAGAGTACTCGCTCAAAATCAATAAAAATAGGTCAACACCCCAAAATATAATGGCAAAACTGCAAATTTCAAAGATAAAGAGAAAATCCTGAAAGCAGCTCAGGACAAGAGGTCCTTAATGTACAAGAGTAGAAACATAAGGCTGGCAGCAGATGTGTCCGCAGAGACCTGGCAGGCCAGAAAGGGCTGGCATGACATATTCAACATGCTAAATGGGAAAAATATTTAGCCAAGAATACTTTATTCAGTAAGGCTGTCATTCAGAATAGAAAAAGAAATAGTTTCCAGACAAACAAAAACTAAAGGAATTCATGAACACTAATCCAGCCCTGCCAAAAATATTAAAAGGAAAGAGAGACCAAAAGTGACAAAGACCAGAAAGGAACAGAGACAATCTACAGCAACAGACACTTCACATGTAATACAATGTCACTAAATTCATATCTTTCAATAATTACTCTGTAAATGGACTAAATGCTCCAATCAAAAGACATAGGGTATCAGAATGGATTAAAAAAAAAAAAAAAGACCCATTGATATGTTACTTACAAGACATTCATTTTAGAGTCAAAGACACCTGCAGATTGAAAGTGAGGAGGTGGAGAACCATTTGTCATGTGAATGGACATCAAAAGAAAGCTGGAGTGGCCATACTTATACCAGACAAACCAGATTTTAAACAAAAGACTGTAACAAGAGATGAAGAAGAACACTATATCATAATAAAGGGTCTATCCAAGAAAAAGATCTAGCAATTGTAAATATTTATGCTAACTTGGGAACAGCCAAATATATAAACTAATTAATAGCAAAATTAAAGAACACATGAAATAATAATACAATAATACTAGGGGATTTTAACACCCCACTCACAGCCATGGACAGATGATATAAGCAGAAGATCAACAAGGAAACAAGGGCTTTGAATGACACACTGAACCAGGTGGACTTCAGATATATTCAGAGCATTTCATCCTAAGGCAGTAGAATACACATTCTCCTCAAGTGCACACAAAACATTCTTCAGAATAGATCATGTTCTGGGTCACAAATCAGGTCTCAATTGGTACCAAAAAACAGATTATTCCATGTGTATTTTCAGACCACAGTGCTATGAAACTTGAAGTCAATCAAAAGAAAAAATTTGGAAGGAATGTAAATATGTGGAGGTTAAAAAGCATCCTACTAAAAAATGAATAGGTCACCAGGAAATTAAAGAAGAATTTCATTTTATTTTTTTAAAGATTTTATTTATTTATTTGACAGAGAGAGAGAGATCACAAGTAGGCAGAGAGGCAGGCAGAGAGAGAGCGGGAAGCAGGCTCCCTGCTGAGCAGAGAGCCCGATGCGGGGCTTGATCCCAGGACCCTGAGATCATGACCCGAGTTGAAGACAGAGGCTTTAACCCACTGAGCCACCCAGGCTCCCCATAAAGAAGAATTTTAAAAATATATGGAAGCAAATGAAAATGGAAACACAACAGTCCAAAATCTTTGGGACATAGCAAAGGCATAAGAGGGAATTATAGCAATAGTGAATGAATTATATAACAATACAGGCCTTTCTCAAGAAACAAGAAAATTCTCAAATGCACAACCTAAATTTACACCTAATGGAATTGGAAAAAGAACAGCAAATGAAGTCTAAATCCAACAGGAAAAGAGAAATAGTAAATATTAGAGCAGAAATCAATGATATAGAAATAAAAAAAAAGTGGAACAGATCAATAAAACTAGTAGGTGGTCCTTTGAAAGAATTAATAAGATTGATAAACCCCTAGCCAGCCTTATCAAAAAGAAAAGAGAAAGGATCCAAATAAATAAAATCATGAATGAAAGTGGAGAGATCACAATCAATACAGAAGAAATACAAACAATTACAAGAGAATATTATAAGCCATTATATGCCAAAAAATTGGACAATCTGGAAGTAATGCATGCATTCATAGAAACATATAAACTACCAAAACTGAAACAGGAAGAAATAGAAAATCTGAACAGAGCCATAACCAGCAAAAAATTAAATATGCAATAAAAAATCTCCCAACAATCAAAAGTTCAGGGCCAGATAGCTTCCAGGAGAGTTCTACCAAACAGTTAAAGAAGAACTAATACCTATTCTTCTGAAACTGTTCCAAAAAATAGAAATGGAAGGGAAACATCCAAACTCATTCTATGATGTCAGTATTACCTTAATTCCAAAATCAGACAAAGACCCCACCAAAAAAGAATGACAGACCAATATCCCTAATGAAAATGGATGCAAAACACCAAGATACTAGTTTATAGGATCCAACAACACATCAAAAGGATTATTTACTACAACCAAATGGGATTTATTCCTGGGCTGCAAGGGTGTTTTAACATCCAAAAATCAATCAATGCGATACACCATATTAATAAAAGAAAGGACAAGAACCATGCAATCCTCTCAATAGATGCAGAAAAAAAAGCACTTGGCAAAATACAGCATCCTTTCTTAAAAACTCATCACATTGTAGGGATTGAGGGAACACAGCTCACCATCAGAAAAACCATATATGAGAGACCCACAGTGAATATCATCCTCAAGGGGAAAAACAGACCTTCAGTTCAAAATACCATCAACATTTTTCACAGAGCTGGAACAAACAATTCTAAAATTTCGTGGAACAAGAAAAGATTTCAAATAGCCAGAAGAATGCTGAAAAAGAAAACCAAAGCTGGTGGTATCACAATTCTGGACTTCAAGCTGTATTACAAAGCTATAATCATCAAGACAATATGGTACCAGCATAAAAATAGACACAGAGATCAATGGAACAGAATTGAGAACCCAGAAATGGATCCTCAACTCTATAGTCAACTAATCTTTGACAAAGCAGGAAAGAATATCCAATGGAAAAAAGACAGTCTCTTTAACAAATGGTGTTGGGAAAATTGCACAGCCACATGCAGAAGGATAAAATTGGACCACTCTCTTACACCATGCACAAAAATAAACTCAAATGGATGAAAGACCTAAAAGTGAGGCAAGAATCCATCAAACTCCTAGAGGAGAATGCAGATAGCAATCTCTTTGGCCTCACCCACAGCAACTTCTTGCTAGACATGTCTCCAAAGGCAAGAGGAAAAAAAGCAAAAATGAACTCGTGGGACTTCATCAAGATAAAAAGCTTTTGTACAGCAAAGGAAACAGTTAACAAAACCAAAAGACAACCAACAAAATGGGAGAAGATATTTGTAAATGTATTAACAGATAAGGAGCTTGTAACTAAAATCTATATAGAACTTATCAAGCTTGACACTCAAAGAACAAATAATCCAATCAAGAAATGGGCAGAAGACATGAACAGACATTTCACCAAAGAAGACACACAAATGGACAACAGACACATGAAAACATATTCAACATTACTTGGCCTCAGGGAAATTCAAATCAAAACCACAATGAGATACCACCTCACACCTGTCAGAATGGCTAATATTAACAACTCAGGAAATGACAGATGTTGGCAAGGATGTAGAGAAAGAGGAACCCTTTTATACTGTTGGTGGGAAGGGAAACTGGTGCAGCCACTCTGGAAAACAGTATGGAGGATCCTCAAAAAGTTAAAAATAGAGCTACCCTATTACCCAGCAATTGCACTACTACTAGATATTTATCCAAAGGGTACAAACATGTGATTCGAAGGGCCACATGCACCCCAATGTCTATAGCAACAACATCCACAATAGCCAAAATATGGAAAGAGCCAAATGTCCAAATACAGATGTATAGAAAAAAGAAGATGTGGCATATATAACAAAGGAATATTCCTTGGCTGTCAAAAGAATGGAATCTTGCCATTTGCCAGGATGTGGATAGAATGGGAGGGTATTATGCTAAGCAAAATAAGTCAGTCAGAGAAAGACAAATACCATATGATTTCACTGATATGTGGAATTTAAGAAACAAAACAGATGAACATAGGGGAAGGGAAGGAAAAATAAAGGAAAAAAGGAAGAGGAGGTGGGTGGGGAGATGGGGTAACTTGGTGATAGGCATTAAGGAGAATACTTGAAGTAATGAGCTCTGGATGTTATATGCAACTGATAAATTACTGAGTTCTACTTCTGAAACTAATAATACAGTATATGTTAATTAAATTGATTTGAAATAAATAAATAATGGTTAAAATAGTAAATTTTAGGTTATGTGTATTTTACCACTATCAAAAATAGCAGTTAAAAATATCCAAGATATAAATCAATTTATTTAATCTTATAAAAATCCTCTGAGGCAGGCAATATTATTCCCATGTAACAGGTTTAACACTTAACAGGTTAAGTGACTTGCTCCAGGTCCCACAGTTGGTTAGCCACAGATCCAGGAACCAATCTGTGGCAAAAGGCCAACTTTGTAAAATGTCCACCATTCATACATCAATGCTTTGAAAATTCAGTAAAAATAAATAACTACAGGAATGAAATTTAAACTAAAATCATTAAAAACAAAGAAAAAGAGACAAAGAAAAACAGAGCCCACTTGTGAGTGAAACAATACTGGGGAGAGCAAAGACAAATCCGAGAAAAATCTAGTCCTGATAAGGTCATGAGAACTCCTGGATCAAACTCTGAGCCAATATTACATCTAGACTTTTCAGTGTTATGAATCGATAAATTCCCATTTTACCCCAATAACTTTGAATTTAGCTTCTGTCAAAATCAACTAAAACATCCCTAGTAGAAGAATTTAACAATTTACAGATGCTATGTCCCCCCAAATTCAGGAGAAGTTGGAAAAAGAACTGACCTGGTGTAGCTGTTCCCCACAAGAGCAGCTGAAGTACGAGACAGAATTCATTTCCCGGCTTGGGAGGACTTGTAGAAGACCATAGAAGCATGAGGCAAATAAGATGATAGAAGGTGGTATCCTTGGCTCTATAGTCTCTAAACCTTTGAAAAGATATTGAATTCATAAAATGTTGAATTGGATTTCTCTGAAGACATAAAATTTTGAGTTCATCTTTAAATTTGATGTTTAGGGGCTCCTGGGTGGCTCAATGGGTTAAGCCTCTGCCTTCGGCTCAGGTCATGATCCCAGGGTCCTGGGATAGAGCCCTGCATTGGGCTCTCTGCTCAGTGGGGAGCCTGCTTCCTCCTCTCTCTGCCTGCCTCTCTGCCTACTTGTGATCTCTCTCTGTCAAATAAATAAATAAAATCTTCAAAAAAAATAAAAATAAAAAATAAACTTGATGTTTAAAAGAAAAAGAGCAGCAAGCATAAACTCAAGAGCAAAGAAACAAAGAGGTATGAAGAATGTTGGTCAAAGGGTACTAACTTTCAATTATGAGATAAATAAGTTCAGGATATCTAATGTATAACATGGTGATTATAGTTACTAATACTTTATTATACACTTGAAATTTGTTAAGTAGAACTATGTGTTCTCATTACCATAAAACCTAGTAAATATGTGATGTAATGTATATGTTAATTAACCTGACTGAGATAATCATTTTACAGTGTATACATACATTAAACCATCACATTATGCAGCTTTTAAAAATCACGTGCAACCTAGATTTTTCTAAATTCCAGTCTAATTAACATACAGTGTTATATTAGTTTCTAGTGTACAATACAGTGATTCATCAATTCTTTACATTACTCAATGCTCATCGTGATGAGTGTACTCTTATCACCTATCTCACTGATCAACCCACCCACATCTCCACTGTAACCATCAGTTTGTTCTCTACAGTTAAGCCGCTGTTGGGGTTGGTCTCCTTTTTTTCTTTTTGTTTTGTTTCTTAAATTCCTTATATGAGTGAAATCATATGGTATTTGTCTTTCTCTCACTGACTTACTTCACTTACCATTATACCCTCTAGATCCATCCATGCTGTTGCAAATGGCAAGATTTCATTCTTTTTTATAGCTGAGTAATATTCCATTGTGTGTATATATCATATCTTTATCCATTCTTCTATCAATGGACACTTAGGTTATTTCCATAATTTGGCTATTGTTATTAATGTTTAAATAAACATCGAAGTGCATACATCTTTTTGAATTAGTGGTTTTTTGTTGGTGGTGTTATTTGGGGAATACCCAGTAGTGGAATTATGAGATCATATGGTAACTCTTCTTAATTTTTTGAAGAACCTCCATAGTGTTATCCACAGTGGCACACCATTTTGCATTTCCACCAATAGTCCATGAGGTTTCCTTTTCTCCACATCCTTGTCAACGCTTGTTGTTTTTGTGTGTGTGTTTTTTTTTTTTTAAGATTTTATTTATTTATTTGACAGAGAATGAGAGAGGGAACACAAGCAGGGGGAGTGGGAGAGGGAGAAGCAGGCTTCCCGCTGAGGAGGGAGCCCGACGTGGGGCTCAATCCCAGGACCCTGAGATCATGACCTGAGCTGAAGGCAGATGCTTAACTGACTGAGCCACCCAGGTGCCCCTTTTTTGTGTTTTTTTGATTGTGGTTTTGATTTACATTTTCCCTGATGATGACTGCTGTTGGGCATCTTTTTATTTGTCAGTTGGTCATCTGTATGTCTTCTTTGGAGAAATGCCTGTTCACATCTTCTGCCCATTTTCTAATTGGATTATTTGGGTTTTTTTGTTTTTTGGTTTTGAGGTGTGAGTTCTTTATATATTTTGGATATTAACATTTTATCAAATATTTCATTTGCAAATATTGTTCCCCATTCATTGTCTTTTAGTTTTGTTGACTGTTTCTTTTGTTGTGTGGAAGCTTTTTAATTTGATGTAGTCCCAAGAGTTTATTTTTCCTTTTGTTTCACTTGCCCTAGGAGACATATTTTTAAAAATGTTGCGATGGCCAATGTCTGAGAAATTACTACCTGTGCTCTCTTCTAGGATACTTATGGTTTCAGGTCTTACAATTAGGTCTTTAATCTGTTTTGAGTTTATTTTTGTATATTGTGTTAGAAACTGGTCCAGTTTCATTCTTTTGCATTTTCTGTCCAGTTTTCCCAACACCATTTCTGAAGAGATCATTTTTTTCCCATCATATATTCTTGCCTTCTTTGTCAAAGATTAATTGACCATATATAACCATGGGTTTATTTCTTGGGTCTCTATTCTCTTCCATTGAACTATGAGTCTATTTTTGTGCCAGAACCATGTTTTTTTTGAGTACTATAGCTTTGTAATATAGCTAGAAACTTGGGATTATGATATTTCCAGTTTTGTTCTTCTTTGTCAAGATTTCTTTGGATATTCAGGGTCTTTAGCAGTTCCATATAAGTTTTAGGATTATTTGTTCTAGTTTTGTGAAAAATGCTGTTAGTCTATTGTTAGGCATTGTATTAAATCTGTAGATTGCTTTGGGTAACAAAGACATTTTAACAATATTCCTTCTTCCAATCTATGATCTTGGAATATCTTTCCATTTGTTTGTGTCATCTTTGATTTCTTTCATCACTGTTTAATAGTTTTCAGAGTACAGGTCTTTCACTTCCTTGGTTAAGTTTATTCCTAAGTATTTTTCAGAGTACAGGTCTTTCACTTCCTTGGTTAAGTTTATTCCTAAGTATTTTATTATTTTTGGTGCAATTGTAAATGGGATTGTTTTTTAATTTCTCTTTCTGCTACTTCATTATTAGAGTATAGAAATGCAATGGATTTCTGGGGGTGCCTGGGTGACTCAGTCAGATAAGCATCTCATTCTTGATCTCAGCTCAGGTCTTGATCTCAGAGCTCTGAGTTCAACCCCTGCATTAGGCTCCATGCTGAGCATGGAGCTTAATTTAAAAAAGAAAGAAAGAAAGAAAGAAAGAAAGAAAGAAAGAAAGAAAGAAAGAAAGAAAGAAAGAAAGAAAGAAAGAAAGAAAGAAAGAAAGAAAGAAATGCAATTGATTTCTGTATATCAATTTTCTATACTGCAACCTTACTGAATTAATTTATCAGATCTGGTAGTTTCTTGGTGGAGTCTTTAGGATTTCCTGTATATAATATCATGTCATCTGTGAATAGTGAATGTTTTACTTCTTCTGTACCTGTTTGGATGCATTTTATTCATCTGATTGCTGTAGCTAGGACTTCTAGTACTATGTTGAATAAAAGTACTAAGAGTGGATATTCTTGTCTTGTTCCTGATCTTAAAGCAAAAGTTCTTAGTTTTTCACCAGTGAATATGATGTTAGCTGTGGGTTTTTCATATATGGCCTTCATTATGTTGAGGTATGTTCCCTCTAAACCTACTCTGTTGAAAATTTGATCATGAATGGATGTTGCACTTTGTCAAATGCCTTTTGAAATCTATTGAAACCATCTATTGAAATGATCATATGGTTTTTAATCCTTTCTCTTGTTGATGTATCACAATGATTGATTTGAAAATATTAAACCACCCTTGCATCCTGGAATAAGTCTCACTTTATTGTGATGATAATTTCTTTTGATGTTGGATTTGGTTTACTAATATTTTGTTGAGGATTTTTGCATCTAGGTTCATCATATTGGACTGTAGTTCTCTTTTTTTGTTGTGTTTTTATCTGGTTTTGGTGTTAGAATACTGTTGGCCTCATAGAATGAATTTGGATGATTTGCTTCCTCTCTATTTTTTGGAGTCATTAGAGAAGAATGGGTGTTTGCTCCTCTTTAAATGTTTGGTGGAATGTACCTAAAATCCATCTGGTCCTGGACTCTTGTTTGTTGGGAGCTTTTTGATTATGGATTCAGTTTCTTTGCTGGTAATCGGTCTGTTCAAATTTTCTATTTCTTTCTGATTCAGTTTTGGGATCTATATGCTTCTAGGAATTTATTCATTTCTTTTAGGTTGTCCTATTTGTTGGCAATATAATATTTCATAATATTCTCTTATAATCCTTTGTATTTCTGTTGTGTTGGTTGTTATTTCTCCTCTTTCATTTCAGATTTTGTTTATTTGAGTTCTCTCTCTCTCTCTTTAATAAGTCTGGCCAAAGGTTTGTCAATTTCATTGATCTTTTCAAAGAACCAACCCCTGGTTTCATTGCTCTGTTCTGTTGGTTTTTAGTTTCTTTTCCATTTATTTCTGCTCTAATCTTTATAATTTCTTTCTACTGTATTTGGGAGTTTTTTTGTTCTTCTTTTTCTAGCTCCTTTAGGTGAAAGATTAAGTTGTTTGAAATTTTTCTTGCTTCTTCAGGTAGGCCTGTTTTACAATAAATTTTCCTCTTAGAAAAAATTTTGCTGCATCCCAAAGATTTTGGACTGTTCTGTTTTCATTTTCATTTCTATCCATAATTTTTTTAATTTCTTCTTTGATTTCTTGGTTGGCCCATTCATTGTTTAGTAGAATGTTACTTAACCTGCATGTAGCTGTGTTCTTTTCAGATTTTTTCTTGTGGTTAACTTCTAGTTTTATAGCATTGTGGTCAGAAAAGATGCATAGTATGACTTCAATCTTTTTGGATTTTTTGAGGCTTGTTTGTGCCCTAATATGTGATCTATTCTAAAGAACGCTCCTATTTGCACTTGAGAAGTATATGTATTCCAATGTTTTAGAATGGAATGTTCAGAATATATCAATTAGATCCATCTGGTCCAATGTCTTATTCCAAGCCACTATTTCCTTGTTGATTTTCTGTTTGGATGGTCTATCCATTGATATAAGTGAGGTGTTAAAGTTTCCTACTACTATTGTATTACTACCGATTTCTTCCTATATGTTTGTTATTAGCTCCTTTATGTATTTAGGCACTCCCATGTTAGGTACATAAATATTTACAATTCTTATGTCTTTTTATTGGATTATTCCCTTTATGATTATGAAGTGTCCTTCTTTGTCTCTTGTTACAGTCTTTGTTTTAAAGTCTATTTTGTCCAATATAAGTATGGCTACTCAGGCTTTCTTTGGACATCCATTTACATGTAAATTGTTTTTTCATCCTTTCACTTTCAATGTGCATGTGTTTTTAGGTCCAAAATGGGTCTCCTGTAGACAGCATATAGATGGGTCCTTACTTTTTTATTCACTCAGTCACCCTATGTTTTTTGATTGGAGCATTTAGTCCATTTACATTCAAAGTAATTATTTTTTCTTTTTTTAATTTAAATTCAATTAGCCAACATATAGTACATCATTAGTTTCAGATGCCAAAGTAATTATTGATAGGTATGTACTTATTGCAATTTTGTTACTTGTTTTATGGTTGTTTTTGTACTTCTTCTCTGTTCCTTTCTTCTCTTGCTCTGTTCTCTTGTGGTTGGCTGCTTTCCTTTAGTATATACTTGGATTCCTTTCTCTTTAGATCTTGCATATCTATTAGCAGTTTTTTATTTATGATTACCATTAGGTTTATATATAACATCTTATGCATATAGCTATCTATATTAATCTGATGGTTGCTTAGATTTGAACCCCTTCTCAAGTATGAAATTTTTACTTCTCTCCTCCTCATGTTTTGGATATATGGTATCATACATTATATCCTTTTATTTTGTGAGTCCCTCCCATGATTCTTATAGATATACTTAATTCTTAGATACACTTAATATGTATATAGATATACATAATTGATATACTTAATTATGCTTTTTTTGTGCATGCTTCCTACTGTTTTTACTCCTGCTCATAGTTTTTCCTTTCTAGTCAGAGTCCCCTTTAACATTTCTTGTAAGGCTGGTTTAGTGGTCTTGCATTCCTTTAACTTTTGTTTGTCTGGGAAACTCTCTCTCCTTCTATTCTGAATAATAGCTTTTGGATAGCATATCTTTGTTTGCAGATTTTTTTGTTCCTTTCAGTGCCTTGAATATATCATGCCACTGTCTTTTGGCCTGCAAAATTTCTGCTGAAAAATTAGCTGATACTCTTATGGGGTTCACTTGTCCGTAACTATTGTCTTTTCTCTTGCAGCTTTTAAAATTCTCTCTTTATCACTACTTTTGCCATTTTAATTACTATATATCTTGGTGTGGACCTCCTTGGGTTGTTTTCTTGAGGGTTCTCCATGTCTCCCAGATCTGGATTTCTTTTTCCTTCTCTAGATTTGAGACACTGTCAGCTATTATTTGTTCAAATAATAGCAGTCCCCTTGTCCCCTTTCTCTCTCTTCTCCTTTGGGATCCCTATAATGTGAATATTATTATGCTTGATGGTTTCCTTGATTTATTCTCATTCTTTATTAGTCATTTTTCTTTCTCCTGTTTCATTACTCTGTCCTTCAGGTCACTGATCCATTCTTCTGCTTCCTTTAGTCTACTATTTATTCCATCTAATGTATCTTTTTAAAGATTTACTTATTTATTTGAGAGAGAGAGAGAGAAAGCATGAATGGGAGGGGCAGAGGGAGAGAGAGAATCTTAAGCAGGCTACACACTCAACACAGAGCCCAACATGGGGTTTGATCCCACGACCTTGAGATCATGACCTGAGCCAAAACCAATAGTCAAGACACTCAACTGATTATGACATCCATGTACCGTTAGTGTATTTTTAATTTGTTATTGAGTTCTTCATCTCTAGTTGGTTCTTATTTGTGTTTTCAATCTCTTTGTCGAGAGTCTCACTGAGGTCCTCCACTCTTTTCTCAAGTTCGGTGAGTATCTTTATGACCGTGACTTTAAGTTCTCTATTAGATAAATTACTTATTTCTGTTTTGTTTAGCTCTCTTGCTGTGATTTTTGTCCTATTCTTTCACTTGGGACATATTCCTGTCTCCTCACTTTGTTTAACTCTCTGTCTCTGTTTCTGTGTTAGGAAAGTCAGTTATGTCACCTTTTTGAAAGTAGTGGCCTTATAAAGTAGAGGTACTGTAGTGCCCTGCAGCGCAATGTCCTCCATTCACCAGGATCTAGCACTTCAGGGACGTCTTCTATCTGTGTTGCTGGCACTCTACTACAATGCTTGTGCCATATTTGTTTTTATACCAGCTGTCTGCAATGGCTCTCTTTGCCTATTGTGGGCAGGGTTTTGTCTCTGCACTGTTAATGAGCCAGTCTGAGGCCTCCTTTGGCTTGAGTTTGGTCAGTTCACACATTTTTCAGAGCTGCAATCACATGAAACTGCAAGGTGCTCTCCCTGTATTGTCCCCAGAGAAGTTTTCATTGGTGAGTGAGGCCTGCAGTCAGATCAGATGTCTGCCCACTCCTGGAGCCACAGTAGAACTCTCAGCACCACATGATGTCCCTCCCTCCCAAGGACAGGCCCCAATGGTCAATTTGGCTCCCAACATCTCTGCCCTTCCTTCCCTTTTTGATGTGGCTTCTTCACTACATTTAGCTGTAGAGAGTCTGTTCTGCCAGTTTTTGTGTCATTTTCTGGGTTTTTTACACTGATGTGGGTGTTATCTATGTGTATACATGGGGCAAGGTGAGCCTAGGGTCCTCCTACCCTACCGTCTTCCTCCATACAACTTAAAAATTTTTTTAAAGATTTTATTTATTTATTTATTTAGTTGACAAAGAAAGAGAGATCACAAGTAGGCAGAGGCAGGTGGGGAGAGGAGGGGAAGCGGGCTCCCTGCTGAGCAGAGAGCCCGATGTGGGGCTCAATCTCAGGACCCTGAGACCATGACCTGAGCCGAAGGCAGAGGCTTTAACCTACTGAGCCACCCAGGCGCCCCATACAACCTAAATTTTGAATAAAAATGTCACAGGAATTCCCAAGAATCAGGGGAGGAATTTCACAAGCTATAAAACTTGGGATTCAGGACATGTTCAGCCAGTTGTCTAAAGAGTACAGGGCTCCAAATAACATCTGTATTTTAGGACTTTGTGAGACATATTTGTCATCATGATTACCCAGTCTGGACCCAAAATGCCCACACTTAATGGTTTGATTCAGATGCAAACTTGCTGTTTCTCAACTTTTAATAACATCAATATTCCAGAGGTTAGCATCCTTTCATCTGACAAGAAACTGTAGCCCAAAGGTTACGTGTGGATTGAAATGGAAAGCAAAAGGATAGATGGAGTAAAAAATAAAGGTCTCACCAATCTCTACACTCCCTCAAACACCTTTTGAAAACAGGCTCCTCTGAAATCTACTCACTTTACTGGATGTTTATTGTTTTCTTACAGAAGAAATGAATCTAAAATCCAAAAATTTCACTCAGTTTTAGACAGAATTTATTCAGCAACTTTTATGCAAGCATGAGGAAAAAGCCAATGAACTAATATTGGTGAGGTAAACATATAGAAAGAGTCATAGTATTTGATGACATCCCTGAATAACTGAACCTACAAAAAACTGCTTGGAATTTCTCAGTATTTAACCAAATAAACGCATATTTTAAGTAACTCTTGGTCAGATTTTTTGTTTCTAGTAATCAAAAAAATCCTGAATAATACACATGGAAAAGATGAAAAATTTAATAGTGAAAGAAAGGCTTTTTAAATTTAGAAAATCCTCAGAGTAAAAAACCTACATGTTAATGTTGTGAATTCAGTCCCTGTAAGAAGACAACTATGCTCTATATCATGATCAAGGTGTCAAGAGGAATCAAAGGCAAAAGAAATACTAAAGTTAATGAAAATCTCATTTTAATCAAATGCCATTTTTACAAAGAGTACTTGACCTTCATGAGCCAGTGTCTCCAAAGATTTTGAGAGTTTATAAACCACTCAGATAAATTGTCTTTCAAAGGAAATGCTCCTTATATTGCAAGAGTTCATTCACAAGAGGGAATAGAAAGAGCACTTCAGTGCTGTCTCTGAGAATGGAAAAGTCACAAGGTATGTCTCTGGATGGGCTAAAGATTATACCAACCATATTTTTAAATGGTAAGATGAAAATGATACAAAATACCCATGTTAAATATCTGATGGTGAAATCCCCTTAGAGTTAAAAAAAAGAAAAAGAAAAAGAAAAAAGAAAGATGGAAAATGCTTTTAAAGGACATAAAGATTTTTCACTCAAGAATTGCTCAAAAATCTTCCTTTAATTAAAAAAAAGAATTTGAAGAAACTCTCTAATCACAAAGGAAAAGTGTAATGTAAGCAAAAACCTGTAGCAAAGCACTACTAACCAATTTAATTTACACAATTTTATGTAAGACAGACATTTCCTCTCAATAGGCCTCAATGTACTCATCTGCAAAAGAGGGAAAGAAGTTTGAGCTAGATAATATCTAAGATCTACTGCAATCCTACAATTCTAAAATAGTGCATTTTCTTATTATATAAGTAATACACATTCACTAGAGAAAAACTACAAATTTTTTATAATTATAATTTAAAAAATTATAAACGTAGATTAACTTTTTACTATTTTTTATAAATGAAGACAAAAGCAAGATAACATGGTTCTTGCCAAAATTAAGGCTGCCTTATTTGATTGTTTCTCTTTTGGTTTGGTTTGGATTTTTTGCAAAAAAAAAAAAAAAAAAAGGGACACAATCAGTGTATTGAGACAGAGCTTCAATTAGAGATTTTTTTTATCTATTTTATACCCAAGGCCACGCTAGGGATGGGTCAGATAATTGGGGCAGATTTACCTAACCCACTTCT
>CM052899.1:70754230-70774641 GCA_028534135.1 Potos flavus | reverse complement strand
GGTGGTGGGTATTGAGGAGGGCACGTATTGCATGGAGCACTGGGTGTGGTACATAAACAATGAATCTTGTAACACTGAAAAAATAAAATAAAAGTATTTGGGGAAAAAAAAAAAAGAATAGTTTGCCTTTGAGGTTTTGGAGTGAATGTATAATTTCTAGAAGCAAAATAAAAAGAAATGAGAAGGGAAATTTCACTTTAAGGATTTTAATTTCACCTTGGAAACTTGATAATAGAAATAGAAAGCATTCAGATTTCAAGCTTTTCATATTACTGTCATTGTATTAATAGGATTACTGGCATCTGTGCATAATCCTCTTTAATTAACTGAGTTGCATAATCCAAGATGGACTGTGAAACAGGAGGTGAATTTTTTCAGGGTGTGACCTCAGAATTAACATATGCAATATCACATGAACTCACTTTAGAATTTCTTCTGATTATTTCTTCTTTTTTTTTCCCAAGGGAGACATCCTTTATCTTGGATTTGGTTTATAAAGCCAATGGATTAACAGAATAAATAATAAAGTCAGGAAACAAAGACATTAGGAGAAGAAAAACCACCTTATTAATTGGGACTCTTTTAGTTGCAAGAAACAAATCTCAAAACAAACCAGATTTTTAAAAAGGGGGTATTTATTAGAAACAAACTTGGGTAACTCATAGAATCAAAGATGAACCAAAGCAGCTTTGAAGACATCAAGGGATAAAATCAAGCAATAACTCACCGGGCTTGTCTCTTTCTGCCTCTCATCAGTCTGTCAGTTTTCTCCAGTTGGTGAGAGACATAAAACCAGCATATACTTTCAGCTTTCTTATAACAAAGGTATAAAGAAAAATGTTCTTACATGGAGCCACTTAGGGAAAAAAATATCAGGGAAGTATTTTGATTGGTCCAGCTCAGGTTAAATGCCCGCTACCAAAGCAATCACAATGTCCAGGTGGGTATGATAGGCTAATCTGATAGGAGGCTGAGTCATGTTCATAGCCCTGAGGCAAGGAGACGGAAGAGTACAATGATTAAAAACCCTACCAAAATATCAGGATTAAAGTGAGAAAAAAAGAACCTTCTCTTACCCCACCAAAGGCTAAGAGGGGGATATTTTTGTTAAGAGAAGAGAAAATTACTAGACAAAAGCATAGTATTCATCCTACTTTCTTTCTATATCTATCCCCCAGAGAAGAAAATGAGGAGAGAAGAGGGGAGGAGAGGGAAGGAGAGTTGAGTTTTAACTAAAAACAGCAGGATTTCTATACAAGGGATTTACAGGAGTTACACACATACATTTCTCAGTGTATACTGTTTTTTTAGAAAAGGGCATGGTAGGCAAAACAATGGCCCCAAAGATATCTGCATCTTCATCCTTGTGATCTGCGAATACATCACTTATATAGCAAAAGAGACTTTGATGATGTGGTTATGGATATGGATTTTGAGAGGGGGAAATTTCCTGGATTATCCAAGGGGGACCCAATCTAATCACAGCAGCACTTAAAAGCAGAGAACTTTTTCCAGTTGTGGTTAGAGAGATGATGGTAGAAGAAAAGCCAAAAAGATGCAAAGTTGTTGGCTTTCAAGATGGAGGTACGGGACCAGGAGCTAGGCAGTACATGTGGTCTCTAGAAGCTGGGAAAGGCAAGGAACATTCTCCTCAAAAGCTTCTAGAAAGGAAACTATCTCTGCCAACACCTTGACTTAGCCCAATGAGACATGTTGTCAGACTTCTGGTCTACAGAACTATAAGATAATAAATGTGCATTGTTTTACACCACCAAATTCATGGTAATTTGATAATATAGTAATAGGAAATCTAATATAGGTGGGTATAAAACCTAATATAAAGTGATATGAATCTTAAGAATAGGCCATACACATAGTCCGTTAATATCATTTTCTTCCAATGAAAAAGAAAAATTATAAAAGAGCCGTTCTTGAGGGTAGGGGGATAGTTTTCAAATTCTGTTTAGCAGATTTTCCTATAAATTAGTGAAATTTAAGGGCATAAATTACACCACATTCTCAAGTGATGGAGTCTCTGGTGTCAAAAGGTCACTGCATTAATGTAGTTTGTTTTTTCTCTCCTGACTTTCTTACAGGTAACCTAAATTATGGGAAAATACCAGAAAAGGCAGTTGAGCCTGTAATAATTAGAATCCTACTAGGGGGGCGCCTGGGTGGCTCAGTGGGTTAAAGCCTCTGCCTTCGGCTCAGGTCATGATCTCAAGGTCCTGGGATCAAACCCCGCATCGGGCTCTCTGCTCAGCAGGGAGCCTACTTCCCCCCCCCCCCCCGCCTGCCTCTGCCTACTTGTCCTCTCTCTCTCTGTCAAATAAATAAATAAAATTTAAAAAATAATTAAAAAAAAAAAAGAATCCCACTAGGTTTTAGATTTCAGTGACTGAGTTTCTGTTCTCCTGTAACAGACTTAAGGTGACAGAAACGTTGAAGAAATGACCCTGACCTGATGGGCTGAAGTTGGGTAGGGAGTGAGGGAACACTGTATAAGTCTGGACCTGCATAAAAAACCAGAACCATAGAAATAAGCCATTGTATCTGTCAGGTTCCTGATATCAGCAGTAATGCTCTGCATCTTTGTAGGCAGGAATAAGTAAGACCACGCCTATGTTCAGAAGAATTCCCACTATTAAAAGAACCCAAATGGGACTGTGACAGGAGAATGGGAATCCTGACAATTGATGCCACTTTCTTTTTTGTTCAAATACCCAATAAATAAAATATTATAAATTTGATCAACTAGTGAGTGGACCGAAGAGAATTGAAGTAAGCCATGTGTAAACTATATAAGCCATCTCACCATGATGTCATCAAATACAAGCTCCTTGAGGGTAGAGATTTTGTTTGTTCACTGGTTTATATTCAACGCCTCGCAGTAAATACTTAATATATACATACTGAATATAGGAAGAACATTCCAATCCCATTATGACTTTAGCAGGTGCAGGGAGGCTTTGTTTGGCTTAGAGTCCTCCTAATGAAATATAATCCTGACCTCCTTAGCTAAAGAACAGCGAATTCCAGAACAGTTCTTCCTTCTGCCTCATAGTGTGTGCCAGTAGCTCAAAATGAGCAACAATTCTGTGGCTGTTATAAAGACATACACCAGTGTCTGCTTATTTCCAACGGAAGCCAGTAAATGTCTAATAATACTATCTGCATCAAAGACATGATAGTGATACTCGATGAATATTTGGAGCCATACAGCTGCTCTCTTCCTTCCAAATTGAGAGCAACACCTCTTTCATCTTGGGCTTTCATATCTGTTGTTCTTTCTGCTTGGAAGTTCCTCCCCAGAATTTCACCAATCTGGCTCCTTCTTATCATCCCTGGTTTAGCTTCAACATCACCAACTCAAAGTGCCCATCCAACCTAAAATAGGACCTCAGTCACTCTATCATATCACCATGCTTTATCACCAGCTGATATTCTCTTGCTTCTTTGACTTTGTTTTTGCCTTTGTTTTTATTTGACCTGTATCTGTCTTCCCACTGAAACATAGTTCTAATTATTATTTAAATGACTTTGGCAAGCCTCAGAGTCTCAGACCATCAGGAGACCCTCCGATGAGGATCTAGTTAATAAGCGTCAAATGAGATAACAATGTAGACTGCCTAGCATAGAGTCAGTTTTCAAGAAGCATTGGTTTAGGGGAAAAAAAAAAGTCTATTCAATTTACTAAGCTTAATTTGAATG
This sequence comes from Potos flavus, assembly GCA_028534135.1. Classification (NCBI taxonomy): domain Eukaryota; kingdom Metazoa; phylum Chordata; class Mammalia; order Carnivora; family Procyonidae; genus Potos; species Potos flavus. The sequence goes on along the minus strand of CM052899.1, from coordinate 70,770,930 downwards.
AAAATAAAAAGTGACAAACACCACTTTAAATTCTAAGATGAAGAAATATCATTTATTATTCCATTAATAGCAAAGACACATATTTCAGTTTTATAGTAAGGAATATATAGAAATAGTGATAAAGATAAAACCTTGATGTTTTTCAAAATCACAAGAGAGAATAAATAACACTATGATTTTTTATTTTAATATAATTCTTTAGAGAAAGAAATGACTAAATGTTGGTAGGATTTGTCGCTAAAAGCATTTTAATTCCTTTTAAAGATGAAGAAACTATATGAAATCTTCCTCATTTTTTGCAAGGAAAAAATGTTAATTTCATGATTCAAGAAGGTCTCACAAACTTACATAGTGTAATGAGCCCATCTTGTGGTCTTTTATAATATTGCCACTTTTAAAGTAAAACATATCTGTTAATCATAGGTTTAAATTGTGTCATTTATTCAACAATGGACTTTTGAGCACTTACTGTGTGTGCTGACTGGTGGGGATGCAGTGATAGGAAATGCAAGAAAAAACAAGATCCTTGCTCTGAGTTCACATAGATCTAAAGGAGAAAGAGACTTTTTAACAAAGATAATTAAAATAAGACAGTCAATTGCTATTTTTCAAAAGTATAAATTTAAGTTACCACACCAGAGTTAAGTGTCCCCAGAATTCAGAATGAAACTAGTGTATCTCCAGGAATAACTGTGATCACCAAAGAAATCCTGTATCATTAGAGAGCAGGTTAAATATTAATTTTTAGTCTGCCATTCCATAAGGAAGTGTTACAGATTTATTTAACCTAGTGAACACCCAGAAACCTAAGTATATCTGGCTCTTGTCTAAATCACCCATTCTTAGACTGTAGCAAGTAAATAGTTTAAAAATAGCTTCCTATGTATGCTCTCTATTGGTAAGCAGCTTTTTCTATCTCCCTATAACCACTCACAATCATAGCTTTGAAGAAATGGAATGACAGAGAATATTTTAATTAGCCACAGAGAAGGGGAAAGTCTATCCTTTCCAACCTGGTGGTTTGGGTGAGAAAATGGGAATAAAAGTAGAGAAGATAAGCAATCAGGTATATGCCCCAGCCTCTGAGCATACAAGGCTCTGTGGGAGGAGATGGATAGAAGAGACTGAGAGGAACATTCCTTGTTTAGGGCTCTGAGAGATCATTATGCAGAGAGGCCCTTGATCAACAAATGGCCATACCCGGTATGGGTGAGAATGGAGAGGCATGGTCAGCCATAAACAGGACCAACCTCTAATCCTGTGTGAAAGAGATTCTGAAATGAGAGCCCACACTCCAATTGTGGGATCTGCCATAGTGGAAGAAAAACTGAGTCAAAGCCTCTACTGCAAGGTAGACATCCTTGATGAAGGTCAAACAGAGGATACAGCAGAGACTCAAAAGGTCTTAGCACTATCAAGGGCTAAAGAGAGGCCAAGTCAGCAGGAAGAAGAAATCAGAATCAGATCTTGACCAAGTGGAAAAAGAGCAAAGCACAAGTTAACCAGGCAGAGAAGTCAGCTGTGGACACCAGCAGAACACAAGGACTGAAACAAATGTGTCTCAATGGACAATAACCAACCCACACTCAAAGAGAAAGACTTACTGACCAAAAGCTAAAATGTAATGTGGGCTATATCCATACACCCAGTTGTCTAGGCCTCTATACCCCTTCTGTATCGGACACAGCTTTTACTTGTTTCTATATCTTATGCCCTCACATATCATCTTATTCAACAAAACAAATGTTCTTCTTAAGAGCTCACCCTCCTTAAAAAGCATAAAAGACAGAACTGAAAGAGCCTACTTATTTTAAACATATAGCCTTTCATAATGCTTATATGACCATAAGATTAAACATAGGGTTTCATGGCAAAAAGCACATTAAAAAATGATATTGAAGGTAATACAGAGAAAAAATAGATTTTAAACTTGACATAGATTCTTTGAAAAGATCTCTTTAGGGGCGCCTGGGTGGCTCAGTGGGTTAAAGCCTCTGCCTTCGGCTCAGGTCATGATCTCAGGGTCCTGGGATCGAGTCCCACATCGGGCTCTTTGCTCAGCAGGGAGCCTGCTTCCCCCTCTCTCTCTGCCTGCCTCTCTGCCTACTTGTGATCTCTCTCTGTCAAATAAATAAATAAAATCTTAAAAAAAAAAGAAAAGATCTCTTTAGTAGAAGTATGCCCGGTGATGGGTATTAAGGAGGGCATGTATTGCATGGAGCACTGGGTGTTATATGCAAACAATGAATCTTGGAATGCTACATCAAAAATTAATGATGTACCGTATGGTGACTAACATAGCATAATAAAAAAAAATTTTTTTTACCTATGCAAGATGAGCTAAAATTTGTCTCTTTTTTCTTTGTTCATTCATTTTCTTCAACAAATATTTTTGAGTACCTACATTATACATGATGCAATACAGATGTTGGGAAGGAAAATTTTTTCTCAAAAATTTTTTCTCTATCTTTCAAGATTCTTCTAGCTAGTCAAAGAATTAAATTGACATGAGATAGGTTAGCAAGAGAAAATCACATTTAATTTCATTCATACAGGGAATCCACATAATCATGAGATTCCAAAGACAGCCAGGCAAAAGGGAGGTCTTCCTGAATTCAAGAGAAAGTGGAAATGTCTGGGACTTCAAAGAGAAGGAAGATAATTCACAGGAAGTTGAAAAAGAGCAAATGTTTGGTAAACAAATATTTGCTAGGCCATACAGAAACAATGGGATAGAGAGAGGAATTTTAACAAACACACTGCGCTAAGTTCCTCCCTGTTTACCACCCCTAGTTCTTATTACAATGTAGTTATCTATGGTGAAAGCTCTCTTCATGAGAGAAGAGTAGCTAGTCCACTATCTACATTCTTTTCGGCATTTAGGAGGAAGATCAAAGTTTCTTCCTGAGTCTTTTGGGCCTTGATTGTTTTCAGCTCTAAATAATCTGCATACCAAAACGGCACATCTTGGAATAACTCTTTCTAAACCCTACACTGATAATTACTACAAATATTATTAAGGAGGAGAAGAAATCTTCCCTTCTTCCAAAGTTTTCAGACCTGGATATTAGATGAATTCTTCAACAATCTGTTCAACAAATATGTTTTGAGTCTTATCTAAGAATTGTTCACTGTGCTAGGCACTACACAGTAGTACTATAATAGAAATTAAGGACATAAGACAAGGAACAACTTGTAAAAGGGTTAGATCAAGTCAGCTGTAATAATTTTATCAAGATGACTAACAATTCATGGATTCTATAGCCATGTAGATGATCCAAGGATATAAGGTTTTTATGACCTCTTTTATATCACTTGGATATACAGCTGCTTTCCTAAAATTAAAGAAGATTAATTCTCCAGTTAAGTGACTTTGTCAGGAATCCACATGATAATTTCCTTCAAAAATTCCTTTTAAATAAATGAAAACTTAATTTCCTCCATTTTTTCTGATTCTTTATCCATTCAGTTCATTCAGAAAGTATTTATTATATGCTACTATGTGCCAGTAATCTGTACTAGATGCTTAGAATACAACCATAAGCAAGACCTTCTCTCAGTTCTTATAACACATTTTCTCCATTGACTCTCCCTATCAAATGGAACTTGAGTCTGGAGTTCCATATGTCTTTAGTTAGGGAAGGTCAAATCTTCCCTACATCAAGCCCATTCACAGGGTCACCTACATCAACAATTGCTATCAACCATCACATATATTCCTCCGGCATCATGCTAAATTCAGGGCTTCTCTAAGATGCTCTCCCTTTCCCTGTGTCATGGAAAGGGAAGAATAGCACAAGTCCTGCTCTGGATTTCTCGACCCTACCTTGGGCTTCTGTTACCACCACATGACTTATACTCCAGAGGAAAGAGACAGGAAAGTGAGGTTTCTCCTGTGCAACTTATCCTATTTGTTCTCCTCTTCCTCTTATTCCAGGCTTCTCTACCCAGCCCAAAGAGAGTTTTTTATCTTCTACCTGTGTAACATATCCTGTATCCTTCTTCCTCTAGAGCTTATAGTAAAATTCTACCACAGCACCCCAAACTTTGATTCTTGATAATTAAAGAAAATATTTTAGAGTTTGGGAAACACTCTTCTCTTTGGGGTGACTAGTTCTTGCAATTAAAAGACTTCAAAACTATTGTCTCCCTATGGACTATTGAATTCAAAACTGATCAGTAACATTATTCTCACCTGTCTTTTCCTTCTTTCTAAGCCAGTGAATGGGTAAAGAACCATAAGACAACAAGAATAATTTCAGTAAAAAAGGGCAGGAAATCTCAGTTTAAAATCTCCAAACAGGAAGCTGCTGCTTATATTTCAGTAATTACTTGATAAATATCAGTTTCTCTCACCCGGCTGCAAGTGTCTTTATAACAGAGACTATGTCTGTTTCCCTCCCTAATGTGTTCCCAGTTAATGAAGACATGGTCCTTGCCCTCACAGTGTTACAGTGTTCAGACAGACAATTAAACAAACAATTACAATGCAATGTGTTCTGCTCTATAATAAGAAACTATAAAGTGCCTTAGGGGACCATTTTAGGGTGACTTAAACCAGACTTAGGCATCAGAAAAGGATCCCCAAAGGAAGTGATAGATAAGCTGGGACCTAAAGGGTAAAGTGAAGTTAGTCAAATAAAGGCCATTTGTGAAGGACTCTATAAATTATGCTCCAGTGTTTAGATTTATTTCTAAAGGCAATAGAAAACCATTGAAGGATATAAATAGGGGTCCGGGCCTTTTAAAAGGTCACTGTGTAGGATAGAGATTGAATATAAAAGAATGTCTGGAGGTGGGAAAGACTGTTAGGAAATGTTTTCAGCACTGCAGGCAAGTTTGTAAAACTCCAGGTGCCTGGCCAGGGTGACAGTGGGAATGGAGAGAAGTACTGAGTTAGTGTAAAGCAGAGAGGGACCGAGAGGGGCTTAGAACATTGGCTAGATTTCTGACTTGGGCAACTGAGTGGTAGCATTGACTGATACAGAAAACAGAAGTAGAAATGGTTTGGGGAACAATCTACACATCCATTTGGAACAGCTTTGTATAAAGGCCCCATGACCATTTATTCCTCAATAAACATTTTAATTGCCAGAAAGTTCATTTTTTATAAATTTCTCCTCACTAACAATAATTACTTTACCTTTCTGGGATTTAGAAGAAGTTGTAGGCCTTCTTCTCTGAGCCTGCCAAACATATCACTTAGCAGGGGAAACAAACCTTCTATAAAGGACCAGATAGCAAATAGTTCAGCTTTGTGGGCCATACAGTTTCTGCCACAACTACTCAACTATGCTACTGTAGCAAAAACAAAAACAAAATACACATAAAAAATATGTAAATGGATGGATGTATCTGTCTTCTAATAGAACTTTATTTACAAAAACCGGCAGCAGGCAGTATTTAGCCTATAGGCTACAGTTTCCCAAACCCTGATCAGGAGCTGTGTTTCCCAACACACTCAAGCAAAGTGTAATCTTTCAACATCCATAGGCATAAGTTCATTTAGGAACTGTAAAAATCATTTCTTCATTTTTGAGTAGTGTCTTAGCTAGGACTCCTGTAACAAATTACTATAGGCTGGATATCTTAAAAAATAGACATTTATTTCTCACATTTCTGGAGGCTGAGTAGTCTAAGATCAAGGTGCTAGCAGATTCGATTTTTTGTGAGGGCCTTCTGCCTGATTTGCACACAGCATCTTCTTGCTGTATCCTTACATGGCAGAGAGCAGAAAGAAAGCAAGCTCTCTCCCATCTTTGCTTATAAGGGCACTAGTAGTGTTATGAGAGCGCCACCCTCATGACCTAAGGACCTCCCAAAGGTCTCATCCTCCAAATACCATCACTTTGGAGATTGGAGTTCAACATATGAATTTTAGGGAGATATAGCCATTCAGTCCATAACAGGTAGTATATGATAAAGAGATCATTTCAGATCATCATATTATTAAAGACCATTATGTTAACTTTATAACCATGGCATCATTATTAAAAATATTCATAATACACAGAACTAAAATTTTGTCTTCTCCCTATTAACAAGTGACATATAATTTATTTTTTATCATTTGGGCCAAGCATTATTTTTCTAAACGACAAGATAATAGAAAAAGCTTCAGTTTCTTATTTGCAAGTATGAATATTTCTTATTGTCCTAAACAAAAATGTAATTTGGGTGGAACTATCACTATATGTTTTATTTTTTTCTTTTCAAATACATAGGTATTTGAAATACATAGGTATTTGAAATGCTAGAGAAAGTTTGACGTGTAATATGAGAAAGTTAAATAATGCAACTTTTGTATCTGTTGAAAATCAAATTGAGATAAAATTGGAGAATTATTATCATCCCCCACTTGTTAGCTCAAAACTCCTCACCACCTGACTAGATCACATTCTCCTGCTACATATTCTTATAATAATCTTTCTTTTGGGGAGGGAGGGGATCACGCAAGAGCTGAAAGCTGACTTTCAGCTGAGATTCTACACAAGCGTATCACACCAATCCTCTCCTTTCAACCCTTCATGGTTTTCCATCTCAACTGAAGCAAAAATCAGTCTTTGCACTGGCTTGCTTATAAATCCCTGATCTCAAATTTCCACCTTCCTCCCTCTCGTTCATTCTCATTCCAGTTTCCATACAGTAGTTCTCAAACAAGCCAAACCCTTTCTTTCTTTCTTTCTTTCTTTCTTTCTTTCTTTCTTTCTTTCTTTCTTTCTTTCTTTCTTTCTTTCTCTTTCTTTCTTTCTTTCTTTCTTTCTTTCTTTCTTTCTTTCTTTCTTTCTTTCTTTCTTTTTAAGATTTTACCTATTTATTTGAGAGAGAGAGAGAGAGTGACAGAAAGCATGGTAGGGGGAGGGTAAGGAGAAGCAGACTCCCTGCCGAGGAGAGCCTGATGCAGGACTCAATCCTGGGACTTTGGAATCATGACCTGAGCCAAAGGCAGACACTCAACTGACTGAGCCACCCAGGTGCCCACCAAACCCTTTCTTATTTCAAGGATGTTGCCCTTCACCTTCCCTCTGTTGGAGCACATTCCCCCAGATATGCATATGGCTTATCTCATTTATTTCTTTCAAATCTCTGCAGAAATGTTACCTCCTCAGTGGTACAGACTGAGGGACGTCCTATGTAAATATCACCAATGCTGTAACAGCACTCCGGCTGGTCCTAAGGGTTAACTTGCTTCAAGTTAACACACTCCGTGTTTGCTGACTTAAGGCCCTTGACCTATAACAGAACTAATTTACTTTCTTTGAGATTTGTAGACCACTGGCCTTGAGGAATAAAGGACCAGAACATTCCCAGGCCACAGAGGTCAGCAAGTCTCTCTGAAGCCCCCTTAGTTTTCTGATTTGTCCAATAATCATTTAGCAAAATGTTTTTCCTTTTTAAGGTCACAGAAACAACTTACTGACCCTCTCTTTGTGCATGTGTAGACCTTGCCCTCTTTCGCAGAAAGAATAGAATACTCCTGCACAACCCCTGGGTACCAAGGAACCAGATCTTGCACAACCTCTGAGAATGAAGATAACTCTGTAGCTGACATCATCAAGTCGGCATGTAATCAAGAAATGTCACAGACCACTGCATACCCTTAAATGATTAAACCCCTTTCAAAATCTCTGTGCCAGGCAGAAACCTGGAGTTGGCCTTAAAAAAAAATTATTTATTTTTGAGAGAGAGAGAACACAAGCCCGAGGAGGAGCAGAGGGACAGGGAGAGAGAGAATCTCAAGCAGACTACACACTGAGCTGGATCCCACAACCCTGAGATCATGATCTGAGCCGAAATCAAGAGTCAGATGCTTAACTGACTGAGCCACCCAAGTGCCCCTGGGAGTTGGCCTTTGTACAAGAGTCTGCCTTCCCCCCAGGTGGCTAACTTCCTGAATAAAGTTCATATTCCTTACCAGTCAAAACTCTTCTCCAGTATTGGCCTTTCTAGCAATGGATAGCTGAACTTGGGTATTATTGGGTTATCCCATAACAATACCATCACTCCCTATCCCCTTTCTCTTTACTTTTCTCCATAATACTTATTATCATCTTACTTATTATGTATTTTTGCTTATTTATTCTCTGACCTTGAATGAGGGCAGGAATTTTGCTTAATTCACTGTTCTATACCCACTTCTGAGAGCAATGCCTGACAAGAAATCTGTGCTTAGTAAGTTATGTATGAATAAATAGCATGTACTTTAGCTTATCCTTGTATAGTTGTGTGATAACTTAATTGGTTGTATTAGTCAAAACTGTAAACTCTATTAGGACAGAGTCTTTACCTTTTTTCATTCTCTTTATTCAGAGTATTCATTGAGTGCTTACACTATGTCAGCAATGTTCTAAGCACTAGACAAAGTTTTGTTTCATGGAGCCTACATTATCAAAATCAATAGTTTATCTGGGGCGCCTGGGTGCCTCAGTGGGTTAAGCATCTGACTCCTGGTTTCAGCTCAGGTTGTGATCTCATGGGTTGTGCCATCAAGCCTGGAGTCAGGCTCCTAGATCAGTGGGGAATCTGCTTAAAAGGTTCTCCCCCTGTCCCCCTCATGCCATGTGTACATGTATGCATTTTTTCTCTTTCTTCTCTCAAAACAAATAAATCTTTTTAAAAAATCACCAGTTTATCACCTATATGTATACATACAAACATAATAGTGCCTACTATTTAATACAATGTTATGGATTATATTTTCCAGAGAAGACAGCACTTTCTATCTGTTATGGGTTGAACTGTGTCTTCAGATATGTTGAAGTCCTAACCATCAGTGTGTGCCCTTATTTGGAAATAGGGGCATTGTAGATGTAATTAGTTAAAATGAGGCCATACTAGAGCAGGGTGGGCCCTTAATCCAATATGACGGTTGTTCTTATAAGAAAGGGCGAGAGAGACAAACAGGGAGAGAATGTCTGCCATGTGGTGACAGAGGCAGAGATTGAAGTTATGCATCCACAAGCCAAGGAACACCAAGGATTGCCAACAACTCTAGAAGATAAGAGAAAGATGTGAAATAATTTCTTCCCTAAAGTTTTTGAGAGGGCATGACCTGGTCAACACCTTGATTTTGGATTTCCAGCCTCCAGAACCATGAGATAATAAATTTCTGTTGTTTCAAGACATTCAGTATTTGGTACTTGTTACAGAAGCCCTAGGAAATTAATACAACATTCCATATGTTCTTAAAAGATGATGTTGGCACTCATTCCATCAACTGTGAGTGTCTATGTCCCCTCCCCCTAACTCAAGTGAACTTTAATGACTGCCTTGCCCAATACAGCAACACCATGTGACTTCTGAAGCTAGGTCATAAAAATGTCATTCACTTCTGTCTTATTTTCTCAGGATGTTGTTTTTGAAATTTACCCACTATACTGTGTGAAAGCCCAAGCAGTCCATGGAGCAGCCTAAGTAAAAAGGTATCAAAGTCCCTGGCTCAGCTCCCAGACAACAGCCAGCACCAATTTGCTAACCATAAGAATGAGCCATTTTGAAAGTGAATTCTCCAGCTCCCAGTGAAGCCACTCCAGCTAATATCATGTGAAATAAAGATGAACTGTTCCCATTGAGCCCTGCCATATTAGATTTATGAGTAGTATAAATAACTTTTTGTTTTGAGCTGTTATGTTTGGAGTAGTTTGTTACACAGCAATAGAAAACTGATGCATACATGCTTATTAAATATTTATTGAATGAACAAATAAATGATCTCATATTTTATACTGGTAATGTGGCCTAGTAATGTGGTAGATCCCCCAACAATGGCCTAATTAAAAATGAGAAGGTATTTATTTTTTTATTATCTGAACAGTCAGACACCATAAATGCACACATTGGTATAAATAACAGATCAAGTTTCTCGAAAAGGCTTGAAGGGATGGAATCCAATGTTGATGTAGAGATTTACCCAGGAGGGACTTAGACACATCATCCTCTGAGATGGAGTGATGGAGGCAAGAATTTTCCCATAGACCAGCTTCTGGCTCCATACTGTTGAATCCTTGTTTCCCATCCATTAACTACGTATTTCTGTTCCTGACCCCACAGGACACATTCATATCACAATAAAACTTTTGGTCCCATACCTCCATATCATAAAAATGGACTAATGGACACAGCAGGTGGGAGGGATATTCTTAGAACCCATTTCTACACTATCATAGTTAGTAATTAATGATACAGAAATGACTACACACCACATAAATATTATGCACTAAAACTGAGGTAATTATATTTCCTATTCTATTCTCAATTAGCTTCATGGTATATCTGTCTTTGCCTCTGTCCATTTTAACTCCTCCCTTTTCCTTTCCCTGCCCTATCCAACACACACACACACACACACACACACACACACACACACACACCATACACATATCTTTATTATTAGAGCTTAAGTCTTTGATCTTTATTAAAATTATTAAAAGCATGAGAAAGTCTTAGTGTCAATTTTAGGGGAAAGACTTCTTCAAGATAAAAACATGAAAATATTAAAAAAAAAACACATGAAAATATCGTATCCCAATATAGGAAAGCTTAACCAGAAGCTTAATTTGGGGAAAAAATATAATTGAGAAGGAAAGATAAATTTTGGCCAACTACAGTGCTATTCAGTCTGCTGGTATTTGCTGTGTAGCTAGACTAAGTCAATGCCTAATATATCATGTTCTAGAAGTTTATCATATTAAATAACGGGGTTTGTACAAAGGTTGATTTTCAAAGATGATTGAGGAAGTAAAAAAACTAAAGGTGAAGGATGAATGGTGACCATTAAAAATTGTCAATTATTAAACTTCAATACACAAAAATTTAGAAACCTTCTATTATGGATATTGAGTAGATGAAGGGGAGAGTGTGTGTTTGCGTGTGTGAGTGTGTGATATTATTCTTTTGGTCTTGGTTTTTCTTTTTATTACTTTTTTTGATTACTTTTTTCCATGGGGTATTCTAGGGGGGAAAATGTTGACATCTTGGAAAATATGTACTTTTGTAAGATAATCTTATTACGTAGTACATAATTCCAAGCCCATAAAAGTCTGAGTAACATATTTTAAGAGTATTCTTATTTGTTTTAACAAATAACTTCCCAAATTCCCAATTGTCCACCCTCCCTATGCTACTCTGATCCTTGTAATTGCAAGTATGGTATGTGTGTAATTTAAGAACACAAATAAAGCCTTTCTGAGCTTCCACTCCCAGCTTCCACTTACAATTTCTGGAAATCAATTTTGCTTCTCAATTCAAGTGCTCTGGGTGGCTTTGCTGTCTATATACCTAAGTCACTAGATATTTTTTAACTGTACTTGGCTCCGTTAGTATAAGCTGAAATAACTTCCTCTTTTTTTTTTTTTTCACTAAATAGTTCAGAAGCCTCCCATTGCTCCCCTCAACAACAGTTTCTTTTCTTACTGTTGAGAATTTTGGTCAAAATACTAACCCACCTACTCTTACCTACATATTCTTTGTATAAATTGAATAAACCCATGTTATTTTAAAGTTCTTGATATTTAGCACTTCATTTTTCTTTAAATTATCTCTGAATTATTTTCAAAATTTTTTTTAGAAAACTAGGTTGGTTTTGGATCCAAGACAGCATATCAGAATGTAAAGACTACAGACTCTGGAATCTCACAGACATCTGTTCATTACAGTTTTGACACTTTATAACTTAATGTCTTGGGCTGGTTATTGTTACTCAAACTGAGGCTCAATTTCCTCACTGTACTTTGAAACGACACTAATATCTGTCACTGAGTTCTTGTGAAACATAAATATGGTCACATAAAATGAGCTTACCATAGTATCCAAAACAAAATAGGCACTTAATACATATTAGCTATTATCACTATAATTGATGTGTACCATTTATTTACTTCATTCTACCTCAAAACACCACAAAATGTAAATCATAGGCTTACATAAGCAAATCATGACTTCCTAGCTTCCCTACAAATAAGCAAGCAATTCTTAGAGAATAACATATCAAATTAAATTCCAATTTCTTAGTGAGAAATAAGACATAGTTTGACAGGAAAAAAAAATTTTTTTAATTCAGTAAAAGCTGAAATGTACTTTGAGGATAGCTTGGTTTGTAGCTTAACCAAAAAAGATATAAAACTCCCAGAGGAAAATATACAGCAAATAAAAGTAGAAAGAAATAATATGGACTTCTCCAAGATCTGAGTGAATAGGACACTGGAGAGGAAAAGATAGGAAAAGGTGTTCAGATTATGTGATGGTGCAAAACAAGTTTCCTATGAAGACTTTCTCTACCTCATTCATTCACATGTAGAGTTATCTATTCATTCATCTTACATTTATTAATAGAGCCTACTGTGTGCCTAGTATTTTCCCAGGCACTAGGAATACACAAGTGAACAAGATAATAACAGTGCTTTAATAGCTAACTGAAGTGATGCAGTAATAGTATTTAAAAATATCTTCAGACCACTCATTTACTCTAGCTGTCTGATTGTCTAGGGTAGATTAGAATTTATAGTAAAAAGAATGTAAAGGCAAAGACTGAGTTAATATTCAATAACTAACATTCAAAAATATGGTTGTACATCAGAATCTTAGATTTAAAATAAGACTATTGGCTTGGATTTTCAAAATCCTCCATCTCCCTTTTGGTATATCAAAAGCAAATCAGAGAAGGCTTTGCTTTGCCTATAGCATCTTCCAAGAGTGTAAAGAGAGCCCTCCAATTTAAGATTATCAGAATAGCACTGAGATAGTAGGAGGAAGTTTACAGACACAAAAGAAAAACAGTTTACTCTTCTGGCCCAAAGAATCATGGGAACAAGGAAAGTAGGATAGGCAGACATGAGCCTCCATTTTCCTTTTCCAAAGCTTCAACCAGAGAAGAGGCAATACTAGATAATGTGAGGAGAGTGTCTAGGAAAGGGGACCTACAGGAGCCTAAGTAAGACCAATTAAATCAGGGAGTGCTGCTGGGTCCTGAGCAAGCCAAACAAGAAATATAAATTATACCAGCCACAGCTCAGCCTTGAATGCTAGCAGGACATACTGCACCCAAGTATTCTGGCATATTACCTGAAGACGAGAGGAGGCAAAGGATGACACTTGAAGATGCTAGCACTTCTCAACTTTGATTAGGATGTTTTCACCCCACCCATCCTTCTTCCCATCATTATCATCCCTATCCTCACAGATGCTGACATGGTCTTAGGAAGAAGGCAGAGAAAAGGCAAAAGTTGTATGAAAGGCTCCACATTTTTTTGTAAAAGGTATTGAACACTGCCCAAATAGTCAGTTTTAAATTATGGAACCAGATAAGCTTTACATTGGATATTAAGTTGTTTTTTTTTCTCCCAATTTGTTCATGAAGGTTATATGGAAAGGGTGACTTAGTTGTAGACTACATTCAGTAACTATAATTTTTCTGTATGCATGTTATAATGTAGGGTGAATTTTTTACCTCAGTTAACTTACATCTATTGAATTGTGACCATGTTTCTGATATTGTGTCTCCTCTACCTACAAAGAAACTTAAAGAGAGAATCAAGAATTTTGGAATATCAGCAAGTGAAAAAAATGCATCTAGTTCCTCCTAAGAGAGTTAACTGACTTGTCTATATTTATCAATTGGTCAGTGGCAGAGCCAGGACTTAGAAGCCCAATAATGAAATTGAGACCCAAAGAAATGACCAAGGCAGGTAGTTTCTATACATTTTGGATATAGAGGCATAAATTTGTGAGGAATTGATAGGAAAAAGAAAATATATGCTTGGGAGCTTCAGTTAGTAAGGAATTCTAAACAGAATTTGGCTGGCATAGTAAATTAATGAGAGTAACAAGATTGGTTTATATAGGCTTCTTTGGTCCTGAATTCCCTATCTCTGACAATAAAGATGTCTATCTACATCCTGGTACAGGGAGGGTAGCTTCCACTTGAGAGATTTATTTCTTGCTTTCTGGAGACGAAGGGGGCTCAGAGTATTCTTCTTGCACTGGCTCTCTCTTAAGTAACTTTAAATTAAAACAATCGGTATAGCAAAGTAAACCACCCTGGGTCCCTACACAATGCAGCCATGCTGACTTCTAATGTTCTGAAAGCCCAAAGATAGGACTCAGCTAAGCCACACCCAGACTCGACCCAGGAAATTTTGAGGTATACATGGGTATTGTTTTAAACCACTAAGTTTGGAGGCACCTGGGTGGCTCGGTCGGTTAAGTGTATGACTCTTGGTTTTGGCTCAGGGTTGTGGGAATGAGCCCTAAGTTGGGCTCTGTGCTCAGTGGGAAGTCTGCTTAAAGATTCTCTCTCTCTGCCCCTAACCCCATCAATTCATGATCTAAAATAAATAAATAAATCTTAATAAATAAGTAAACTGCTAAGTTTGTGGTAATTTGTTACACAGCAATAGATTACTAATACAGATATATATTCCTATATTTCACTCAGTGTGTATTAGTACCCAGATGTTATTGGGGATTTTTTCAGTAGGTGCTTTGAGATTTATTCATGAATTATTCCTATGATTCACACTTTAATTATATTTGTTAGTCAAACATATACTATGAACCTATGATTGCCTGTCTCTATATAGCTTGCATACTCAACACCTGTGAAAAAGCCTGCTGTGTTACCCTTTAAAGACTTGCTCGAGAGGGTAATTGTGTTATACCTAGTAACTACAATGGAATGAAACAGGCAAAAAGGGGAATGTTATATAAATGAAATTAAAAATCACAAGATGGGTCCTTAGGGAATGGTGACCTAGGAGGTAGGGAGATCACAACCTGGTTCAAGTTTAGCTTTACTGAGGACGATATTTCAAGTTCGAATAAATCAAGTGCACCGGATTGTGGCCAGAATAAAATTATTGGATGTAGGTGGAAAAATAAAATATTTTGCTGCCATATCAAGCCAGGTATATTTCTATAGGTATATTTCTATAGGAATGTGTTAGGGAAAAGATATCGGCTGATAAATGCACGGTAATTTCATATCTGTTCAACAGCTCACGGTAACATCAACTTCTAGTTATCACTACTTATTAAGAAAATTATCTTCTAGTTCTATCCATCCACAATATGAAAAGCAAACTGTTTCAACATCACTTTATGTTTTTACTTAGACACTGCACAGAATAATCTATAGAAAGTATTTACTGAGAATCCTTTGTTTCATTCAATTAACACTTAATGAGTGTTAAGTCCAGTGCTGGGTGCTGGAAATAAAATGATAAAAGCCACAACCCTAAGGAATCTTGACTTTAATTGATCTCCTTTAAGATCCTTTTATGTCCTCAGCACTGTGCTAAGCCCTACTGGTAATCAGTCCTAGTGATACACCCGGTTCTTTGCCTAAAGAAACTTGACTCAGGGAAATGGAAATAAACATTCTTAATACTAGTGCTAACTTGCTTGAAGCAGATGATCTGTGCCATAAAATGTCAGAGAAAGAGAAGTCACTGAGGACTAGAATAATCCCAAAAACCTCAAATGGGGAGGGGAGAGCTCAAGCTGATCCTGAAAAGTTGAGGAACTTTTTAAGGCATTCTGGGTAAGGAGAGCATCCTAAGACCATGGGTGGAGGTGGGAATGGAACTGGAATAAACTTAACATGTTTGAGGAACATGAAGAAAATGTGCCTATATAGAGCAGAGGGTGCTTTCTGATTGAATAGATAGAGTGGAAAATAAGAATGTCAGATAAAGGTACAGATCCAGGTATACATATCATGTTTTTATTTAGCATTTTCTCATTTAGAAGCTCTACCATGTTTGGAATAGATGTCATAGTCAGCAGAATCTGTTGGTAATTTTAGTAATATATGGAAGCACTATAATTCTTCTCTGTGTAATAATACTCTGAAAATTTTATTCTATTCCTAGCTAGTTTAACAAGCCTTCTTGTGCAACTCTTCTGAAAAGCAGATTAGAGAAAGAGATGAGGCCCTCAAAAGATGTGTTAATTTAACAATATATGTTTGTCATCAGTTTCTGTTGCTATTTTTTGTTGTTTGGGTTGGTTGGGTTGGGTTTGGTATTTCATTTTGTTTTGCTAAGAGCAAAGATGCCCAAAGTATGCAGGTTTGAAATATCATTGGATGACTTGAGAATTATCTTAGTAAAAGGTATGAGGGGTAATGAAGCTCCAAGGGAATGTCAGTAAGATGTCCTATAAAATAACTTAAATACAGTAAGATATTATAGGATAGTTCAGGAAATGCAGAATCTCATCAAGATACAAAAAAGTTTACTGCAGCCTTGGTAGGGGTACGGAATTTTCCCTTGTCAAATCAAAAGAAATAATTTATCAAGGTTATCATTTTATCCTAAAAAAAAAAAAAAAAAAGGCTGTAAAACCAGAACAAGTCTGTGAGGACTTGAAGGACCCTATGTTCATAGAAATTATAACATCATCTGTTGCTAGGGAAGAAACACCCACATATCTACAAAAGCAGATCCCATGTTCCAGCCTCGGTGCCTGGCTTGAAATAGTCACAATAGCACAGAAGTGAATTGTTCATGGAGGACATTGTGAGAGGGAGGGGAGGGATGAATTTGGAGGAAATCGGAGGGGTGAAGAACCATGAGAGACTGTGAACTCAGAACAAGGGACTGAGAGTTTTGGAGGGGAGGGGGTGGGGGGATGGGCGAGCCTGGTGGTGGGTATTGAGGAGGGCACGTATTGCATGGAGCACTGGGTGTGGTACATAAACAATG
>CM052899.1:70718308-70753730 GCA_028534135.1 Potos flavus | reverse complement strand
GAGGAAATCGGAGGGGTGAAGAACCATGAGAGACTGTGAACTCAGAACAAGGGACTGAGAGTTTTGGAGGGGAGGGGGTGGGGGGATGGGCGAGCCTGGTGGTGGGTATTGAGGAGGGCACGTATTGCATGGAGCACTGGGTGTGGTACATAAACAATGAATCTTGTAACACTGAAAAAAAAAAATAAAAGTATTTGGGGATAAAAAAAAAAAAAAGAAGTGAAGTGTTGATATAACCTCAACTTGCTTGAGATGACAAATTTGTTCCTTCAGTAGAAAGTATCTTCTTAACCCCCAGGGTAGTTTTAGAGTAAAGAAATGAAGAGATAAATCAATCCATAGTATTAATACTCTTGATTACGAATGTTCTTGTAACGTTTAAAAGAATTGACACATTAGAGAATGTAACAGGTTAGTTTTGTGATTCTAATAGAAAATGTATAATTGATTTCAAATTTCTGATTTCTTAGTTGAAAAGTATGAGAGTTTAACTTAAGTTCGAAGGGTTTCACTCTTCATTAAGAGTGTACAAAATATTTTTCTATCTCTGGAGCATATTAATAAATTAATTGTGAGGTCTCTTAAAGGATATCTATTCTGATTAGCTTATAGAGGAGATAAATGGGCACTTACATAAATCAAATATTTCTAAAATTCTGAAAAAATAAGGAAGTTGAGTTTTTAATACTTTAAGTGTGCTAGACTTAGGTCTCTTATTAAACAATTTTCTGGGCTTTATGTTGACTTTATTACACCTCTGATTAGTTAAGGGGAAAAACCCAAAGACCAAAGCCATAGGCCTTCTTCAACAAAAAACAGTCTCAGAGCCTCATGGAAAAAGACTAACAGTTACTTTAAACCATTGGCACTTCAAATAATTGACTCTGGGGTATAGTTTTCTGAACCGATATTATTTAGACAACTACCAGTGGACTGATTTTCAGGAGTTTTTCCATGAAACAGAAGGCTTTATGAAAGCAGATTCCTAATCTAAGATTCCAGTGGAACAAGAATACACAGAACTGAGCAAATTCATGTGGGAAATGTTATTGTAATTATTTATAATATCGTCTTGTTATAAGGTTCTATTTTCTGGATATATGTAGTATGACTCTAGATTTGTAAAGCCAACTCAAGGAGATAGCTATTAACATTCTGTTGCACCTATGTAAAAAATTACACTAAACTAAGTAAGACCAGCCTGTGTGTGCTCCCTAAGCGAAAAAAAATCCACTTATTCTGAGAACCCAAGCCTGTTCTTGGAATATCACCAAGGATCGTCTAGTGGATGGTCCCCCCCCCACCTTTTTTTTTCTACGTAGGCTCCATGCCCAACATGGGATTGAATTCATGACCTGAGATTGAGAGTTGCATGCTCTACCGGCTGAGCCAGCCAGGTGTCCCAGTCTCCTTTCAATCTTATCTTACCTGGATTCCAAGACATTAATCATTTCTTCCTTCTTGACATTCTTTCCTTCCACGACACCCATGGTACTGTTGTCATCAACCTCCTCTCTCTTTCCCCATCTGTCCAACTCTTCTTCATCATCAAGTCTGAGTTTCAAGCTTCATTTCTCTTAAAGACTTTCAGAACATTCCACACCATACTAATCTTTCTTTTCTCTATAGTATTGTAGCTCCTATATTTTATATCATATTATGGTAGTACATAGCTATTTATTTCTCAATCTGTTTTTGGCATAATTTTAAGATATAAAACAGTTAATTAGGTCATAAGCATCTTATCACTAAGTCTCCTTAGCTGCTCATTTTAATCATATCTTAGAGTGGCTTGTCTTGATATCTCCCTAATTCCTAGGTCTAACAGCATTTCCTAGAGTGGAAATGTTATCTCCATAATTAAAAAAAAATTTAATGGTGAATTCCTACTCAATTTTCAGGATTAGTTTGTACTTCATTTCCTCAGTGAAGCATTCCCTACACCACTTTCCCTAAATCATTCATTACCTCATCCTCTATGTTCCCAGCATGAATATTTCTCACAATCATGAATCACACTGCACTATTCTTGTTTGTTTAAATGTCTACTTTGCCCACTGGACTGTGGGCTATATGTGTAGTGTATGTATAGTGTGGTATAAGTGTGTGGGGTTGAGTGTGTGTGTGTGTGTGTGTCTGTCTGTCTGTCTATCTGGTACAAGATGTTTGTGTGGTGTCTGTGGTATACGTGTGTGTGATGTGAATATAAAAAGATTTGGGTGGTATGGTCAGTTAAGCCTCCAATTCTTGGTTTGGGCTTTGGTGATCATCTCGGGCTCCGTGCTTGTCCTGGAGTCTGCTTGAGATTCTCTCCCCTTCCTTCTGCCCCTCCCACTTGTGCTCTCACTCTCTCTAAAAAAAAAATAAATAAATCTTTAAAAAAAAAGCGATTTTAAGTGCTTGCTTCAGGAGCACATGTATGAAAATTGGAACAATAGGGGGAAAGCTAGCATGGCCTCTGCACAAGGCAAATTTGTGAAGCATTCCATATTAAAAAAAAATTTTTTTTTAAAACCTCTTGGAAAATAAATGAAGCTTACAGATGTTTTTGCAAATATAAGCCTTATGATTCTTCTGGAGAATAAAACCATGAGGCAAATGATGTTGTATCTGTATGTATGTATATGTATATATATACAAAGCGTATATATGTAAACACTAACAATTTATACGTAATGCAATTATAGCCAATATCATGTAGGGGTTTTTTTTAGTTTCACATTTAAGAGAATTCTAATTAAGAATTAATTCATTATTTTTTATTATTTATTTTAATAATTTATTTTTTATTGATTTGTATTAAAAATTCCTCCTGTAACACACACACATACATACTGTTTACGATAAAATTTTGGTCTCCATATTTAACAGATTCATCATAGATGCTATTTACCTGGTATGGTAGGTTGAACAGTACCCCTAAACATTAATGTCCACCAGAATCTCAGAATATGATTTTATTTGGAAATAGAGTCTTCGCAGATGTAATTAGAGTAGGGATCCAGATGAGATCATACTGAATTTGAGTGGGCCCTAAATTCAGTTAGCATCCTTATAAAGGGCAGAAAAAAACACCTAGGGATATATGAAAGGAAGGCCATGTGAAGATAGAGGCTGAGATTGGAATTATGCTGCCATGAAATGCCAGGAACCACCACAAACTAGAAGAGGCAAAGAGGAATTTCCCCCTAGAGCCTTTGGCGGGGGGACAGCTCTGCTGACACCTGCCCTCCAGAAATGTGAGAGAATACATTTTTCTTATTTTAAGATACCACGTTTGTGGTGACCTGTTAGAGCAATCCCAGGAAACGCATACACCACTTATCAATTATTTCTTACCCTTAGATAATGAGTATTCTTATATATGCTTTAGTGAAATAATCATTTTGCCTTCTGAAGCTTTCCTTTCATATATACTTATCTTTAAAAATAAAACAATTTCAGAAATGTAATGAGAAAATGCCTGAAACTTAATAGGATTTTCATTTGACTCCCAAACAGTCCAAAGAGAAGCAAAAAACACTATGTATATTATATCCAGTATCTATAAAAATATATTTCACCAACTTGAACCAGAAAAGAAGTTTCAAAAAAAAAGAAAAGAAGTTTCAATTTGTGCATT
This sequence comes from Potos flavus, assembly GCA_028534135.1. NCBI lineage: Eukaryota > Metazoa > Chordata > Mammalia > Carnivora > Procyonidae > Potos > Potos flavus. Next base: position 70,750,108 of record CM052899.1, on the reverse strand, counting down.
AGCAGTAATTTTCTTTTTTAATTTTTTCAAATCATGTATTTCCAGAATTCAATTGAGTTATTAAATATGTTCTATATTACTTCAAAATTGTCACATATTTTGAATGTTTTCAAAACTGTTCAAACTGACCTGTTCAAACTGAATATCTTTCACTTTTGTCTTTTCAATTATCTTTGGCCTATTAGCTTTTAATTACTCTCAATATTGTAATATTATAATTATATAATATTATCTATATATATCTATGATATATATAGATAATATTATATAATTAAATTATAAGAATATAATATATAATAATATATAATATATAATTATATTATATATAATATAATTATATTTATATATAATATAATTTATATAATATAAATTATAATATTTAAATTTCCCTGCAAATTAGAAAGATATAGCTTTTAAAAAATATCTAGGCCTTGTCCCCATGTCTAGAGAGTCTGATTTAATTATTTAAAATGTAGCCTAGCAACAATATATTTTGCTAATATATTTATACTTTTTTTCGAACTCTCTACAGCTCATTCCCATGGACACCTGAAGTTGTGGGCCACTACTTTAAACATGCATGCCAACTGCTAATCCTAGAGGCTAATAATTTGCTTTTTTCATACCATGTATTTAGTATTTAACTGCAGAATTTTATAAAACTGTTCATCAATAGTAAACAAGGATTTCACACCAGTAAGACTTTTAGGAATAAAATAAATCATTGAAAGCTCCATATAATCATCATAAAATCACAAAGTAGAAAGGAACCTAATGGGAAAGAATAGAGAGACCAGAACAAAACACATGTGTAGATGGTCAATTAACTTATGACAAAGGAGCCAAGAATATACAATGGGGAAATCAATGTATGGTGGTGGGAAGACTGGATAGCCACATGCAGAAGAATAAAACTGAGTATCTCTCTTATACGATATACAAAAATAAACTCAAAATTGATTAAAGACTTGAATTTAAGACCTGAAACCAAAGGACTTCTAGAAGGAAACATGGGGAGTAAGCTTCTTGACACTGGTCTTCACAATGACTTTTTTGGATTTGATACCAAAAACAAGGCAAAGAAAGCAAAAATAAACAAGTAGTCATACATACATCAAACTAAAAAGCTTCTGCATAGCAAAGGAAATTATCAGCAAAATAAAAAGATAAAGTATGGAATGTAAGAAAATACTGGCAAACCACCAATCCAATAAGGGGTTAATATCTAAAATATATAAGAAACTCATATATTTCAATAGCAGAAAAACAAATAACCTAATTTTAAAAATGGACAAAGAAACTGAATAAACATTTTCGAAAGAAAACATACAAATGGCCAACAGGCTCATGAAAAGGTATTCAACATCACTGACCATTAGGGAAATGCAAATCAAAACCACAATGAGATATCACCTCACAGCTGTTAGAATGGCTATTAACAAAAACACAAGAGATAACAAATGCTAGCAAGGATGTGGAGAAAAGGGAACCAGCGTGCGCTATTGGTGGGAATGTAAACTGGTATGGTCACTATGGAAGACAGTATGGAAATTCCTCAAAAAGATAAAAAGAGAACTACCATAGGATCCAGCAATTCCACTTCTGAGATAAATATCCAAAGGAAATAAAATCATAATCTTGAAAAGATATCTGCACTCCCATGTTCACTGCAACTTTATTCATAATAGCCAAGATATGGAAAAAACTTAAGTGTCTGTCAATAGATGAATGGATGGATAAAGAAGATGTGAGATGATTAGATATAGATATAAATATTTGGATATAGATACAACACAGCCTTAAAAAAGAAGGAAACTCTGCCATTTGCCACAACATGGATAAACCTGGAGGGCATTATGCTAAGTGAAATAAGCCAGGAAGAGAAAGAAAAATACATGATACATGGTATCACTTACATGTGGAATTAAAAAAAAAAAAAGCAGACTCAGAAACAGAGTCAGTTGGTGGTTGCTGGGAGGTAGGAAAAATAGGGAGAGATTGGTAAAGGGTACAAACTTTCAGTTATAAGATAAATAAAATCTGGGAATCTAATGGATAACATGGTGACTATAGTTGTTAACACTGTATTGTATAATTGTAATTTGATGAGAAAGTAGAACTTAAATGTTCTCACCAAAATAAATAAATTAATAAATATGTGAGATGATGGATGTGTTAACTAACCCAATGGGGAAAATACTTTCACAATGTATACATACATTAGACCGTGTTGTACACTTCAAATATCTTATACTTTTAGTTGTAATTATATCTGATAAAGCTGATAAAAAGGAAAAAAGGGACAAAATTAGTCATGAACTCTAAACCTTTCAACTTGTAGATAAGATATTCCAGTTCTAGGAGTTTAAAGGATCTGTCCAAAATTTAACAGCTAGAAAGTGGCAGCATGAGACATTAAACCTGGTTTTCTATACTATATCTAGTATGTATAGAAAGTTATAATGATTGAAAAAGACCTACACTTGTCTTCATAAAAGTGAGGAAACAGAGAGGGAGTGTTTCACAGACTGGTAAATAAATTTTTTCAATGCTTTTTAAGTTTCACTGAGTTTTTGTGTGAACTATTCCCTAGGTCAAAGATAAAAGCATAGAGAAGTCCCCCTGCTATTTTTTGTTTTGAGGGTTTTTTTAAAGAATGACTACCAAAAAAAAAAAAAAAAAAAGAATGACTGCAATTATCCAAGATTTGTATGAGAGTAAATGGGTTTTAACCCTATTAAATTTAAACCTCATTTTCAATATGGCAAATTAGCATGGCCTGCTGGCTCTCTCAACCAGAATCAACCTTGGAGAAACTTTAAAAGCAAGAGGAAAACACAGATTCCAGGTATTAATGACAATTAAAACTGCGGGAGACATCCATGCAGAAATTGAAGACTGTTTTGAATAGGTGTTGGTGGGGATAGTGGATGAAGCCTAGGGGAGAGGAGCAGAAGACACTGCAGTGAGAAGGTAGGTTGAAGAAAAATGTTTAAGTTTTATTCTTGCCCATCCCCAGAATTGTCTTAGAATATTTACTACTTGCCCCTTCATTGCAGAATTCAACCAGCAATAGCTCAACTCTTGGTTGACTAGGTATGCATGATAATGTCAAGACAAGGTAAAACCCTACTGGAGGCTGTGACTGAAATAGGGCTGGAGCTGATCAGAAACTTGTGGCATGTTCTCCATTCCTCCATCAATAAGCTCAAGGCTGGGGAACGACACCTAGTGAGATAGCTCTTCCTGAAGTGCATTTTCAAAGAGAAAATTCTAAAAAGTTGCTAGAGTAAAAGAGCTTGTCACCTACAATTAAAAAAAAAAGATCTAATTGTCCTCAGACATCTTGGCACCTATAATGAATGCTAATCAATGAAGTAATATTTTTAACGCATTGAAGGAAAAGAACTCTGAACCTAGAATTTTCTATAGAGCAAAATTAAAATTTGAGGGTATAATAAAAACATTTTTAGGCATATTGGGTCTCAGAAGGTCTGTCACAGAGAAATCCATGTTTAAATAGTATTTGCAAAAAAAAACAAGAAAGAAAGAAAAAGAGAGAGAGAGGCAAAGGGAGGGAGGGAAGAAAGGAGGAAGGTAGGATATAATATAATATAATTCAGTATATACTCAAAGGGCATGAAAAGCAAGAGTAATTATGTATCTTGGCAAAGTTTCTTTTTGTCTAAAACTTAAATTAAAAAAATTTAAACCAGGAAAAGTAAGCTATATCTATTACCCAGAACTAATATTCTAGACAATATTGCTATGATAGTATGATAGGCATGAAGAAAGAGACCAAAAAAAAAAGAAAGAAAAGAAAGATATAAGAATATATTAAAGTACTTGTCTTATCAAGAGCAAAATGTATATATTAATAAGATAAATTAGTTGGGGTAAATAAACATCAGTACCAGTCTTAAGGGCATCAGGCATTACAAAAGCAACCAGCATAAAAACAAAACAGAATATATAACTTTAAGCCAAAAGAAACAAATGCGATCTATGTAATGGAAAACAAGAAAAGTGGGGGGAAAGGTATAGTAAGTAGAAGAATATGCAATGATATGGAGGAATAAATCCTAGCAGAACTATATAACATGATACCTACAAATAGCATAAATATATTAATTAAAATGGTAGAGACTCAAAATTGATTTTTAAAAAGAGCCAACAAAATGTTGTCTAGTAGAGCACACTTAAAACAAAAAGACAAAGGATTAAAGTAAAGATTAAATATGAGGTGAATATGAAACAAAAGAAATCTGGGCTAACAAATTTAGTCAAGATGACAAATATTATTTAGACCAAAAGTAATACATAGTGTTAAAAAGGAGACGGCCGACCCAAAATGGAGTCACTTCTGCTAAACTCCATGTCAGCAAACCAAAACTTAATACCTAATCTAATTGCAGTTTCAACCACTCAAGAATGTAAGCATTAGCCATTAATCAATCTGGAATTACCTGATCATCATTAATGAGGTAATCCACTCAATAGGCCCTTTCATTCCCCTTGGGAAGGTGAACTTGCCTGAAACAATGCATTCTTTACTAATAATCCTCTTTCTGCCCCTTTTTTGCCTTTAAAAACTTTTCTTTTCTATAGGGCAATGGAGCTCCTTTCTACTGCTAGATGGGTTGCTGCCTGATCCATGAATCACTAAATAAAGCCACTGTGATCTTTAAATTTACTCAGTTGAATTTCTGTTAAAAATAGATGCATATATGTATGTGTAAATACACATATGCATATAATTATTTATTATATATATGCATGCATGTATATGTGTGTGTGTGTGTGTGTATACACATATATAAAATAAGAAAAGAAGACCATAATATACTAGCAAAGAGAACAATAGAAAAAGACATATTTATCATAAGTGTAAATGTACCTAAACAAGACATCCTCAGAATTAGGTGGTAGCTGAGTTGATGAGAATAGGACAGAATCACTTGAATTTGGGATATATTTTGAAGACAGAAGTGAGAGGACATGCTAATGGACTAGCTTTGGGGAATGAAGGGGAAAAAAGAATCAAAAATTTATTGAGAAGAGGAACGTAAGGGGAAGAGCCAATTGGCAGATGTGGTGGATGGTAGAAATTAAGTGCTCAGTTTTGGAGTTGTTAAATTTGAGATGTTCATTTGATATCTTATTTGAGGCAACAGGCAGTTGGATGTACAGGTCTGTAGCTCATGGAGAGTGCAGGAATGTAAATAGGAATTTGGGAATCATCGCAAATAGCATTTTAAGTAATGAGTCTAGATCAGATTGCATAAATAGAGCAAACATAGAGAAAACAGTGCGTTAAGGACTGAACCCTGAATGCATTACTGTATATAGATAAGCAGAGAATGCCATGCAAGCAAAGGAGATTAAAGAAAAGCCAGTAACGTCTGAAGAAACCAGGATGGAATGTTTTAGAAGCCAAGTACGGTAAGTTTCAACAAGAGAGCAATCAGCGGAGTTAAATATTGCTGAGAATGTGAGTAACATAAGGGAAGGAAATTCACCATTAGATTTGTCAAGAAGAGGCTAGTGGTTGACCTCAACAAGAGCAGTTTCAATGAAATAGTGGAGAAATCAATATCTTGTAGGCTGGTTGAGTGCGAGGCTTATCACCTCTAGATAAATAAATCAAAATAAGTTTTTGAACAGTAAAGCTGAATGAGGTGATCTATTGAGATGCTGCCACCTGGTGAGACCCCACTGAGAAAATCAGTTGTCAACCTTTATGTATCCTTCTGTCATTTTTGATGACTTAGAGTATAAACAGGAGTTTTAATAAGATACTTTAATTGCTCTGTGAGACTCTATGCTGACAATAATCGAATGGTTAATTCCTTTGTCAAGTGAAGAATCTGCTTAAAAACCAATTGATCTCTTTTTTTAATAAATAAAAAATCTTAAATATATCATTTATAAAACACTTTCATGAAGGATGTCCTGAGAGAGCAAAAAATGCAGCCCAAATCACAGGGCAGTTGTACAGAAATTCCAGGCTTGTAATAGAGAGCAGAGAAAAAAATGGAAGACTTAAGAGCAGAGAAATTTTACTTTCAAACTCCAAGAAATGAGTTTCAGTCTAAGATTGAAAACCTATAGAAATGTGATCACAAAGAACGACACATCCTGCTTACTAGAGTGCTGAATCAAGTGCGTGGGGAAACAGGAATGATCCATAATCAATTAAGGCCTTTCCTCTCTGTAGGACCCTTGAGCCAAAATGGGGGGGGGGGGAGGAGGAGTAAAAAAAATGAATAAGGAAAAAATATCTAATCTATAGTCATAATTTTTGGTCCTCCTCCATCAGCTTCTGTAGCTCCACACCTCATCCCTTATTCTTCAAAATCCATATGTACATACTCTTTCCTTTTTTCACCTTTTCTAACCTGACACACCTGTGAAAAAAAGACTAAGGAAGTCTCCCAATATGACCAGTATGAGAGAAAAGATGGATAAAATTCAGTAATAATGAAAACAAATCAAAATGAACTTTGCCTATAGGAAGGCTTCCAGTGTATCTCCTATATTTCCTCCACTGCTTTAAAATGGTGGTTTTCTCCATAGATTCATAAGTATCACAGAAACGACTAATATTTTAAAGTGAGAGTTGGGTAAGGAAAGCAAGAAAATGCAAGTGATTCTGAAAAACAGTGGAGCAACTGGAAAATAAAATGCTAGTTAAATTAATCTAAAGATGGGAGATTTGTGCTTTATTCTGCATTCCTACTACTACTTTAGACCATATTTTCATGACCTCACGCTTGTATTATTATGAGATCCTCTATGTATGTGAATATGTGCGTTAATATCTGACTCTCTTCCTCTACATAGCTTCTCTTTCTCTTCATATGTTGCCAAATCAACCTTAGCAGTAGCAATATGGTGCTTGACTCATACCAATCCCCAGAGAAAAATTTACAATTCCCTTTAACCCAAGACAAAAATCATGACAGTCTATAGCCATTTATAATAGGCAGAGAGCCAGTCTTCCAACAACTTTCTCCTTGTTCAATTCGTTTCATACACTGGCTCCATACCCTACCATCCTAATCTTATTTCTCATCATTTCCAAATGGATAATCATATCTATAAGGCCTATCCCTTCCCAACTCCACACTTTCATTCCTGACTTTTTAGAATATAGTTACATTTCAAGAATATGAATAAATTTGACAACAAATATTTAGCATTTTCTATATACCAAGGATACACTGAGTTCAGAATGGGAGAGTAATATAACATGGAAATATCATGGTTCTTTCCCTGAACACAACAGATTTTCTCAAATCAAAACAGCGATTTAGGGAGCTAGCAAATCAATGAGGTAAAGTCCATGCTGACAAGAGCATATTCATAGCTACTCTAGATAGCACTGGAGAAAATGCTGCCCAGTTAAAAATGAGACCTAAAATTCAGAGATCCTGGGATGAGAGAACACTTTGGTATAGTGAACTGGTGAGCAAATATTCTGGTTTTGTGCTTATTCTACCATTAACTACTTGTGTTACCATAGGCAGTCCCTTAAGCCCCCTGAGTCTTTTCACTCAGCTATATAAGAAAGAAAAAAAATTGATCTGATTGACTCAAAGGTTTTTTTCCAACTCTGAATTTTTACGACTTTAACGGGTATTTCCAGCACTCTAGAAGTTTACAAAGCAATTGGAGCAATTTCTAACTTCATCTTAATTCACATGTAGCAAACTATCATAACATGTATTCATGTATTTAACAAAGATATTAGGTGTCTACCATACATGAAGTACATGCTAGATCCAGAGAATGAAAAGATAAGTCATTATTCTTGAGATCATAACTGAAGTTACATATGTCAAACAAATGATTCTAAATATTCCAAATCAGGTTGTTAGACCAGTTGCTGTAATAACCTAGAGGGAAAGCAACTAACTTTAGGGGAAGGAGGGAGGCTGGTCAGGAAGTCCTTGAAGAAAAGACTTGAGATGAACCTGGAGTTCTTTTATTGATGAGAATTCCCCATCCAGAGACATAACTTCCATTCATGGCCCATTAGGTTTGATGATAGAGCACTGATAAATGCCTCATTATCCAAGAGGTTTCTCTGAATCATTAAAAACAAATAAAAGCAAAAACCAACCAAACCAAAAAACAAAAACAAAAAAAACAATAAAAAGCCCTCACCATTTAAAACAAAGCAAAAAATAAGCCCTATATTTTATCTTATTTTGTTTTTGAGAAAAATAAATTTTTGCTTGTTCCTTATTAATTTATGTGGTCTGGAATCAAGCTATTCTGAAAATGAAGTTAGAAAAATTCATTCACAGAAAGACATTGTTCATCTTGACATTTTATTCAGCTTTTATAACTTTTGTTTGCAACTGAGTGGCTCAACTGAATCATAAGTTATAAGCTTTTCACAATGATAATACATTTAAAACTCAAGAAAGAAAAAGTCATAATAAAGCTCTCAGAATTTTTTAATTTTAAAAGAACTTTTTAATTTTATCGGTTTCCAAAGTATAGATCTTTGCATCTCCAATGCTCATCACAATGCCTAATACATATTTGATATCCCACAAATATTTGTTAAGCTTACATTTAATAAATATAAGTGAATAAAGAATAATATAAAGAATATGACATAAAGAATAAGTATAAAGAATAAGCAAATAAAGAAGTGAATGAAAAAATGGATGACTATTAGAGACATTGCCTGGAGAAGATACCAAAAGAGAGCTAACCAAGACTATTTTAAAATGCAAATATTAAATTTGATCACAGAATTTTTTAATTTCTCTCATCAAGATGTGGAATCTAACCCCTGGATCAGGGCTGGTCTTTGATTTTCTTTAACCAATAGAATGTGGCAAACTAATGCCATGTGACTTCTAAGCACTGGACCCAACCTTTAGAATTCTTTTCTCACCCTCTTGAATGTTTGCGTTGACTATATAAAAAAACCCAGGTTATCCTAAAACTAAAAAAAGCCCTCAGCCAACAGCGCCAGTTAAAAGCCACACATACTCCCGGGGAGCAGCCAGATTACTGCAGCCCCATCAGCGACCCCAAGAAAGACTAGCAGAAGAACCACTCAGCTGAACCTAGTCAAACTGCAAAACCAAGAGTAAACAGGTTATTGTATTAAACCACACAGTTTGGGGTGCTTTATTATGTAGCAACAAATAATTGCTATAGAAATTGGTACCTAGAAGTAGGGCTCTGACTTAATAAAAAACATAAACATGCATCATTGTATTTGGGATCATGTGATGAGGAAAGGCTGGAAACATGGCAAGCATGGTTGGGGGATTAAAAAACAAAACTGTTGTTAGGCCTCAGAGGTGGTGATGATTGTTACTGGAGTCTGGAAAAATGGAAATTCATGATAAGAAATGGAGAAATAATTGACAGTACTGTTAGCTGAAGTTAATTTGAAAGCTAGATAATATACCTAATGAACTTGTGGATCCAGCTAATGAGCTGGTCAGAATGTCGAAAGAGTCAACTGTCTTCCTTGAGCTGTGTATGACAAAGTAACAGAAGAGGGAAATCACAAAGAAAGAATTAATCAGCTTGCAAACAGTGTACAGGAAATATAGAGGGCCCTGGACTTGCTGGGCTGCAATGTAAAACTGTTTCACAACCCAACCTGTCCAGCAAAAAATTCTTAAAGAAATGGCCTGAGTATAGATCAACTGAAGGATGTGATTGTAAAGCTTCACTAAGACCTCAGAAGATTTAAGATGGTGCTCAGTAGACTCTCGATTAGACAAATGGTTTCTAAGAATCTTAAGGGTGTTTTCCTGCAGCTTATGAAGATGCTTCGTCCAGAAAGAGGTCTGTCTCAAGTTACGGATGTGGCTTGGACTAAGAGACTGAGACTATACAAATTGAAAAAAGGCCTCCAACTTCCTATAGTGGTGGATACTGAATGGTGCCATCCAGATTCCCTTCCAAAAATGAAGGATTTATTATCCAATTTTTAGTTATTCTGGCAGACAGCCCTAGGCCACAGCACACTCTGAGAACTGTCACAGCTAAAGAAAGCCAGTTCGGTCAAAGTCATGGCTCTGTTCTAGGAATTCTCTACCCAGTAACTGACAAATTGTGTATATAAAGTCCCAGCACTTTCTCCCCAACTCATTCCATCTTTATAATCTCCCATATGGTCAGCTGAGGCCTCTATTCAGACTTCATTACACCATTTCATTTCAGCATTTCATTCTGCCTCATCCTGCTTTCTTCCATCCACATCCATCCACAGGCATTGCTCCCACAAACATTTCTAATAAACCTCCCACGCACTAATTCCATCTAAGAATCCACTTCCTGGAGAAGCCAACCTGCAAAAATTGGTATCAAGAGTAGTGAAAGTAGAGGTATGTGAATGGGTATGAAGTGTGAAAATTCTTGTTTTACATATTAATGCCCACCAGAAAGCAACCACCACAGAAGAGTCATTAAAAAGCCAGATAAAATGATTCAATCAGGTAATGTCAACATTCTCTGTCACTGGCCACCCCAGTACTAGTGCAATGGACACATGAATAGAATGCCTCTGGTGTCAGGGATAGGGGCCACACACGAGTGTAGTGCATAAGCTCCCACCTACCAAGACTCATGAAGCTACTACACAACTGAATGCCCAACCTGCCAACAGCAAAGACCAATGCTGTGCCCTCCATATAGCATCATCCCTTGAAAAGACCAACCAGCCACATGATAGCTAATTGACTGCATTGAACCATATTTACTCAGGAAGGGACAGCAATTAACCTTTTTTTTTCTTTTTAAATCAGGCATTAATAAATAAGAAAGCATACATTAATTTCATAAAAATAGTTTTCAATAGTAGAGTAAGTCATTATGTTGTCATTAACAGAAGCAGCAAAGGAGGGAACAGGGACAGCGATGCAGACACTCCTGGCAGATATAAAGGTAGAGCTGTGATTTTTTTTCCTTAACTGAAAAAAATGTCAGTTGTGACCCCTGACTTAGGAGCCTGGTGGACGCAGTTGGTGGGGGAGGGTTGCGGGGGGCTGGCGGATGGTCTGTCCCCTCCAGCAAGTGAGCTGTTCTTTCCCAGTTAAAAACAACTCAGAAAACAAGACAACTACCAGGTAAGAAAAGAGTTTCTGAAAAAGGGACCACCATATACGCCTGTGATACAACAGTGTCAAAGAATAGTGTTTACAGGGGACTGTTCTTACATGGGTCTAGTTCCTATGAAAATCAGGATATTATGCGTGTGAGTTAGCTGGATAGCAAATAATAAGAATAAAGATGAATTGTGGGCATTGGTTTGCCTTTTCTGCCTCAATACCTTAGACTACCCCTCCCTGAGAAGTTCGATTGAATGACCCACCAGCATGTGATCACATATAGCATCTCATCAGACTAAAGGACCCACTTTATAGCAAAGAAGGTGTAAGTATAGCTACACACTTACTTATACTTAGGTAAGGACCACTGATCATATCATATACTATACCATCCTGAAACTACTGGTCTCATAAAGCAAGGAGATAGCCTGTTGAAGGCACAGCAGAAGCATATTGAATGTGATAGTTTTTTAATATGGTGCCCCGCCCTCCAGAATGCAGTGTACATTTCAAATCAACAAATTTTATTCCCAGCAGGAATAATACTTTTGCCTGGAAACCAAGGGACTCTTGCTTCTAATGACTCTCACTGACTCACTAGGAAATGTATACTTCCCATGCCATCATTAGTTCTAGGCTTTAGGATTCAGAGTTCCTGTTTACCAACAGGAGAGTACTTGAAGTAGGTTTTACAGCAAGAGTCCCACTGAACTATAAGACATAACTGTCTAGGTATTTCAGGCAATTTATTTTAAAGGACAGGTAGGCAAAGTCACTATCTTTCAGGGATCATTGTCAAGGGGAAATAAAACTGCTGCTACAACAGGGCAAGAAATAATATGATTGATACCAGGGGATCCTTTGGGATATGCCATGGCACTCTTTGCCCAGTTTTAATGGTAACTAAACAAATGTGTTGCGTCTTGTAGATCAAGGGCTCAAACCCCTCAGGGATGAGAGTTGGGCAATGCTACCATGTAAGTCACTGAGACCACAAATTCTAGCTGAAAGTGAGGGCAATATAAGATAAATAATAAAGGGGGCAGAGGATGAGACTTAATTGCAAGACTGGCAATGGCGGGGAGGTTATAGTTCAACCCAGTAATCTTTCTAAGTTTTGGCTACCAGAAGCCTAGCAAAACTACTTTCAAAACTTTTGAGAAGAAACGGATCTGAGCAATATAAGGAGTAGACCGTGGGGTGGATTCCGTGATGCAGCACTAAGACTCCCCTTCAGGAATGAAGAATTCATTATCCCAGTCTCTGGGAGTGCTACCAGTAGACAATCCTGAGTCATCAACTTCCTTCTCCACTTCAGCTAAAGAAAACACCCTCATCCAAAGCTATACCTACTTTCAGGTGGCCTATATATAATAACTTATCAATACAGCCCTCTAGCCCCAACTTGGTACAGCTTTGAGGAGTCATCCCACCTGTGGAATACACCAGAGGGACAGTAGAGGCTTCCACTGAGACTGCATCACAGCTCTAATCACCCCTGCCCAATCCTACTCCCTTCCCTTCCCTTCAGCAAGTGTTGATCCCCAGAATACTCTCCAATAAACCACCTGCTTACTAATCTCCCTCAAGGAGTGGGTTTCCTCATAGGGTCAACCTAATGGCAGATAGGACACAGTCTGAAAATGCTACTAAGCTGTGAATGCCTATCATTTCTTATGGAAGATATCTCATTCCATCCCAAACTGGGTGTACTTCAATTCAATTCTGGCACTGAGCACCCAGTTAGCACAGACCCCATAAGTTAAGGGCTCAGTCATCCACAAGACTGCCCTCACTTGCAATGCCAGCTACAAGTTCAGGAGGTCCCCAGGACACCCACACTTCTTGCCAACTGGCTACAAATCCAAGGGTTACCACAACCCTCAGGTTCAATAATTCACTACTACAGAACTCAGGAAAGCACTATACTTACCATTATAGTTCTTTTTTTTCATCAAGAAGGATGAATACCCACCATTTGCATTGACATGGATGGAACTGGAAGGGATTATGCTAAGTGAAGTAAGTCAATCAGAGAAAGACAATTATCATATGGTTTCACTCATATGTGGAACATAAGCAATAGCACAGAGGAGCATATGAGAAGGGATGGAAATCTGAAAGGGGAGAAATCGGGGAGGGAGACGAACCATGAGAGATCATTACAGTTTCATAATAAAGTATACAACTCAGACTCCTCCCAAACTTGTAGTCAAAAACACTTACCATTTTATATTCTAAAATGTCATTGTGCTTCCTACTATTTTGTCCCTTTCAGTTCCAGAAAACAGTTTGGCAGAAGTATGGACATTTTAGAAATTAATTTCAACTTGAATAGTAAAATCAAAAGGTCATATTTCCATTTGTTTATTTGCTTACACATTCCCATGTTAAATTGTCCTTCCCACTTTCAAATTAGGCACGATCGTATCTTTTTGGAACATGAAAACTTTTTTATATTAGGTTCTACACCTATCTTTTAAACTTATTGACATCAATGGAAATGAGTATAAGAACTTCCATACCAAGATGCCTGGGTGGCTCAGTTGGTTAAGCATCTGCCTTCGGCTCAGGTCATGATCCCAGGGTCCTGGGATTGAGTCCCGCATCAGGTTCCTTACTCAGCAGGGAGTCTGCTTCTCCCTCTGCCTGCTGCTCTCCTTGCTTGTGCTCTCTCTCTCTCTCTCTCCCTGACAAATAAATAAATAAAATCTTTAAAAAAAAAAAAAAAAGAACTTCTATACCTTTCTTGATTTGTGTTTTTAAACATTCTTGGTGAGATCATCTATGATACTTCCTCCAGGAAATATCTTTCACATTCATATATTCCTTCAATGATTTTTTTAAGTATTCATTCAACATGCGTTTATTGGGCATTTAATGTAGACTAGGTATTCGGTGGGCACTGTAGATGAAAAGATCTTAAATTTTCCTTAGTTTGGAAACTGCTACAATTATAAAGTTCTAAGAGTCCCACTACAACTTCCTGCATTTAAAGAAATAATGATTTAGCATTATAAAAAACTTACAACTTATTATTCATTCAGAGTAGTAAGCTGCAAATGCTTTTTTCCCTGTCATTACCTAGGTTATGTCTTCCTAGAATTATTTTATAATAATAGTTTCCATCTAACAATCTGAGTTTCATTTTGGATTGTGTTTACTTCTAAAATAAAAGCTTGACTAACAGTTGTTTAAACCACAGGAACTCATTTAGCTCATGGAACAGAAAATCTGTGGGGTAGGGGATCTAAAGGCCCAATGGTGTTATCAAGCAAACAGACTCCTTCCATCTCCCGTGCCAGCATCCTAGGCAGGGAGTTTTCCTGGCCTTGCGTGGAAGATGACTGCTGCTCCTGCAGGCACCTGCTAGGAACCATCTCATCTAGAAAGAAAAGCGGAGGGGGGCGAGGGAATACTTTTAATTCATTCACAACTATGTTATATGACTCATCTTAGCTTCAAGGGAGCTTAAAGAATATGAATCTTTAAGATTTTCAAGCACTATGTAGAAGAAAAAAAGGAAGGGATTACAAAAGAATTTGGTGTACCCAATCTATTACACCTGCCACACTCTCCTAAAGCAGTTATTCTCAATAGATGCCATGCCTCCACAACTTCTCCTCACTCCAAATCAGAATCCCTTTAGTGTGTCATATTTCTTAGGTTGGTTGAAGTAAGAAAAGTTTGAGAGACATATATTATTCTGGAGAGAATGGAAAATCTAACTTTCCCTTTTTAGCTTTTGAAATATAGTTTGAATACCTGATTTTTAATGTTGGAAGTTTGGAGAACTTCAACTCACCCTTCTGTGTTCTAAATTATAAAGTACTCTTATAAAGAACTTGTAACAATAGAATCCATTTTATTTGATCAAGACAAAAGTACAATCACTTTAAAATTCAGGTCTATTAACATCTGGATTTGAAAACATGGATTGGACTTGAGACCTAAGTGGCATCCTACTAACACCCTGAGTCTGGTCTTTCAGACCTACTCCTAGAGAGAAGCAGAAGCACAGAGTAGACTCTAAAGCTATTTATTAGGCAGCCAGCTGCTAGATGGCACAACTCTAGGGGGCTCCAGTCATGCACACCATAATTTAGTGCATAACACGCAACACGGGCAAAAGCCTTGTGCAGAGAGTGGCAAACTTCTCTTCACACAGAGGAAAATGGGGCCTACTCTCTTTCAATTCTATCACATAGTCAGAAATGCAAGGAAAGTAATGAGAATAGAGCATGAGATAACTTAGCCCAGGGTGCAGCCTATCTCTCTCTCTCCTTCAACTAACAAGGTGGAGAGGGGGATAGAAGCTTCCCCGCCAACTGGTTCCCCTGGAGCAGGGGTCAGCAAACCAGGACTCTAAGTCAAATTCATTCAGCCTTTTGTTTTTGTAAAGTTGTATTGGAAACAGCCATGTCCAGTCATCTACTTATTTTTCAAGGCTGCCTTCGTGCTACAATGACAGATTTGAATAGTTGTGACAAAGACCATATGAACCACAAAGTTGAAAATATTTACTAGCTAGTCCTTCACCAAAAAGATTTACCAATCTCTGCCCTAGAGTAATTGACTTGGCAAGACATCTTAACCATGCTCACATTAAAAAATTTTCTTTATTATAATGTGATCCACTTTATAAAATAATATGTGTGTACAGATATTATAGATAAAATATGAAACAAATGTTTCATGAGATAATACTTACCTCTTGTTATGTGTGATATACTCTGATATTTTCTCCTCTATTATATATCATGTTTTAAAAGTGGTCACAACCCACTAAATTGACTTTGCAGCCATTAAACCTTCAAACGACACCTTCTCTGAGGCAGACATATAGGGACAATAGTTTCTCCCTACATTTAGATACATAAGAAACACAAAAAAAATGATAGTATTTGCTCTTTGTTATTTATTAACTTTCTGTTAAAATATATTATCGCAGTAAGGGAAAAAAAACATATTTAGATTTGTACGTGCTCAATATTCATTTATTCAACTAATATTTCAACAAATATTTATATAATACCTATGTTCGAAGTATTTACTATGGGTGTAAAAGTGAGCAAAAAAGACATGGGGCACAGACTTCAGTAGGGAAAACAGATTTGAAACAAATACTCACAAAAACACATAATTACCAACTGTGGTATGAAGGAACATTACTAAGTTCCACAAGTTTACAATGTGAGAGGTAGATGGAAACATTCAGTTTTGGAGGTGAGGCTTTGTCTAGTTGGAATGGCTTTACTTGGGAAGTGAAACTGGAGCTGATAACTTTAAGAATGAGAAGTTAATTTAGACAAACAGAAAGAGAGGAGGATAGCAGGACCCTGAAGATTCCACTTGAAAATCAACTTCAATGATTACAATAGCTAGCATTATACAGCATCTACTGTATTTCTCTAAGTACTCTATCCATAATAAGTCATAATTCTGCTAGAAAGAGGCAGATATGAAACCAGGAGCCATGCCCCTAAGAACTACAATACCAAACTGCTAACTGAGATCAAAAAAGATGTTACTGGTATATTTGGAAGGCAGCCTTAGAGAATGAGAAAAATATGTACTACAGCTACACATTTATTTAAATCTTTATCTATCTGAGCGACACTGGGCAAATTATTTCTCCAAGCCTCCGTTGCTTTAGTTTAAAGTTAAATTTTATGAAGATTAAACTAGATAATATACTATTGCCTGATATATGGTAAATATATAAACATTAACCCTTTCTTTCCATATTCTGCTCACTCACCAGACTCCAAGCTCCTTGAAGGCATATGACTAAATGTAAGTTCCTTATTCATTCAACACACAAATTTCCAGGGAAAAGCAAAAGAACAAAAAATGCATTCCTTCAAAATTCTGAGAGAAAATTACCTTCTACCCAAAAATGCTATACCCAATCCCTTTATTAAATAAGTATAAGAGCAGAAAAGATATTTAATGACATGCAAGATCTCAATAATTTCACTCCAATGCACAATTCTTAGATTGTTACTGGTGAATGATACACTAAAATGAAGAGATAAACCAAAAAGGAGGAGCATGGAAAGCAGGAATCAGAAAGGGATAGAGATAGAGAGGACTCCCAACCTGTTGGTGAAGGAGTGTCCCCACCAGGCCCACAGAGCTGTCAATCCCAGCTGGGGTCTAACAAGGACTCTGAGAGCATTGGCTTCAGAAAAAAGACAAAAAACTGACAAATCATCAATGTATTTTACTATATTGAGAAGTATTTCAAAGTTCATTGGTAAATTTGGAGGCTAACTTAATAAAAGAAACATGGAAAGAACAAAATAGAAAGCCCAGAAACAAATACACAATTAAATGGTCAATTAATCTACAACAAAGGAGGCGAGAATATACAATGGAGAAAAGACAGTCCCTTCAATAAATGGTGTTGGGAAAACTGGACAACTACATGTAAAATAATGACACTGGACCACTTTCTAACACTATACACAAAAATAATCTCAAAATGGATTAAATATCTAAATGTGATACCTAAAACCATAAAAATCCTAGAAGAGAAGACAGGCAGTAATTTCTCTGACATGAGCATAGCAACATTTTTCTGGATAGGTCTGCTAAGGAAAGAGACACAAAAGCAAAAATAAACTATTGGGACCATATCAAAATAAAAAGCTTTTGTACACCAAGGGAAACCATTAACAAAATAAAAAGTCAACCTACTAAATGAGAGAAGATATATTCAGCAAGGTGTTAGTATCCAAAATATATAAAGAATTTATACAACTCAATACCAAAAAGAACAATCTATTAAAAATGGGCAGAAGACCTGAATAGACATTTTTCCAAAGAAGACATACAAATGGACAACAGACACATGAAAAGATGCTCAAGACCACTAATCATCAGAGAAATGCAAATCAAAACCTCAATGAGATATCACCCCATACCTATCAGAATGGCTGAAATCAAAAAGATAAGAAATAACAAGTATTGGCAAGGATGTGGGAAAAAAGGAACCCTCATGCACTGTTGGTGGGAATGTAAATTGATACAGCCACTGTGGAAAACAGTATTGAAACTCCTCAAAAAATTAAAAATAGAAATACCATATAATCCAATAATTCCACTACTGAGCATTTATCTAAATATACCAAAAACACTAATTTGAAAAAAATATATGCACCCCGGTGTTTATTACAGCATTATTTACAGTAGCGAAAATTTGGAAGCAACCTGAGTCCCTGGATAGACAAACAGGTAAGACACACACGCGCGCGCGCGCGCACACACACACAGGACTATTACACAGCCATAAAAAGGATGAGATCATACCATTTGCAACAGCATGGATAGACCTAAGGGGTATTATGCTAAGTGAAATAGGTCAGATTGAGAAAGACAAATACCATATGATTTCACTCATGTGAAATCTAAAAAAACAAAAATGAATAAGCAAACAAAAAGCAGAATCAGACCCATAAGTACAAAGAACAAACTGATGGCTGCCAGAGGGAAGAAGGGTAGGAGGGATAGGCAAAATGGGTGAAGGGGAGTGGGAGATACAAACTTCCAGTTATGGAATGAATAAGTCACAGGAATAAAAGATACAGCATAAGAAATATAGTCAATGATATTGTAATAGCATTGTATGCTGACAGATAGTAGCTACGCTTGTGATGAGCACAGCATAATGTTTAAACTTGCCAAATCACTATGTCGTACACCTGAAACTAATGTAATACCGTATATCAACTTCACTGAAACAAAAAAATAATTAAAAAAAGAAACAGAAAACAAAGCAAAAATTTTTAATGAAGTAATTGTTAACTCGATGAAAGGTAAAAATTATACAAGAAAGGAAATAGAAACGTGGCTTAGCTATGAACAATATTTACATATTTATAACTATATATACAAATATTCATTTAAACAAAAATTATGACATAGTTATATGGAGAGGAAAGAGGGCAAAGGAATGTGTAGGTCTGTGGCTGTGTATGCAATGGGTAGCACAGGGGGAAATACAAGAGCTGTATCTTCATCTTACATAGTAGGAAGCCAACTGAAAGAAAGTCTAAAATTTTAAAATTATTATCTTATCATTGTCTAATTTCCATTTTTTAATGTTTTACAATAAATTCTTTCTAAATTTTAAAAATAAAATTTAAAAATCAAGAAAGGGTAGTATATTAGAAATATGGTGGAAATAACAGAAGAAAAAACTAAAATAGCATTGAAAGCAGTGGAGAAGGGATTAGGGGTAGGGAGGGTGGAGAAAAGAACAGCTGTTCCTGTTATAAGCCTTATAGTAGTTTTGTGTATTTGTGTGTGATAAATAAAAACTTAATGTAAAAATTATATTCAATGAAATCTTACCATTTGCAACCACACGGATGGAACTAGAGGATATTATTCTAAGAGAAATAATTCAGTCAGAGAAAGACAAATACCATATGATTTCACACATACGTGGAATTTAAGAGACAAAAACAGATGAACATAGGGGAAAGGAAGGAAAAATAAAATAAGATGAAAACGGAGAGAGAGACAAAACACAAGAGACTCTTAACTATGGGAAACAAACTGAGGGTTGCTGGAGAGGAAGTGTGGAGGGGGATATGGTAATTGGGTGATGGGCATTAAGAAGGGCACTTGATGTAATGAGCACTGGGTTTATATGCAACTGATGAATCACTATAATTCTACCTCTGAAACTAAGATATACATATGTAGATATGTATATATGTATGTATATGATATTCAAGGGGTGCCTGGGTGGCTCAGTAGGTTTAGCAACTGACTTTAGCTCAGGTCTTACCCCAGGGTCCTGGGATTGAACCCCACATCCAGCTCCCTGCTCAGCGGGAAGTCTGCTTCTCCTGCTCCCTCTGCCCCTCCCCCTGCTTATTCTCTCTCTCTTTCTAAAATAAATAAAGAAAATCTTTATAAAAACTGATATTCAGGGGCGCCTGGGTGGCTCAGTGGATTAAAGCCTCTGCCTTCGGCTCTCAGGTCATGATCTCAGGGTCCTGGGATCGAGCCCCACATCGGGCTCTCTGCTCAGTGGGAAGCCTGCTTCCCCCTCTCTCTCTGCCTGCCTCTCTGCCTACTTGTGATCTCTCTCTGTCAAATAAATAAATAAAATCTTAAAAAAAAAAACTGATATTCAAATTAAATGCTTGCAGAACCCTTGAAATACCTCTTCAGACTTCCACAACAAGTGTTTTAAGATTATTTAGATATCCCCGGGAATCTCTTAGAATACTGGACAAGGTGCTGGAGCTTGCACAGTAGATAACAAAAGCATAACTGAGTTTATATAAATATTTTATTTGGGGTCACTTGGATTATACTTATGACAACACTAGAACGTATCGTTATCCCATCTGACAAGTGGAAAACCAGTTTAAATAACTCAAGAAAACACTGCTAGCATAAAGAAGTTATGTGTGTGGCTCCTGCACAGTATCAAAGAAGACATTCAATTTCTCTTGGATATCAAAATCACAATTCTAGGAGTCAAAGCATTTTTTCAAGTGTCTAATATAAATTTCTTGTCCTGAAATTGAATCATGTTCAAAGTGAAATCAGAAAAGTTGTTCACCAAATCATCCCTTTGTAGCATATTTCTACCTTGCTATTCATTCCACTAACCTATTTTTATTACTGTTCTATTATTTATCATCAATAATAAAATTTCCTATAAATTCACAATATATGAAAAGTTATCAGCAAAAGGATATATGAGCTGTAAAACTCCACAAAATCATGAAAACTCATTTCTGAGGAATGACAGAAAACAAATGATAATTGCATACTGATAAATGTATACTGATGATCTATGTGAAAACCATAAGTCCTGGGTCAGATTCTATTTTTGATAAGTTAGTCATTTAAATGTGAAATCATGGAGAATGCCTATAGTACATTAAGGCCCATAAATTCACAAATTTAATTGGAAAATGTCCTTAGTAGTGTGAACAATCCATGATGAAGAATTTGGATGAGGATTAAGACTTTATTCAGCACTTAAATAACCCCAAGTAAATCAAACATTATTTTTGTCCTTTGACAAATTTTAACTTAAAAATTCTTAAAAGATGCTTATTTTCTCATAAATACAATTAAATTTGCCTTAAAAACTATTCCTAGTGGGTCACCTACTAAACAACAGTGATTCTAAAAAGTTAGTATAACTATTCTAGATGAATTATCTCCTTACTCCCTATAGTCTATTTTCTATTGGAGGTTGGAATGGTGGAGGCAAACAAACAAAAATCAATTATAAATGAAGGGAATGGTTTTATGGTTCCATAGGACCTCAGTCTTTCTAGGCAATCCTTTTATCTGTCTCTACAGTTGTTCCCTTCTTATCCATTGGAGGTATGTTCCAAGACCCCTGGTGAATTCCTGAAACTACAGACAGTACCAAGTACTAACAAATACTGTTTTTTCCAATACAGACATACCTGTGACAAAGTTTAATTTATAAATTAGGCACCATAAGAGATTAACAACAAAAACAACAAAATAAAATAATTATAATAATGTATTATAATAAAAGTTATGTGGATGTGGTCTCTCTCTCAAAATACCTTATTATACTATCCTCAACTTCTTGTGATGTGAGATGATAAAATGTCTGCATGATAAGATGAAGTGAAGCCAATGTTGTAGGCATTGTGACAAAGCATTAGGCACTACCTTGTGAAGAAGATACAGAAGGAAGAGGATCGTCTGCTTCTGGACCACAGTTGACTGTGGGTAACTGAAACCACAGAAAGTGAAACCACAGATGGGTGGTGAGAAGGGAAGAGTAGTGCTGTAGTTGGATCCTGTCTTGTTTTTCTCACAAATGCTAATAGAGAATCCCAAATTTCTTTATTCCATGCCACACTCCTCAAGTTCTCTTGAGAGATTATATCAGGAAGAATGTATGCTGCAAGTGATTTAAGCAAAAGAGATATTATTTGAGCAGGGGGAGGTTTTATTGCTGCTCATGGAACTGAAGGAAGATCTGAAAAGGAAACATCTCAGAAAAGACAAGAAGATAGCCAGCTCAAAACATTATTGCCATCAAATGACTCCACTTCAACCATCTCCTGTCCCTATGAGTCTTTATACAAGTTTCGACTTTGAAAGAGTAAAAACTGGTTGGCCTAGCTTTGGTCACATGGAGGGCAGGGAATAAAATCTAATGATTGGGGAAACCCACAAAATTCCCATGAATGAATGGGAATAGAAAGATGGTAATAGTTCCCTTAAAGAAGTGGTGATCGGGGGTGCCTGGGTGCCTCAGTCATTAAGCATCTGCCTTCGGCTCAGGTCATGATCCCAGGGTCCTGGGATCCAGCTCGACATCAGGTTCCCTGCTCAGCGGGAAGCCTGCTTCCTATCCCACTCCCCCTGCTTGTATTCCCTCCCTCGATGTCTCTCTCTCTCTCTCTCTCTCTCTCTCTCTCTCTCTCCCCCCTCTGTCAAATAAATAAATAAAACCTTAAAAAAAAAAAAAGAGTGACTGCTCAGAAGAAAAAAAAAATGTAACAAGTACTTGTCATAGAGACAGCAGGAGGATTAAGCATGAACTCCATCAACATACCACTCACCCAGTCAAAAAGACCTAGATGGGTCTCTACCCAGACATTAACTCTTCTCTTTTTGTAAAATAGGTATTTCTCTCTCTTGTCCAAGAGGAATATCAAATAAAGTGCATAGAACTCATACTGGTGAATCTTCCTTTACCATATCTCTCCAGTATCTTCCAAAATCTCTCTCCTAGGATATTTTATCTCACCGCATAAACATGTTAAAATCTCTCTGATCCTAAAAATAATTCCTTATGCCCTGGTATCTCTTCGGCAAACTCTTTCTTCTCTTCTTTATAGCCAAGCTCCCAGAAAGAGAAACCTGCTGCGCCCTTGACTTCTTAATGTCCCACTGCCGCCTGCATCAGCTTACACTATCCCGCTGAAATGGTACACTTCAAGTCATAGATGATCTGCTAACTGCAATATCGTATAGGGACATTTTGGCCCCTGCTTCTGTGACCAAGAACAGCATAGTGGTTTAAGAACATCAACTTTGCGGTCATTCTCAAGGTTCGCAACCTTGGCTCAGTCAATTACCTAAGGTATGTTATTTCAACCCTCCGTTTTCATATACATAAAGCTTGGTTAATAAAAATACCTACAGCACAGATTTATCCTGAAGAGCTAAAACATATAAAATACTTAAAGCACTGCCCAACATATGCTAAGTGCCATATAGGATTATCTATTTATCATCATTATTTTATTGGACCTCTTTTTATGACATTTAATATTATTAATATCCTTCTTGAAATACTCAATCTTCCTGGCTTCTGTGATATCATTCTCTTAAAATTCTTGTTCTTCTCTGTCATCTTTTCAAGTTCCTCTTCCTTTATCTGACTCTTTTTAAAAGAGTTGTTTTATTTATTTCTTTTACAGAGAAAGAGCATGGGAGAAGGGCAGAGAGAGGGGGAAAATCTCAAGCAGACTCCATGCTGAGCACAGAGCCTGATGTGGGGCTCGATCCCATGACCCTGATATCATGACTTAAGCCAAAATCAAGGGTCCCATGCTTAATAAATTCAGCTACCCAGGCACTCCCCCACTTTATTTGACTCTTAAATGCTAATGTGCCCCAGAGCTATTCTGAGTTCTCTTTTCATTTGACACACTGTCCTTGGGTGATTTTATCCACTCCCACAGTCCCAAGTACCAACTGTACTCATGATTACCAATTCTCTTCTATTCTCTTTTCCTCTCCTTCTCTTCCTCCTTCCATCCTCCTTCCTCCCCTCCTCCTCCTTCTTCTTTCTCTTCCTTTTCCTCTCCTTCTTCTTCCTCTCCTTCTCCCCCTCCTTCTCCTTCTCCTTCTCCTCCTCCTCCTCCTCCTTCTCCTTCTTCTTCTTCTCTCTCTCTCCATCTATCATTTATCCAACAAATATTCACTGAGAATTATACAATATTAGACATCATGCCAAGCACTCTGGCACAGATTCCTGCCAGAGCTCCAGATCCACATAGTTATTTGACCTTTCTCTATGTGCCTCAAAGTCACCTTAAATTCAAGATGTCCAGATCTAAACATATTACTCCCTAATTCTCCAAACTTATTACTCATTCTGTATTCCTTGACCCAGTGACGAACTTTATCATTCATCAGGGTGCCCAATCAAGAATCCTAAGAGTCACACCTCAGCTCCCCAGCATTATTCTCCCTGCTTCTACTCAGGTGCTAAATTCTACTTCTTAAGCATTTCTGTCTGTTGTATAGTGGTTGTGTGCCCATGCTATAGAGTCAAATCTCAGCAATACCACTTGCTAACTTCATAACATTAAACATAAATTGTTTAACCTGTCTAGATCTCATCTTTCTAGTCCGTAAAATGGGGGTGGAACCCACTTCATAGAGACATGTTGAGTGTTAAATGAAACAGTCCATACACAGTATATAGCACTATATCCAACACACAGAAAGTATTCAATAAATAAAGATCATCTTATTAACATCACCTCTACTGACATTTTGTTAGTTCTGTCTTTTCTTGACTAACATTCTAACTCCTCTGCAATAGCATCTTAACTGATCTCCTTGTGTCTTATCTTATCCCTATCAGCCCATTCTTTATTGCTACCCAAAAATATGATCTAAAATAAATTAGTATAAAATAGAAATGCAGTAAACTATAAAGTGAACAGTTCATAGTCTCTTAATTAATAAATATGGAGTAAAAAGTCTCCCCATATAGGATCTATCTAAAAATTAGCAGGTCAATAATAGTAAAGACAGAGACTTATAACCAACTTTCAGACAGAAATCACATTTCCAAATATTAGCAAACTTCCTCCAAAGGAAATACTATCATATCCATTAAGCTTGACCTAACCAAAGCAAGTAGCTGAGCGCATTTATTACAAGACTTTAGTTCTTGGTTCTTTGTTGATTGTTCAAAACCTAAAGGAAACTAACTATTTTCAATACCAAGGGAAGTCCACCAATAAGATGAGTTGAGTAGTACTGAATTTTTGATAAGCACGTTAAAATTTTGTTAATAAATAAATAAATAAATCTCTTAATTGTCAACAACCAAGAACTTTAAGGATTGAAAGAGATAAAGCATGAAAAGATTTACCTGGAATTTATTAGTTTAATATAAGACTTTAACCATAAAAAGTCTGGGCAATGTTAAATCATGTTGGTAAAATAGTTATCATTTGATATATTATGGAAATCTTTTTAAAGAGCAAAATTATACCACGGAATTTTTGTTTCTATTCTAAAGCACAAGAAACCTTACAGAAAAAGGTAAGAGAGAATTCCATTTAACCTGATAGGCTGTAACAGGCTAATATCATTTGTATCTATAAATACTGATCTATTAGATATTAGCCTATCTCTTATTGTCTATGATCAATAACACGTCTTGTCTTGATTGGAGTATAATAAACTTGAGCCTATCTGTATCACTCAGACAGAAAAATACTTCCCAAATAAGGTATGGTTTGGTTTAACGAAGCAAAGAAATTTACCTAAAAATGTGCAGATAACTAAGAAAATTTTAATCAACCTTTTTACCATGTTCTGAAAAAAACTGCATAAAATGATATTTTCTCATTGTTTTATCACATATTTAATTAAACACACACAAAATTAATATTGTTTTCACTCTTTAAATAAACAAGGTATTCTTACCGAAATATTCAGAACACCTTTCATTGTTGAATCAGCTCTGCTTTGTTAAGATTCTACAGCAGAGCAAACCTTATAGAATGAGTAATATTCTCATTGCTGCTTTCTTTGGAAATAATTTCAACTGTCATATAATCCCATCTTGAGCTATGTCATTAAAAAGTTATAAAAGACAGAGACTGGAGGATCAAGTTTAGTCCCTTCACAGATGAAACCACAAAATCAATGAAGCAGCATTATTCACACAAAGAAAAAGAAAATGCACAACTTTTACTGCTATTATATTAAAAAAAAAAGTTAAAAAGCAGAGTTTCCATATCATCACACAACAAATCCTGGTTGCAAATTTATCGTGTGTGTATGCATTTGGAGAGCTGGGAAGAGAAAGAGAAACTGTTCAGAGATTTTTTTTTTTAATGGCTAAAGAGTGGAGGCAATTCTAAAAATAGGACATTTCTTTGAAATCTTGCCTTACTCTAAAATACAAAATATTATTTAAAAAATTTTTTTGGCAGGGGAGAGGAGCAAGATGGCCCAGGAGGCCAAAATATCATCGGGTTCCAGAAGTTCAGCTAGATAGTTATCAAACAATTCTGAACACCTACAAACTCAAGAGGAGATCAAAGAGAAGAAGAGCAGCAATTCTAGGAACAGAAAAGCGACAACTTTCTGGAGGGTAGGACGTGCGGAGATGTGAATCCGAAGCATAGATAAACCGCAGGGAGAGGAGCTGGCTCCCGGCAGGTCAGAGAGAAGCAGAGCACAAAATTGGAACTTTTAGAAGTCTGCTCCACTGAGGGACATGGCTCCAGAGGCTAAGCGGGGGGTGGAGCCCTCGCAGGGACAGTGTGCTCTCAGGACCTGCGGGGACACAAAAAGACCAGGAGTGTCTGAGTGTGGCAGAGCTCCCATGAATCAGAGTGGGGAAGCCAGCTATAGAGATGGAGCCGAGCAGTGAGCTCTCTGCTCGGGGTTACCTTACCGTGATCCGAGGCACAGTCGGGCCACTGCTCTTCGAGCAGGGACCCCACAAGTGGCAGATCTGGGGAGACTCACCTTCCTTCTCCGGGAGGAGCAGCGCGTGAGTGCACTGCAGGAATCTGCTGGGTTTGGAGACTCCAAAGGGGGCCGTGTGCCAGACATAGAAACGCTCAGTCACAAGCTGGGTGAGCACGGATTGTGGCTGGAGACCAGGGAGGCAGGCGAGATTGACTGCTTTTCTCTGAGGGAGAACTGAGGAATGGGGCTCGGAGCTCTCAGCTCATACGGGGTGGGAGATTGGGAGGCCGCCATTTTCATTCCCGTCCTCCAAAGCTGTACGGAAAGCGTTCAGGGAACAAAAGCTACCAACTGCAAACCCAAGTGGATTGCTTAGTCTGGCCTGGCAAGGGCGGTGCAATTCCGCCTCGGGCAAAGACATTTGAGAATCACAGCAACACGCCCCTCCCCCAGAAGATCAGCAAGAACAGCTAGCCAAGACCAAGTTCACCGATCAAGGAGAACTGTAAAACTTCAGAGATACAGGAATACAGCACATAGAATTCATGGCTTTTTTCCCATGATTCTTTAGTCTTTCAAACTTAAATTTTTTAAATTTAATTTTTTCTTATTTCTATTTTTTAAATTTTTGCTCTTCCCTATTTTAACATTTGTTAACTATTTTATCTTATCAATACCTTTTTAAAAATCTTTTTTGAAAAAAAATCTTTTTTTATTTTCATTGCTATAGTCATATTCTATCCCTTTATTGTATTTAACCTTATTTTTTGTATACATATAGGTTTTTCTTTTTTAAAATTTTGGGATACAGTTTCTTCTAACAGATCAAAATATACCCTAAATCTAGCGTGTGGCTTTGTTCTAGTCTCCAGCCTGATCACATTTATTCCTCTTTTTTTTTTTCTTTTTTTCAACCAACTTCCTATCTTATCAATTCCTTTTTTAGAATCTTTTTAAATTTTCATCTTTACATTCATACTCCATACCTTCATCGTGTTTACCCTTATTTTTATATGTATATAAGTTCCTCTTTCTTTAAAATTTTGGGAGGCAGTTTCTTCTAACAGACCAAAATACACCCAAAATGAAGTGTGTGGCCCAGTCCTATTCACCAATCTAATATATATATATTTAATAATGATAATTACTATAATATATATACATATTTTTTCCTCCTTTCTTCTCCCCCCAGTTTCGGGTCTCTTCCAATTATATTTTTCTGGGGTCATTGCTACCCTTTTAGTATTTCGCTCTTTCATTCATCTGTTGTTATCTGGATAAAATAACAAGTCAGAAAAACTCACCTCAAAAAAAAGAATAAGAGGCACTACCGAAGGCTAGGGACATAATCAATATGGACATTAGTAAGATGTCATAACTAGAGTTCAGAATGATGATTATCAAGGTGCTAGCTGAGCTTGAAAAAAGCATGGAAGACACTAGAAAATCCCTTTCTGGAGACATAAAAGAACTAAAATCTAACCAAGTTAAAATCAAAAAAGCTACTAATAAAGTGCAGTCAAAAATGGAGGCTCTTGGGACACCTGGGTGGCTCAGTGGGTTAAAGCCTCTGCCTTCAGCTCAGGTCATGATCTCAGGGTCCTGGGATCGAGCCCCGCATCGGGCTCTCTGCTCAGCAGGGAGCCTGCTTCCCCCTCTCTCTCTGCCTGCCTCTCTGCCTACTTGTGATCTCAATCTCTCTCTCTCTCTCTCTCTCTGTCAAATAAATAAATAAAAACCTTTAAAAAAAAATGGAGGCTCTCACTGCTAGGATAAATGAAGCAGAAGAGAGAATTAGTGATATAAAAGACCAAATGATGGAGAATAAAGAATCTGAGAAAAAGAGAGAAAAACAACTACTGGACCACGAGGGGAGAATTCAAGAGATAAGTGATACCATAAGCTGAAACAATATCAGAATAATTGAGATCCCAGAAGAAGAAAGAGAGAGAGGGGCAGAAGGTATATTGGAGCAAATTATTATAGAGAATTTCCCTAATTAGGCACAGGGAACAAGCATCAAAATCGAGGAGGCACAGAGAACCCCCCCCTAAAATTAATACAAATAGGTCAACACCCCATCATCTAATAGTAAAACTTACAAGTCTCAGTGACAGAGAGAAAATCCTGAAAGCAGCTCAGGACAAGAGGTCTGTAATCTAAAACAACAGAAATATTAGATTGGCTACAGACCTATCCACAGAGACCTGGCAGGCCAGAAAGGACTGGCATGATATATTCAGAGCACTAAATGAGAAGAATATGCAGCCAAGAATACTATATCCAGGTAGGCTGTCATTGAAAATAGGAGAGATAAAAAGCTTCCAAGACAAACAAAAACTAAAAGAATTTGCAAACACCAAACCAGCCCTCTAGGAAATATTGAAAAGGGTCCTCTAAGCAAGAGAGAGCCTAAAAGTAACAGACTAGGAAGGAATAGAGACAATATACAGTGACAGTCACCTTACAGGCAATACAATGGCACTAAATTCATATCTGTCAATAGTTACCCTGAATGTAAATGGGCTAAATGCCCCAATCAAAAAACACGGGTTATCAGAATGGATAAAAAAACAAGACCCATCAATATGCTGTCTACAAGAAACTCATTTTAGACCCAAAGACACCTCCAGATTTAAAGTGAGGGGGTGGAAAACAATTTGCCATGCTAATGGACATCAAAAGAAAGCTGGGGTGGCAATCCTTATAACAGACAAATTAGATTTTAAGTCAAAGACTATAATAACAGATGAGGAAGGACACTATATCATACTTAACGGGTCTGTCCAACAAGAAGATCTAACAATTTTAAATATCTATGCCCCTAACATGGAAGCAGCCAACTATACAAACCAATTAATAACAAAATCAAAGAAACACATCAACAATAATACAATAATAGTAAGGGACTTTACACCCCCCTCACTGAAATGGACAGATCATCTAAGCAAAAGATCAACAAGGAAATAAAGGCTTTAAATGACACACTGAACCAGATGGACATCATAGATATATTCAGAACATTCCATCCCAAAGAAACAGAATACACATTCTTCTCTAGCGCACATGGAACATTCTCCAGAATAGATCACATATCAGGTCTCAGCCAGTACCAAAAGATTGGGATCATTCCCTGCATATTTTCGAACCACAATGCTTTGAAACTAGAACTCAACAACAAGAGGAAAATTGGAAAAAACTCAAATACATGGAGGCTAAAGAGCATCCTACTAAAGAATGAATGGATTAACCAGGAAATTAAAGAAGAATTTAAAAAACTCATGGAAACAAATGAAAATGAAAACACAACTGTTCAAAATCTTTGGGATGCAGCAAAGGTGGTCCTGAAAGTATATAGCAATACAAGCCTTTCTCAGGAAATAAGAAAGGTATCAAGTACACAACCTAAGCCTACACCTAAAGGAGCTGGAGAAAGAACAGCAAAGAAAGCCTAAACCCAGAAAGAGAAGAGAAATAATAAAGATCAGAGCAGAAATCAATGAAATAGAAACCAAAAGAACAATAGAACAAATCAATGAAATAGAAACCAAAAGAACAGTAGAACAAATCAACGAAACCAGGAGCTGGTTCTTTGAAAGAATTAATAAGATTGATAAACCTCTGGCCAGACTTATCAAAAAGAAAAGAGAAAGGACCCAAATTAATAAAATCATGAATGAAAGCAGAGAGATCACAACCAACACCAAAGAAATACATACAATTATAAGAACATATTATGAGCAACTATATGCCAGCTAATTAGACAATCTGGAAGAAATGGATGCATTCTGAGAGACGTATAAACTACCAAAACTGACCAGGAAGAAATAGAAAACCTGAACAGACCCATAACCAGAAAGGAGATTGAAGCAGTACTCAAAAATCTCCCAACAAACAAGAGCCCAGGGCCAGACGGCTTCTCAGGGGAATTCTACCAAACATTTAAAGAAGAATTAATACCTATTCTTCTGAGACTATTCCAAAAAATAGAAATGGAGGAAAACTACCAAGCTCATTTTATGAAGCCAGCATTACCTTGATTCCAAAACCAAAGACCCCATCAAAAAGGAGAATTATAGACCAATATCCCAGATGAACATGGATGTAAAAATTCTCACCAAAGTACTAGCCAATAGGATCCAATAGTACATGAAAAGGATTATTCACCACAACCAAGTGGCATTTATCCTGGGCTGCAATGTTGGTTCGACATCCACAAATCAATCAATGTGATACAATACATTAATAAAAGAAAGAACAAGAACCATATCGTACTCTCAATAGATGCTGAAAAAGCCTTTGACAAAGTACATCATCCTTTCTTGATCAAAACTCTTCACAGTATAGGCATAGACGGTACATTCCTCAATATCATCAACGTCATGTATGAAAAACCCACAGTAAATATTATTCTCAATGGGGAAAAACTGAGAGCTTTTCCCCTAAGGTCAAGGAACATGGCAGGGCTGTCCACTATCACCACTGCTATTCAACATAGTACTAGAAGTCCTAGCCTCAGCAATCAGACAACAAAAAGAAATAAAAGGCATCTGAATTGGCAAAGAAGCAGTCAAACTCTCACTCTTTGCAGATGATATGATACTTTATTTGGAAAATCCAAAAGACTCCACTCCAAAACTGCTAGAACTCATACAAGAATTCAGTAAAGTGTCAGGATATAAAATCAATGCACAGAAATCAGTTGCATTTCTATACACCAACAGCAAGACAGAAGAAAGAGAAATTAAGGAGTCGATCCCATTTACAAATGCACCCAAAACCATAAGATACCAAGGAATAAACCTAACCAAAGAGGCAAAGAATCTGTGCTCAGAAAACTATAAACTATTCATGAAAGAAATTGAGGAAGACACAAAGAAATGGAAAAACGTTCCATGCTCATGGACTGGAAGAACAAACATTGTGAAAATGTCTATGCTACCTAGAGCACTCTACACATTTAAGGCAATCCCTATCAAAATACCATCAGCTTTTTTCAATGAAATGGAAC
>CM052899.1:70695429-70717808 GCA_028534135.1 Potos flavus | reverse complement strand
ACCTAGAGCACTCTACACATTTAAGGCAATCCCTATCAAAATACCATCAGCTTTTTTCAATGAAATGGAACAAATAATCCTAAAATTTATATGGAACCAGAAAAGACCCTGAATAGCCAGAGGAATGTTGAAAAAGAAAACCAAAGTTGGCGGCATCACAAGTCCAGACTTCAAGCTCTATTACAAAGCTGTAATCATCAAGACAGTATGGTACTGGCACAAAAACAGACACATAGATCAATGGAACAGAATAGAGAGCCCAGAAATGGACCCTCAACTCTATGGTCAACTAATCTTCGACAAAGCAGGAAAGAATGTCCAATGGAAAAAAGACAGTCTCTTCAACAAATGATGTTGGGAAAATTGGACAATCACATGCAGAAGAATGAAACTGGACCATTTCCTTACATCACACACAAAAATAGACTCAAAGTGAATGAAAGACCTCAATGTGAGACAGGAATCTATCAAAATCCTTGAGCAGAACACAGGCAGCCACCTCTTCGACCTCAGCCACAGCAACTTCTTCCTAGAAACATCGCCAAAGGTAAGGGAAGCAAGGGCAAAAATTTCATCAAGATCAAAAGCTTTTGCACAGCAAAGGAAACAGTCAATAAAACCAAAAGACGGCCAACAGAATGGGAGAAGATATTTGCAGCTGACATATCAGATAAAGGGCTAGTATCCAAAACCTATAAAGAACTTCTCAAACTCAACACCCAAAGAACAAATCATCCCATCAAGAAATGGGCAGAAGACATGAACAGACATTTCTGCGAAGAGGACATCCAAATGGCCAACAGACACATGAAAAAGTGCTCAACATGACTTGGCATCAGAGAAATAAAATCGAAACCACAGTGAGACACCACCTCACACCAGTCAGAATGGCTAAAATTAACAGGTCAGGAAAGGACAAGTGTCAGCAAGGATGCAGAGAAAGGGGAACCCTCCTACACTGTTGGTGGGAATGCAAGCCGGTGAGGCCACTCTGAAAAACAGTATGGAGGTTCCTCAAAAAGTTAAAAATAGAGCTACACTATGCCCCAGTAATTGCACTACAGGATGTTTACCCTGAAGATACAAATGTAGTGATCTGAAGGGGCATGTGCACCTGAATGTTTAGAGCAGCAATGTCCAAAATAGCCAAACTATGGAAAGAGCCTAGATGTCCATCAACAGATGAATGGAGAAAGAAGTGGTATGTATATACAGTGGAATACTATGCAGCCATCAAAAATACCCTGAAATCTTGCCATTTGCAACAATGTGGATGGAACTAGAGGGCATTACACTAAGCAAAATAAGTCAATCAGATAAAGACAATTATCGTATGATCTCTCTGATATGAGGAATTTGAGGGGCGGGGCAAGGGTTCATGGTGGGTAGTGAGGGAAAAAATGAAACAAGATGGGATCGGGGAGGGAGACAAACCATAAGAGACTCTTAATCTCAGGAAACAAACTGAGGGTTGATGGGGGATAGGGGCGGGAGATATAGAGTGGCTGGGTTATGGACAGTGGGGAGGGTATGTGCTATGGTGAGTGCTGTGAATTGTGTATGACTGATGAATCACAGACCTGTACCCCTGAAGCAAGTAATACATTATATGTTAATTAATAAATTTAAAAATTTTGGTAAATAATGCATTGGATGCTTTCTAAAATATTTGGAGCTCAAATTTAGACCTTCCTTAGCTCTT
Source organism: Potos flavus (assembly GCA_028534135.1). Lineage (NCBI taxonomy): Eukaryota > Metazoa > Chordata > Mammalia > Carnivora > Procyonidae > Potos > Potos flavus. Next base: position 70,716,106 of record CM052899.1, on the reverse strand, counting down.
TCTAGAATAAACAAATGCACAGATCTAAAGATATATATGTGTTTACTTTTTAGCACATATGAAAAAACTGGTATTTAACTCAAATTAATTTTAACAGTGACTATGATTAATAATATATATAATTTCTGGCCTAACAACAGCAGTTCCCATACGTGATAATAGAAGCAAAATAGTGAGCATAATGTGATGAAAGAAATATACATGAATCCATTCCAGTTGCTTCTATAGAATTTGATGAAATAAACAGTTCCCTACAAGGCCAATTAAAATTGCTGATGAAGCTTTCAGAAAGATTACCTAAATCATTTTGAACCTTTCAGTTTTGGTCTATCCCTATTATATTCTTCACAAAATCTTCAGCAATAATCAACATTTTCATCTTCTTGAGAAAAGAAACTTTGCAAGAAGCAGTTTATCTTTCATTTGATGTATAAAGTCTATTTCAAGTGTACGCTCAATCTCTAGAGATAAATTCAATGGCATGTTCTCAAGAACAGCCTCTCAGTCAGCCCTATCTTTAAACAAAAAATAGCTGTGCTGCCAATATATTGCTGCTGTTTTGATAAATCACTGTGGTAACATATCATTCCAGTTAAACAGGCTCTACTCACCATAATATCTAGCTATTTCCTTTGTATCCGTCACCAACATTCATTTCTTAGATTAAGCTTTGTTTCCTTCACATTCTGTACAATATGTGCTTGAGAATAAACATTCCATTTTCAACACCATCATTATTATCCCTAACAATATCCTACAAGAGCAGTGCGGTATAGCAGAAATTAAATGAACTTTGAAATAAGACAGACCTTGGTTAGAAACTCAAGATCACTTACTCAATATATGACCTTGAGAAAATTACCCTGAGTCTGTTTCATTATCCATAAAATAAGAATAATATTTCACTTGCAAATTTATTGTAAAAGTTATAGTATATTTAGAAAATACATCTCCTCACCAAATAATAAATACAAAATTTACAGTAAAGCAATAAGCTCTCATCCTCTCTTGTTCATCTCTATCTTTTTGCACAGATAATGCTTTTATTACTATATTACTATTTTAATGCTAAGAAGGCCTCCACGAATTATTTAATCTCTTTCCTCACTCTCCATATTATCATTGATACATTTCCCACACCTGCTACTTTCATTCCCACCCAGGTGTTCTTCTGAGAACTGGAGTGAGCTCCAGAATTTCCATATAGAAGGAATTCTTAACAATGATCTGGTAAGAAGGAGACATCAGGAAAATTGTCTTAAAGCTGAATCGCACAGCAAGGACACTATTTTAGTGCCAGTGTAAGTAAAGGGATTTTTGCATTGATGCTGTGCTTACAAAGCAAGGACCCTGTTTTCATATATGTTATATGTTTTAGAGGTAGTTTTTCAGGAGGCTGATGTAGATACAAAGGACCTAAAAATCCCCTTCCTTGCATCGTGCCCAGCCATCAGTTAGTCCACCATCAACCATTAGCCTCCATGACACTTTTCAAAATTGCATTCTTAGATCACATTTGTATCTATACTCAGAACACTCTTCTTTTCTCATAACCTATTTCCTCTTCCACGTCCATGGCTATCCTAAGAGATTTAAAAGTTATAAACTGTTAATTTTCCATCACCTAATTTTGACCAAAATTTCAGTTTTCTTGAATTGCTAAAGCTGCCATATACTGGCCAATGCTAGAACCAGACTGCCTGTGTTCAGGCAAGTGTGTGACTTTGGGCCAGTTCCTTATCCCCAGCTTCTTCATTTATAAAATGATGTTAAGTGGCAATCCTTCCATAGGATTGTTGCAAGGACTAAATGAGTTAATGATGTAAAGTTTGGAAGTTAGTGAATATATGAAGTTTAGCTATTATTAACCTTTAAGTTAAAATGGTACCATCTTATATATATATGCAGCATTCATACAGGCACTTACCTATAAGCAACTCCCACATAATCAGGTCCTCCAAATATCTGATAATTAAGCCCCACTGAGTGGTGTCCCAAATCCATTCTTTTTCCCTTTTGATCTGTAGCAAATTGTCGTTTTTTTCCATTCATTCTACACATATCTATTGAGTCCTAACTATGTGCCACACACTGTGCTAGAAGCTGAGAATATAACAGTGAATAAAAACAGATATTTCCCCTTATGTTTCTTTTGTACAGTGGGGGAGAACACCACCATTCCAATACCATAAAGCAAATAGAAAACATTAACTATGAAAAATGGTACAAGGTGAGGTACATGATGCTGTAAGAAAGCCAATTTGCCAAAAATCAATTTGCAGAAAGTCAATTTGCCAAAAGTCAGTTTTCCAAATGACTGATTCACTGAATTCCCTAACAGATAATTCACTGAAAGCAAGTTTGCCAAAAGCCAATTTCTAGAAAATCAATTTGATGAAAAGCAGTCTGCCAAATCATCATTTCACCAAATGACCGATTCACTGAATTATTGAAGATTTTTTTGAAGTCTTCATTTCACTGAAGTTTCAATGCAGTCCTTTTATGACGGCTCTTCAGTCCCAAATTTGACAGTCTTTCTGGGCTGAATATCAATTTCATTTTTTCACATTTCAGATGCCAAGCCCTTCTCTAATGCCCAATGACCTAATGTAAGCAAACGGTGGACTTCTCTTTAAATGCAACTTACTGTTTTCAGACTTAAGCTTCTGCCTGTCTCTACCTCCTCCAGAAAGAGAGCTGCAGAGAACCATCCCAGGCCAGGGTGATGAACTGGTCATCTGAAAATTGGCTTTTGCTAAATTTGTTCTTAGCAAATTGGTCCTTCATGGACCTGACTTTCAGTTAACCATTTCTCAATGAAATTACCAAGAGTCCATGTCTTGAGAGGTTATCACTGGGGAATCTGTTCTTGTCAGACAGGTGAAGGAAGGCTTCACTGAGCAAAAATAACTGATGTCAGAAGGATAACTTAAAAAAAAACAACCAAACAAACAGGGTGCCTGGATGGCTCAGTCCATTAAGCATCTGCCTTCATCTCAGGTCATGATCCCAGGGTCCTGGGATGAAGTCCAGCATCAGGCTCCCTGCTTCTCCCCCTGCCCCTTCTCCCACTCATTCTCTCAATCTCTCTCTCTCCCTCTCTCTAAAATAAATAAAATCTTTTTTTTATTAACATATAATGTATTATTTGCTTCAGGGGTACAGGTCTGTGAATCATCAGTCTTACACAATTTCACAGCACTCACCATAGCACATACCCTCCCCAATGTCCATAACCCAGCCACCCTATACTTCCTGCCTCCACCCCCCAGCAACCCTCAGTTTGTAGCCTGAGATTAAGAGTCTCTTATGGTTTGTCTCCCTCTCCGATCCCATCTTGTTTCATATTTTCTCTCCCTACCTCCCATGACCCCCCACCCTGCCCCTCAAATTCCTCATATTAGAGAGATCATATGATAATTGTCTTTCTCTGTTGACTTATTTTGCTTAGCATAAAACCCTCTAGTTCCATCCACGTCATTGCAAATAGCAAGATTTTGGTTTTTGATGGCTACATAGTATTCCATCAAATAAATAAAATCTTTTAAAAGGGAGGGGGAGAGGAAACAAAGGGAACAGCATATACAAAAACTATTTGGAAGGAGAAAGCACCAAAATTACAACAATTTGCAAAATGGCCAGAGTGGCTGGAATACAGAGAACAAGGGGGAGCATAGTGTGATATGAGGCCAGAAATATAGTGGGAGCTAGACCATGTTATGCCTCAGAGACCGTAGTAAAGACTTCTGTTATTATGTTAAGAATGAGGATCCTTAATATATATTTTTTCTTTTTTTTCCTTAACATATTTTAAGTGAAGAATGACAAGATAAGATTTTCATTCTGAAAGATCATTTTGCAAGGGATGTGGAGACCATATTTTAAGAGTGTGAATGCATAGGCTATTTTCTCACCTGGAAATTTATTACTGCAGTAGTTCAGGAGAGTGGGGACCATACTTAGACTAGGGGGTACAGAAAAAGTGGAGTAAAGTAAATCACTTACAGAGGTTTTTTACAATGTAGAAACAACAGAATTCATTATGGAATATTGGATATGGGGATGAAGAAGAGAAAATTCCATGGACAACTCCGAGACTTCTGGTTTGCAGAAGTTGATGATATTGCCATTCCCGAGAAAGAAAAAAACTAGACTAGGTTTGTATGATATTCTCACTCAATGTATCGCTATACATGTGTATATTTTATGTATCTATAAGAATATCTTCTTTCAAATCTTAAGTTATTAAGAAATTAAATGTAAAAAAAGAAAAAAATTAAATGTGAATTTGAGGATTTTTATGCAATTTCGTGCTTCATGTATATAGATATTCAATAAACCACAATCTTTATGATCCAGGCTCCCTCATTGACTGGCTGGTTGACTTTATGCAACTAACTTAAACTCATTGTCCCTCAATTTCTTCAACCTTAAAATGGGAATAATACTAGTGCTTGCCTAGGAAGAAACTACCTAGCAATGTTCCTGCAATCCATTCTCTCCCTTTACTACAGGGAGGCCCCCCCCCAAAAAAAGAAGTTGACCATCATTTTACCAAATGATGCTAATGAGAGAGTCCTTGTTATGGACTGAATTGTGTCCAGGTTAAAGCCTAGTCTCTAACATGACTATATTTGAAGACAAGGCCTATAAAAAGACAACAAAGGTTAAATCAGGTCATAAGGGGGGCCTTAATCCAATAGGCCTGGTATCCTTCTAAGAACAGGAGGAGACCCAAGAGGCCTCTGTATCTCTTCATATTGCAAAAGGAAAGACCATGTGAGGACACAGTAAGAAGGCTACTGCCCACGAGCCAGCAAGAGAGACCTCATTAGAAACAAATCCTGATGACACTTTGATCTTGGACCTTTAGCCCTTAACTCTGAGAAAATAAATTTCTGTTGTTTAAGCTGCCCAGGTTGTGGTATTTTGTTATGGCAGTTCTAGCAGACTAAGACAGTCCTTATCTATGGAAAGCCTTTAGCAGAATGTACCTGATCTGTTTTGATTGCTTATAGTAGATGAATCTAGAATCTAGGGATTTAGGGGTCAGGTACCAATAACTAAGTATGAAGTGGAAATGTGTTATTATTGAAAAAGCTACCTTTTGTGTAAAAAATGCAGCAACTTCCATTACTTATTTAGAGACTTCATATGTTCACTTGTGGCCAGAGTGAATCCTGGTACAGCAAGAAAGGACATGGAGATCTATGTTGGTGGCCCCAGAACTCTCCCTGCTAAGCCTGTGCTTCTAGATTACTTGTAATAAATATTAGTAAAGTTCGATGCAGAGTAAGATCTCTAATCCTTGAATGTCTGATTTGATAATGCAACCCTTTGTGTTAAGATCACTATCTAAGAGAACTGTGGTGAAGATTAAGTGCGTCAATGCTTATGAAAATGCAGTACCAAGTTCATAGAAAATACTCATCAAGTATTGTTATTATTATTCTATTACTCTAATCCTAAGGAATATTAAGAAGCTATCATTAATAGAGTGAATAACATGTGACAGCCACTTGAACTAAGTAAGTACCTTCTATGGATTATCTCATTTATTATCCAAAAGCCCTAAGTTCTCTATTATCATCATATGAGAGGCCTGAAGTCTCAACACTAATTCATTTTCCCAAAGTCAGATAGCTAGTAAATTATAACACTAGGTTTTAAACTCAGACACTAACTGCTCAGTTGAGCTCTTGTTCCTAATTTCAAGTAACACTGCATTGCTATACTATCATGTCTCTGAAACCCCTTTGGAATGTCTATCTCGCTGCTATTTTAGTATGTTGAAAGTATATATATTAACTAGCACCAAAATGGCCTTAAAATGTTAATGCAGTTTCTAAATAAATGTGACTTCTATCTAGGGAGATACTAACATCGGGAGAAATTTTTAAAATAGAGAAATCTATTATTTTTACTCCATTTCTCAAAATGTAATGAGCCTTTGCTATCCCACTAAGCATACCCTTTCCCTATCCCCATAGTACCCCAAAAAGATACATGGGCTGGCCAATTCTGAAACAATAAAACTGGAGTTTGAAGAAAATTAACAAGAGGTTTAATGAATTTATTTTTCCTCTCTGTATTCTCAGATTATACAAGCTATTTCATCTCTTCGTTGCTTTCTCATATACAATAGGGATAAGCAAAGAAAGAGAAGAGATACAAGTGAACTCTATCAACTTCGTTAATAGCAATAATTAGATCAAAATATAGGACTAAAATATTATTTTGGAGGATAAAAGAGTACTGATTTGAAATTACATTTAAAAATGATATAGGCTCTTACAAACTTTATTACATGTGATAGTTATAAACTAAAGGCACTCAATTTTGTATTATCTCATTTTATTCATTAAAGACATTCATTTTTTATAAAACATCTGTAGACTGGATACTGAATCCTATTTCTACGGATTTTTACCAACCCACACAATGCTGAATAAAATGATTAAACAACAGTTTTCCGGGAACTGATGCAGGTAACCGGAAGGAGATTATTTAAGTAATGTTACCAAGGAAGCATTGTTGTAGCCATTCTGTCCATTGTGGTCCTGTTTTCGGTCTGGATATCAAACAAGAAGGAATTTTTCCTACAGAGGGAGTAGACCAGAGCCTTTGCCACTGCAGAAAACAGGGCATGGCAAAGAAAACAAGGTGTACAACAGTCACATTAGGAAAAGACCATATTTAAAGTAAGGTCTAGGAACTGCACATGCATAGGAGAAGAAATTTTTGCAAATAATAGGCTTTGATACGAAATAAAAAATATGTCACCATTCCATGGAAGATTTGCATGGAAACTTCCAAAGGAAGATTAGGAAGACTGGGAAGAAAATAAATCTAGATTGGACCACAACAGAGAAGAATGGTTATTAAGAAGAAATAGAAATTGACATCAGTATTCCATTTGTGAAGAATTTATACTTAATTTTATATACGTATACATAAGTCAACTGCACATGAAAATATATATTTATTGTTTTTAAAAATCCTAATGTAAAGCATTTCTTTCCCTAAGCATTATTAGAAAGAGATACCATAACTAAAAGGACCTATTTGGAGAGGTGATACACCACGGGTAGTTAGCATCCTGCACATTCTTACAGAGTGTGCCGAGAATGCAAAGCTCTAACCACTCCTTGCCTAGGCCATTTCTCAAGGTTGTATTTACAGTGAGCAATCTTGAGAGAGAGGGTAATGCCCTCATCCCAAAGAGCAGGATTCTTTATTGCTTGCTATAAACACAGGGGATTCCCACATTTGGTGTTCTTTTCTTGTAACAGAACCAACTACATGTACAGGCTCCCAACCAGCCCTCTGTGTCACCCCCACGTGAATGAGGGCCAAGGGGAACTGATGCAAATTTATACAGATGTTCATGCCTTGATGAAACAATACCAGCCTAACTTACTAGCTTGCAAGCATGGTAAAATCAAATCACAGAACCAACAAACCCTGCTTCACTCTGTAATAAAGATTCCAGAGTCCAGAATAGACAAATGAGATAAACGGCACCTTTCATAACGTGATTTTTAATGGATTTTATTTTTCAGAGCACTTTTAGGTTTACAGAAAAGTTCCAGAGAAAGTTTTAAATTTTTATATGCCTCCAACCCCCAATTTTAATATTAACAACTTGTGTTCATGTGGTACATTTATTACAACTGACAAACAAATATTAATACTTTATTATTAACTAAAGCCCATAGTTTACATTAGGGTTTACTCTCTGTTATACATTCTATGGGCCTAACAAATGCATAATGTTATATACCCATCATTATAATATCACATATAATAGTTTCACTGCCATAAAAATCCCTGTGCTCGGGACACCTGGGTGGCTCAGTCGGATAATCGGATAATCGTCTGCCTTTGCCTCAGGTCATGATTCCACAGTGCTGGGATGGAGTTCCACATCGGGTACCTTGCTCAGTGGAGAGCTGTTTCTCCCTCTGCCTGCCGCTCCCCCTGCTTGTGCTCTCTTTCTTTCTCTCTCTCTGACAAGTAAATAAATAAAATCTTTTTTAAAAAATCCCTATGCTCTACCTTTTCATCTCTTCCTTCTCCCTAACCTCTGGCATATATTGATTATTTTACTCTCTCCTTAGTTTTGTCTTTTCCAGAATGTCATATAGTCGAGATCATAAAATATGTAGCTTTTTCAGACTGGCTTCTATCACTTAGCAACATGCATTTAAGGTTCCTCTATGTCTTCTCATGGCTTGATAGTTCATTTCTTTTTAATTTCATCCACTTATGGTAAGAGAAAATACTTATATAACATCTATCTTTCCTAAATTACTGAGACTTAATAGGTTACCTAATATATGGCCTATCCTGGAAAATGTCCCATGCCTACTTGAGAAGAATATGTATGCTGTTGTTAGGTAGAGTGTTCTATATATGTATGTTAGATCTACTTAGTGCATTACATTTTTTAATATAATATAATGTTAATATAATATAATGTATATGTATATGTTAGTATAATGTTTCTTTTTTAAAGGTTTTATTTAAATTCCATTTAGTTAACATACACTGTAATATTAATTTCAGGCATAGAATTTAGTGATTCATCACATACATACACACCCAGTGCTCATCACAAGTGCCCTCCTTAATACCCATTTTCTTGACTCTCTTCAGATCTTCCTTTAGTTCTTTGAGCATCTTTAAGATAGTTTTTAAAAATCATTGTGTAGTATTGGGCACCTGGGTTGCTTAGTAAGTTGAGTGCCAACTCTTGATCTCAGCTCAGGTCTTGATCTCAGGGTTGTGAGTTCAAGCCCTGTGTTGGGATCCACAATGGGCATGGAGCATACTTAAAAAAAAAAAATTATTGTGTAGTAGATCTGCCGTTAGATGTTTTTAAGGCCAGTTTCTGTTGATTTTTTTTCCTTTGAATGACCCATACTTTCCTGTTCTTTGTATGCCTTGTGATTTTTTTGTTGAAAAGTAGATATTTGTATCTAATAATGTGATAACTGGAAATCAAATCCTCCTCTTCCCTGAGGGCTTACTATTTTTTGTTATTGTTTTTATTTTTCGTTGTTGTGGTGGTGGTGGTTATTGTTGCTGTTGCAGGCTATCTCTGTGCCAAGAATTAGTTGCAGGTGTACAATTAAAATCATCCAGGTCTTTTCTGAGACCTTTTCTGAACCTATACAGCAACATTCTAATTATCCCCATATGTGAAGTTGTTTTCTAATGTCCTAATCTTTAATGTCTGGCTCCCAAAATCGAGAGAAAGAAAAAAATTAAGGGGAGAGGAAAAAGGTGTCAGCCCTTTAAATTCTTTGGAAGTCACCTCAGCTACTGGGGGATGGGGGATTTGCTACAGTGGGAGGAGGTACAATGGACACCTGCATCTCTGTGATCAGACCTTGAGATTTGGAGGACAGGGTCTATTTTCGTCCAGTTTGGTTCCTGCAAGCTATGTGCCAACTGCTCCAGGAACATGTGCACAGCTGCCTGCCACAGTGGCTGGTAGTGGGGAGTTGGTAAGAACTACTGAAATTGACCAAAATTAACTGCAATTTGCCATCTAAGATATCCCCTGGAATTTGCAAGACTTCAATAGATTCCAGAGTTGTGAAAAAGTTGCAGCAGACAGATTTTGCCAGTGTAACTGTTATCTCAGTGAGGAGACACCTTCCTGGTACTTCCTACTCTACTACATAATGTGTTTTTAACATTAATAATTTTATTAATTTTTCCCATAAAAAAGTACTTCTGACAATAATATAAATTACATGAAAAATCTAACATTCATGTATTTCATTTGAACTTTAGTACTATGTATCTTTTGTGCATTTATTTCTCTAACTCTTGAAAGTACACAATTAGGTATGAATGTAATTTTGTTATCTGGTTCTATATAAGATGCTATTCTCATATATCAACAGATGGCCCTTGGTAATAATGCTTTGATTGTGTTAGTGATGTTATTTCAATCATAACAGTTCTATTAAATAATCTCATGAGACATATATTTTGCCATGTGATGAAAATGTAGTTGTTTGGCTATTTCATTGTGATATGGTGGTATTTAAGTGATACAAGCAATACGAGGTGTTTTTGAACTCGTTTTCAAAAAGTTATTTCACTCTTCTTTCTAGGATAGGGTTGGTCTTGATTAGTTCCTGGGACAGCAAAGTATCTCAGTAGTTGTATAACTACAGAGTAGTCACTGAAATAATGACTGTGATTTTCAGGGTAGAAAATCATAAAATCAGAGAGATATAAAAGTACCCAAGAGGGGATTCTTCCTGCAAGAATAATGATATCTCTTTTTTCCTGGTAAATGATATCGATCCTTGTCTAATAGATCACTCCTGAGTAAAATATGAACAGAGAAAGATAATTTTGTTATTAAATTACTAAAATGAGGATATACTTCTAATCACATAAATAATAAATTTGATAATTTCAAAGTGCATATGCCAAAGTGAATTACATGGTTAAGGCTAGTTTCACTGGTAATTCTCACTGAGGCTCACTAAAGCATAACTCCTGAGCTACAAGTGTACGTTCTTTTTCATACAGTTTAGACAGTGTAAGGTATATGTTACTTTAAAGTTTTGTTAAAATGCCATGAGCTTCTAAAGAGTAAATAGATAAGATGATAACAAGATTAAGAAAGGAACATGTACTTAGAAAGTGAGGAGAATGGAAAGAGACTGATGATACAAGGATAAAATTGATGAAGCAAAGTATTACTAAAGGGTGAGAAGAGATGGAAGGCACAAGCATCAGAATTAACAAAAAGAGGATGTTTTCTTTTCTGAGATTAAAAGGAAGACGGGAAGTATATAAAAATTCAAAAACTTTTTTCCAATGAAGAGGGAAATTAATAGAATTGATGTGATAGTCCTCAATCTTTCCAACAAAGAAAGAAGGATATTATCAAAGAAAAGCAAGGGGAGAGTCCTTGGGTACTGGGGGAATATGAAATATTTAGAGATGAACATAAAACTTGTTTAACAGCAATGAACACACCTATTTCATGAGTGGATAACATGAACTAGATATATAATTGATTAGTCCAGTTTCCTGACTTAGTAATAATTCATCAATCAGGGAGTAAGAGAATTGAATTATAGCATTGACCCAGCATTTGAATTCAACTAATAAAAATTTAAATAAATTAGATAATACCTATGGCCTGTGACTACTGATTAGTTGAAATTTCTTTCCTTTCTGTAAGGAAGATCCATTATTAACCATACAACAATCCATAGAGAGTTAAAGCTACTGACTGTGGTACATATCACTGGTAAGAATCAAAAAACTTTGGAGTAGAACAAAGGAATCATTTGAATAACTGTATCTGTTGTAAGCTAAGTTGAGTAAATTGGCTAATTTATTGTTGTGATTCATCACTTCCAGATGATTTGACCAGAACCAAAATATGGAATTGTGAGATATATTAGACAGAAAATGTTCTGTTAGATAAATACAGTTGCACTGACTTTACTCTAGCAGTGACATTAAAAGGGAACAGGCTTTATTTTGCTTCGGAAGAATATGCTTATAGATTACAAAGTTCTTACCACAAGCTTAGAAAAAAGTGCCTCCCCATCCTTTTATCTCAAACAAACAACCAAAACAAACAAAAAAACTCTAGCCTACCCACCAATCCAACCCCTTTCTTTTCATGGGTTCCTTCGTAATACAGATACCCTGTAATTAGCACTTGCACCTATATTCTGGATTCATGAATAATAAATACATTTAACAATTCATTAGCTGTTTCCAAGATGCCTTTACTAAACAATTTCTTCTCCAAAACTTACCACTACCTCCCCAGTTTTCTGAACTTTCTAAACCAATCCAAGATCCAGACACGGATAGTTGAGAAAGTATGTATCCTTAATTAACCTCCCCCCCTAGTGACCTTCCTCAGTACCGCAATGTTCATAGCAGCCATGGCCAAAATCGCCAAACTGTGGAAAGAGCCAAGATGCCCTTCAACAGATGAATGGATCAAGAAGATATGGTCCATATATACAATGGAATATTATGCCTCCATCAGAAAGGATGAATACCCAACTTTTGTTTTAACATGGACAGGATAGGGAGAGATTATGCTGAGTGAAATAAGTCAAGCAGAGAAAGTCAATTATCATATGGTCTCACTTACGGGTGGAGCATAAGGGAAAACATGGAGGACATTGTGAGAGGGAAGGGAGGGGTGAATTGGAGGAAATCAGAGGGGTGATGAACCATGAGAGACTGTGGACTCTGAGCAACAGACTGAGGGTTTTGTAGGGGTGGGCGTGGGGGGTTGGGTGAGCCTGGTGGTGGGTATTGAGGAGGGCACATATGGCATGAAGCACTGAGTGTGGTACATAAACAATGAATCTTGTAACACTGAAAAAATTAAATAAAAGTATTTGGGGGGAAAAAAAATGACAACCCAAACCACAACCTTTACTTTTCAGATAGAAGGGGAAAAGGATGGATGGACAGAGGGACAGAAAGAGGGAGGGAAGGAAGGAAGGAAGGGGAGGAGAAGGGAGGGGAGGGGAGGAGGAAGACCTGGTCTGAGTGCCAAAGGTATGGTTCAGTAAAACCCTACATTGCCGTTTTTTCTCAGCCAAATCACCAACTAATAAAAGAGGGAAAAGAAATATTTGTTGTGTGCTATTATGTGTCAAACACTTTATATACACTAGATTATTAAATCATACCATAGAACATTCTTGGGAGTAAGATGGTACTATCCTCATTTTGCAGATGAGGAAGCTGACTGAGGTCCAAGTATATAACTTACCCAAGGCCACACCATAAGAGAGTAGAGTCAATCCATTTCAGTCTGTTTTGAAAAACAGTAATATTTTTCCTTCACTAATCTATAATTGAAAGTAAAAAAAATATGTAACATATTAAAAAACAGAAAGATAACTTGCCCTGCTTTGTTCCCAATTCTCTGGTTCTTTGTTTGTCACCACTTAGAGTTAGAAGGGATACTTCAAATAAACACTCTGGGTTGCTCTTCACATGAAAGTGCTTTATAGCTAAATCTGCCTCAAGTACCATCTTCCTAAAACACAAATATTTTTTTCTACATTGGAACTTGTAACAGACTATCACATCTTGTTTTATCTAAGAAATAAAGCTAGCTGGTGATACATCTTTGAGAAAAAGTATGTACAAGCCCTCAGAAATAAGGCAATAAAACATTATTTAAAATATTTAATGACCTACAGACTGGCAATGTCCACATCATCTTAAGAAAACTCATATATATATACATTTATATACACACATATGTGTGTTACGGCAGTTATAGCAAAGGAAGCTAAGATACAGAATTCCTAAACAGACATAATACCACTGAAGAACTTATTTCCTGTCAAATCTCTCTTTAAAAATATTTATTTTTGCCAAATGAGCATATCCCGAAAAGGATCTTAACTAAAACCAAGATTAATCATTTAATAATTATTGAATGCTGAGTCCTGGGAGATACTGTGCTGGGCGCTAGGTTAGAAACGGGAATCAAAATAAATATGATCCTCATCCTTATGGAACTTGGCTCCCAGTGTAGAAAAAAGACATTCAAGAATTACAGAAAAAATAATTATAATCGCGATGAGTGCTAGAGAAAGATACAGGATGCTCTGAGAATATTTTATAGTACAACATTAAAGATCTTATCTAAATAATAGAGAAGTTTGTTGCAACCAGAAGTCATTATTTCTGTAACACATTCAAAAAATGAATAGGATAATTTCTCAGAAAATTCTTAAGAAAGAAAGTTCAACCTAAGCCAAGCACCCAGCTATGTACCTTGCATATTTTATTTAATTTACTTTTATAACAAAACTACGAGGTACCTGTTGACAGACCCTGGTTTTATTCTCTAATTTGCCATGCCAAAGTGTGTCTTACACACTGTCATGACAGAAACTTAAAAAATTACCTAAAAGAATACATGAAAAATTTCTCAGCACTGTTTCCATCTAAATCTTCAAAACTTGTACACATGGTACAGTTATCCATTCCAGCCCTCTCCCTGTCTTAGCAAACATAAGTTTTCAGATAGTGCGAAGACCCCAATAACAAAATAAATAAAACTACTACCATTTCACAGCTCCCTGCTTTCTTACTCTCCACTTCATTCCTATTTACACCATCCTGTGGTTACATGCCCATCTCTGAGCAAGGCAATCCCTCAGTTGTCCCCAACCAGCAAATTGCTCCTCTCTCAACATTCAACAGTAGCATGGTAGTTCTGAGTTCCTGATATAAATAAATGAAGAGGAGATACACAGGTCTAGTCTTAGGGAAAATAACTGGGTGGACCAAAACAAGAATATTCCCACCCACTGTTTTTTCTTGTATTATTTGTGGATGATTCTAGGCAGCAGAGGGAGAGCTGTAAGAGTTTTTTATGTACCTATAAACATTTCTGTACATTTTTTAGGGGCATTTTTGGAGTTCCCCTACTGTTTATTTTGGATTCATGTTCAGCCAGTTATGACTGTTTTTATCTTTGGGGGCTTTTAAAAATTAAACTTCAAGTTTAAAATTTTGTTTGAATGTAACAATAGGTAAAATGTCTATAAATCAACAAGATGCTACTATTATACAAACTCTTCTCAGATAAGAGGGAAAAAATTATTGCTTAGCTTTTGAGAAAAATCCCCTTATGATAATGAAAGTCTTTGATATAGCAGCAATAATTGCCATATGATGTAAATTGAAGGCAATGAATAATAAGCCTTGATTACCTTCAAGGTCTTCAGATTCCTCCATAACTTCATATACTACCCTGTACCCTGTATTATACCTGTACCAGGTATTTCACTCATGAGTAATCTGAGTGAGATCCAAGTTTGTCCTTGAATAGGCACTAAGGTTGCACATTTATTTCATTATAGCTTCAATTCTGAACTTAAAGCTTTTATCAAAGACTTTCATCAAGATTAATTTCAGAATGCTCTTTATGCCTGTTGATTTCAGTTGTCACGAAAAAGCCAGAGTAAACTCTCATCTTCCAGACTCTAATTCCCATAAGGCTCTGAATATCCCCTTTTTTGACCCCATTTCTTATCGTCCAATACCTGAGACCTTTCCACCGGGCCTTTTGATACTCAGTCATGAGCAGAATGGTCTTCACAGAACATTCTCTTCACTTCTTGCTTTAAAACCTGATCAAGCCTTCAGCCCTTTTCTCTGCAGCTCAAAGTCCTAACTCCACTACTAGGAGGCCTGGAGATAAAGATGACATTCTCATTTTTTGTTGCTCCTCCCATACCATTCTTCCTCCCTCCTCCATAAACACGTTTCATTTAAATTTCATGACATCAAACTACAGCATTAATTCTCATTTCCTTGCTGCAGTGCTCGAACAATCTTGTCTTCCTCCACCCTATTCCTTGATGATTTTGGTTCCTAACTCCCCAATACTGCCTCAGACCCTATTCCTGTCATAAATTTCAGTTGACTTCAATGCCCACATAGATGATCCACCCAATACATTGTCATTCAGTGCCTTGACCTTCTCTCTTCCAATGATTTTATCCTCCACCTTACTCCAGTTATTTACTCACATGACCATACCTCCACCTTTGTCATCTCTAATAACTACAGCTTCTCAATTATCTCAATTTGAGGCATTCCACTTTATGACCACAATCTCCTATCTTATTAGCTTTATTACCTGTATTTGAAGAATTCCGACAAGTCTCTGACCCTACGAGAATCTACAATTCATTGATTCTATCCACCTTAAATTTCATGGTCAATCATAATCACTTCCTTTCATATACCCTTAACTCTCCTTCCCTTCTCTTATCTCTTTGTATTTGGCTAAACCACAACCCTGTTTATGTCCAATTTTCTGCTTGGTCCATACTTGCACCTGTGCATGTAAATGTGGCTGGGGAAACAAATAAATAAATTGACTTGTGCAACCAAAAAAGAGGTAGAACCCCTGGTGGGCCTCTTTGGATTGGGGAAGCAACATATTCTTCATTTGGGCGTTTTAATCCACCCCAGTTACTGAGTGGCTAGTTTTGACTGGGGTCTAGAACAGAAGGCTCTGCAAAAAGTCCATGCGGCTGTGCAAGCAGCTCTGCTACTTGCGCCATATGATCCATCATATCCAATGAGCTTGAAAGGTCAATGGCAGATAGAGATGATATTTGGAGCCTTTGGCAAGTCCCTAGAAGTGAACAACACAAGCCTGTAGGATTTTAAAGCAAAATCTGCTGTCTTCTGCAGATATTTACTCTGAAAAACAGCTCCTGGCCTGCAACTGGGCCTTAATAGAAACTGAATGTACAATCATGAGCCACCAGGATACCATGTGACCTGAGTTTCTCATCATGAACTGGGTGTTAACTGACCCACCAAGGCACAAATGTGGCACGCATAGCAGTATTCCATCATCAAGTGAAAATGGTATATATGTGATTAGGCTAAAGCAGGCCCTGAAGGCACAAGTTACCTGTAAAAGTGGCCCAAATGCCCATGGTCCTCACTACTGCCACACTACCTTCTCTCTCCCAGCCTGCACCTATGGCCTCATGGGGAGTTCCCTACAATCAGTTGACAGAGGAAGATTCTGGCCTGGTGTACAGATGGTTTTGGACAATATGCAAACACCACCCAAAAGTAGATAGCTAGAGCACTACATTCCCTTTTTCTGAGACATCCCTGAAGGACAGTGGTGAAAGGAAACCCTCCCAGTGGACAGAACTTTGAGCAGTGCACCCGATTGTTCACTTTGCTTGGAAGGAGAAATGGCCAGACATATGATTACATACTGATGCATAGACTGTGGCCAATCACTTTCTCCCCAGCCACCCCTGGCATTGTCCAATGGGCTCATGAACAAAATGACCATGGTGACAAGGATGGAGGTTATCATGGGCTCAGCAACATAGATTTCCACTTACCAAGATTGACCTAGCTATGGCCACTGCTGAGGTCCAATCTGTCGATAGAAAAGACAACATTAATCCCTGCTATGGCACCATTCCCTGCGATGGTAGCCAGCTACCAGGTGGTAGACTGATTACTTTGGATTGCTTCCATCATGGAAGGGGCAATATTTTGTTCTTACTGGAACAGACATTGTCTCTGGATATGTGTTTTCCTTCTCTGCATACAATGCTTCTGCCCAAACTAACATCCATAAACTTACAGAATACCTTACCCACATTCATGATATTCTACATAGCATTACTTCTGATCAAGGAACTCTTCACAGCAAACAAAGTAGCAATGGACCCATGCTCATGGAATTCACTGGTCTTATCTTGTTCCCCACCCCCCATCCTGAAGCAGATGGCTTGACAGAACAGTGGAACAGCCTTTTGAAGATTCCGAAGACTCAGTTACAGTGCCAACTAGGTGACAACTTGCAGGGCTAAAACAAAGTTCTCCAGAAGGCTGTGTATTCTCTGAATCAACATCTGATATATGATGCTGTTTCTCTCACAGCCAGGATTCACAGGTCCAGAAATCGGGGGGTAGAAGTAGGAGTGGCAATACTATTACCCCTGCTGACCTACTAGCAAAATTTTTGTTCCCTCTTACTGAAACATGCTCTGCTAGTTTAGAAGTCTTGGATCCAAATGGAGGAATGCTTCCACCAGGAAACACAACAATGATTTCAATGAACTAAGAGTTGAGAATGCCACTAGGCCACTTTGGACAACTCAGACCAATGAATCAACAGGCAGAGAAAGGAGTTGCTGTGCTTGATTGATCCTGACCATCAAGGGGAAATCAGATTGCTAGTCTACATTAGAGATAAAGAATGTACTCCGTCCAGAATATGAGATACTTTAAGGCATCTCTTACTATACGCCCTAAGTGATTAAATTCAGTCTATAAGAATCTAATCAAAACAGGACTACTAATGGACCAGACTCTTCAGGAATAAAGGTTTGAGTCACTCTACTAGGCAAAGAACCACAACCAGCTAAAGTGCTTGCTGAAGGCAAAAGGAATAAAGATAATGAGAAAAAGGTTCTTATAAATACCAGCTGTAACTACATGACCAGTTACAGAAATGAGGACCATAATTATCATAAGCATTTTTCCTGATTTTGTTATTTGTGTGTGTAATATACTTGCATGATATGCATAACAAAAGTATTTGCTTAGTATATGTATATATATTAATATATGCAGCAAATATTTTTTCTTTCCTCTTATTCCCTTAAGTAACATAAGATGGAACATATAGTGTACAAGTACTATTAATTTTACATCACTTGGTATTTTAATTACAGGATATAAAGAAGAGAAAGCATCATTCAAAAACTTTACCTCCTCTTCTAGGGAAGCAAGAAAACAGTATTTCAGGATATTTGGTAAAATTACGATCTTGTCATTGTCTTCATTTGGAGATTAAATATGGTTTAAGGAGATGTATGTGAGTGCCAAATTGACAAGGGATAGACCTGTGTACTTAACTTTCTATCACCTTGACTGAGCCACAGAGTGCCCAGATATTTGGTCAAATAGTATTCTCTGGTGTGTGTGTAAAGACATTTCCGAATGAGATTAACATATGACTCACTAGACTGTGTAAAGCAAATTGCTCTATCCAATGTGGATGAGCCTCATCCAATCCAATAAAGGTCTGAATAGAAGAAAAAGGCAGAATAAGAAAATTCATTTTCTCTGCCTGCCTTCAGATAGACTAGAACTATAGTGTTGACTCTCCTGGAACTCTAGCTTACCAACTTTAGATCCCAATACTTCTGTTTCCATAACTGTGTGAGCAAATTCCTTATAATAAATCTCATACAGTTCTGTTTCTATTCATTCTGTTTCTCTGGAGAGCCCATACTAATACACTACAAAACTATTTCATCACCACAAAAATCACCCTCATGCTATCCCTTTATAGTCATACCCACCCTCCCTCTTCCCCAACCCTATCATCCCTAACTTCTGGCAACCACTAATCCATTCTTCATCTCTATTTTTTGTTTCATTTTGAGAATGTTATATAAATGGAATCTCAGTACATAACCTTTGAGATTGTCTTTTTTCACTTAACATAATGTCCTTGAGACCCATCCAAGTGGTGTGTCTATCAAGAGTTTGTTCCTATTTTGATTAGTATTCCACGGTATGGATGTAGCACAATTTGATTAGTCATGCACCCTACTGACAAACATTATGGTTGTTTCTAGTTATTACCTATTAGAAATAAAGCTCCTATGAGTATTTGTGTATATGTTTTTGTATGAACATAGTTCTCATTTCTCTGGAATAAAAACCGTTTGATGACTCAGTCATATGGTAGTTGCATATTTAATTTCTAAGAAACTGCCAAATAATTTCCCAGAGTAGCTGAATGATTTTGCATTCCTACCAGCATGTATGAGAGATCCAGTTTCTCTGCATCCTTGCCAGCATTAGTATAGACACTATTTTTTACTTTAGCTGTTCTAAGAGGTGTGTAATGATACCTCATGGTCTTAATTTGTATTTCCCTAGTGACTACTGATGTTGAACATCTTTTCCTGTGATTATTTGCCATCTGTGTATACTCTCAAGTACAATGTCTTCAAGTTTTTTGCTTTTTAATTGGATTTCTTGGGCACCTGGATAGATCAGTGGGTTAAAGCCTCTGCCTTCGGCTCAGGTCATGATCTCAGGGTCCTGGGATTGAGACCTGCATCGGGCTCTCTGCTCGGCAGCGAGCCTGCTTCCTCCTCTCCCTCTGCCTGTCTTTCTGCCTACTTGTGATCTCTCTCTCTGTGTCAAATAAATAAATAAAATATTTAATTGGATTGCTTAACTTTTTTACTGCCCATTTTCTAAAAACTTTTTACTGTGGTAAAACATACATAAAACTTATCATTTTAACCATTTTTATGTGTACAGTACAATATTAAGTACATGTTATGAAATCACCACCATCCTATTTCAAACACTTTTATCCTCCCAAACAGAACTTCTGTAGCCATTAAGTAATAATTCCCAAGTTCTTCATTTCCCTAACCTCTAGTAACTTCTATTCGACTGTCTCTGAATTTGACTTTTCTAGGTATCTCACCTAAGTGGAATCATATAATTTTTGTTCTTTTATGTCTGGCTTATTTCACTTAGCATACTGTTTTCAAAGTTGGTCCATGTTGTAGTATTTCACTCCTTTTTATGGCTGGGTAATATTGTGTAGATATACCTTATTTTGTTTATCCACTCATCTATTAATGAATATTTAGGTGCTTTCCACCTTTTGGATATTGTGAATAATGCTGCTATAAACACTGGTGTTTAAGTATGTTTGAGTTCCTGCTTTCAATTCTTCTGGGCATAAACCTAAAAGTGAAATCGCTGGATTGGATCACATGGTAATTCTACGTTTAATCTGAGGAATCATCATTTCCCACAGCAACTACGCCATTTTAGTCTCATTAGCAATGCACAATTTCTACACATCCTCACCAGCTCTGGCTCCCCCCCACCCTTTTAGATAATACTCATCCTAATGGGTATAAAGTTGTATCTCTTTGTGGTTTTGATTTACATCTCCCTACTGGCTAGTGATGTTAAGCATCTTCTCATGTGCTCATTGGTCATTTGTATATCTGTAATATCTTCTTTGCAGACATATCTATTCACGTTCTTTGCTCTTTTTTGTTTGCTTGTTTGTTTGAGAGAAAGAGAGAGAGAAAACACAAGC
>CM052899.1:70650734-70694929 GCA_028534135.1 Potos flavus | reverse complement strand
GATCTATGTGTCTATCCCTCTACCAGTACCACATTTTGTTGATTACTGTTATATATAGTAAGTATTAAATTTGGGTAAAGTGATTCCTCCCACTTAACTCTTCTTTTTCAAAATTATTGTTACAATTCCAGATTGCCTTTCCATATAAATTTTAGAATACTCTTGTATCTCTAAAAAAAAAAAAAATCCTGCTGGGACTATAATAGGAATTATGTTAAACCTCTATGTCAGCTGGGGAATAATTAACATCTTTACTATGAGTTTCCCAATCCACGAACACAATATGTATCTCCATATATTTATATTTTTTCATTTCTTTCATAAGTGTTTTGTCGATTTCAGTATAAGTCCTGCCCATGTTTTACAAGATCTACACCTAAGTTGTTTTGTTGTGATTGTAAATAGTATTACATTTTTTTATTTTTGTTTCCATGTGTTCATTGCTAGTATATAAAAGTATAATTGATTTTTGTCTATTATCTTGTATTCTGAGACTTTGCTGAACTCACTTTGCTAGAAGTTATTTTGTTAATTTCTTGGAATTTTTAAAATAATTCCTTCATTTTGTTAAAAGTAATTGAAAATTCATTTGTTCCATAAATTATTAGATTGTTTACTTTGTGCCAAATACTGTTCTAACTACTAGATATGGAGGTTACAAAGAAAATTAGGGTTTCTTAAACTCATTGGGTTAGATTTTAGAGGAAAGAAAAGGACTGCAATCAATTAAATAACAATTAAGTTAACTTCACATGGTGGTTAAGTACTATAAAGAAATAAACAGGGATGCCTGGGTGGCTCAGTTGGTTAAGCAGCTGCCTTCGGCTCAGGTCCTGATCCCAGGGTCCTGGGATCAAGCCCCACATCAGGCTCCTTGCTTGGCAGGGAGCCTGCTTCTCCCTCAGCCTCTGCCTGTGTGCTCACTCTCTCTAATAAATAAATTTTTTTAAAAAATTAAAAAAAAATAGAAATAAACAGAGTAACATAATAGAGTGGTAGATAATCTAGAACTGACCCTATGAGGAGATGACTTCTGAGCAGACGTAAATTATAGTAGCCAGAGAAGAAAATTTCAGTAAGTACAAAAGCCCAAAGACCTGAAAGAGTATGACCTGAGGAAGAACCATAAGAAGGCCAGTGTGGCTCACATAGTAAGGAGGAGATTGGTAGGAAAAGACTCAAGAGTTGCTTCGTGTAAAGTCTTACAGTTAATGGTAGGCACTTGAATTTTATTCTAAATAAGATGGAAGCACTGACAGTTTTAAAACTAAGTTGTTAGGTAAGTTTGGTGTGCATTATTTAAATCATAAAAAATATTATCCGACCATACTAGTGATTGGTATATTTCTTTCCACCTTTTTACAATTTAAAAAATGTACATGAACATAAACTGCATAAAGTGATTATTAATAATTATTCACAAGATGATTTATTAATCACAGTTCTTTCAAATCTACACAATGAGTTTGATTTTGATTCTATAGGGAAATATAAATATCCTGGGTAAAGATAACCTCATAGTAGTACTGTTGCAGTTGGCCAATTCTAACCACTGTCTTTGAAAATCTCTTTCCTCTTTGTCTATCACAAACATATAAATACACACATACTTTTCACCTAACAGCTATTTATTTAACCTCTGGTGCTTTCATACCTTGTCTATAAAATGTAGTCACTAATGCCTACTTCCAAAGACTATTTTGAGAACTAAGAAAGTATACTATATTGAGTATACTTATAAATGTACTCATAAATATACTTATAAATATATATACAAAAATATATATAAATATAAGTATAGTATAAAGTATACTATATTGAGTCTCAGGAAAATAGAGGGTGTTTAATAAATGATATTTCCCTATCCTAAGCTTTTTCTCGTTCACCCCCATCACTTAGCTCCTACTTCCAGACCTAAGATATTTATAAAACCATTTAATTCATAACTGGGGCCTTAGAGTAAAATTTTATACAAAATTTTAAAGCCTGTAGCAATAGCACCTATTAATTCCGTGATTAGTGGCATAACACACTTCAACGAAACCTTTCCATAGACTTGAAAATATTTTAAGATGTTGAACAAGAACATAGTAGTGTACATAACTTTTAGTTGTGGGATAAAATCAATTATGTAAAGTCAGCCACTTTCAAATGAAATCTTAAAACAACAGAAGAGCATATTGTGTACATTTTTTACCAATGGCAATACAGGAAAACATGCTTTGAATATTTTAGCATAAAAACCTACTAAATATTTTATTTCATACATCTAAACACTCAAGAAGTACTTTAAAAATACTGAGTCATGGTGCTTTTGGAAGCCTGGTAGTATGAAACTGTTAACCTGTATTATGCAGACTAAGAACAACTTGCACTATATTCTCTCAGACATCTCATTTTACAACATTCCATTTCTCAAGACAGAATATTAACAGAAAGAAAGAAATGTTATTAATGATTTGTTAAGTTTTTAACCAGTATTTTTTTTTTCCTGTCTATTTTGGAGTAATTACTTCACTCCTGTTATTCAGCAATCTTCAATCATCTTCAATTGGCTCCCTAGCAAATCCTTAACCAAGGCTAATTCCAAATCTCTGCTACTCCTCAAATCTACAGGCCTACCGTTCATTCCTCTTAATGTTTTACTTTCTACATTATTTTCGTCTTCCAATATGGCACCATTCCCAGTAAAGCACGACTTTTCTCTGTAGTTTTACCCTCTATCTATTTGAAAAGGAAAAGTTCCAAAGCTATTCCTGTGCTCTAGAGTGGTTGTCTTTTAGACTCATCAATTGCCTATTTCTCTTTTATCTTCAATTTCTTCCTACAAACTCAGTCTCAAGTTTCCTCTACTTAGCTCCTTTCCCATCTAAACTGCTATTCTTATTACCCTAGTTGACATGTTAAATATGTTGGTGTAATCATTTTGTAAGTTGGTAAAAGAAAAACAATACAACTTTCTTCATTTTTCTATTGGAAAATATTTCTATCTATTCTATTTTTATTCTATCTTAAACATTTAAGCTTTGTCATTATTGGAGGCCATTTATGCCTAATTTCACAACTATATTAGCCAAACCTGAACAGGGCTATAATTATGCTTTTTTCCAATTTAAAGGCCTCTGATTACAGGCTATATTCTTATTGTAAATCTTTGGAATTTAACTTGAAAAAGTACAAGCATGATGACTGCGGCTGTTTACTGTAAACCATCTTCAATGTCAGCATGCACGCATAAAGGTATACCTCAGAGATACTGCAGGTTCAGTTCCAGACCACTGTAGTATGAAGTGAATATCACAAGAGTCAAATGAATCCGGGGGTTTCTCAGGGTATATAAAAGCTATGATTACACAATACTGTTGTCTATTAAATGTGCAATAGCTTTATGTCTAAAAAAATACATACCTTAATTTAAAAATATTGTATTGCTAAAAGATGTGAACCATCATCTGAGCTTCCAGTGAATCATAATCACTGCTCACAGATTACCCTAACAAGTAAAGATTAAAAAGTCTGAAATATTACAATAACCAAAATGTGACAGAACCACAAAGTTAGCAAATACAGTTCGAAAAACAGCGCCAACAGACTTGCTTGTCACAGGACTGCCACAAGCCTTCAATTTATAAACCAGTATCTGCAAACCACTATTTACTCTAGTGTGTAAAGTGCAACAAAATGAGGTATTAAACACTGAAATTTTCACCTGGTTTTCTATTTTCAAAATACTCTTTAAGATGACAGAGGCAAATATATACCTTTCATTTTTTCTCACCTGCCACCTTTTCCTTACTCTTCCATTTTTTGGACAGCTTTTAGTTTTTCAATATACCCCAAAAGCTCAATAAAAAGACACTTAAAGGCTTGATAAAACAAATCTCTACCAACACTGACTCTCACTAAATGCACGCAGCTGCCAATACAGTTCTTACTTTAATAACCACAACATAGAAGGCACTCACATTTAGGAACCTTAGCTCATTTCTCGATGAACGAACGAGCCAAGACCTAAACCATTTCTCCTCACAGTTTTGAGTTCTCTTCCTTACTTTCTCCCCAAATGTTTTTCTCTCGTTTCCTAAACTTTTTCACAAAATTTTACATAAGTAGCACTTCCTCAGGCTTTCACGAGTAACCTGACCTGCACAGAACCTACAGAGGTTGGAACGTGGGAATACTAAAATCGTGGCCACTTCCTCAGCGTCCGCTCCCAGCCGCGCCTCCCAGAAAACCGCCTGTGACTCGACACACACTCCCCAATGACGCGACCGTCGCCGCGCGACTCGACAGGAAGCGGCCGCACCTGCGCAGCAGCAACGGAGCGGGGCGTAGCGAGGAGGGGCGGGGAGGGGCGGGAGCGTAGCTGGAGGGTGGCCGCGAGCTGGGAAGGAGGAGGAGGAAAGGTGGATAGAGAGGTAGAGGGGCGGAAGACCCGAGGGCTGGAGGGCCGGGGGGCGGGCCTTTCCGGAGGGAACTTCAGGCTTTCACTTCCTGTTTGCGGGAACTTCTGAATCCGGGTCAAGGGGGTTCGCCTCCTTATCTGCTCCGGGGCTGACCCGGCACTTTCAGTGACAGCGGCTTCTGACTCAGCCCAGGGCTGGTTTCATCTTACGACCTGCTCAGCCCGGACGTCCACACCTGCTTCGGGACGCTAAGTCGCGCTTCCTCCACCTATTGGCTGGCAGCCACGGGCCTTGAGTGACCGCCGCCGCCGGGGGTCCTCACCATCCCCTCCGCGCTAATGCTGAGAGGGAGCGCGGGCCCGGGGCGGCGGCGGAGTGCGAGCCTCTGGCTCCCTAGGCCCGCCGCAGGCGGTGCGGGTTCTTACGTTCCCCAGGCTTGCCACCTCCCGCCCGGGCTTGGATGGGCCCCTCTGCCCGATAAATGTGGCTGCTGAGACTGCGGTGGCGGTGGTCGGTCCCGCTGCTACTGCGCTCCACGTTCACCTTTGCCGCGGGACTCTCCTGCCCCACGTCGGGACTGTCGCCCCCCGCTCCTCACCCCCTGGCCCCAGCCTTGCAGTTTGGCGACAATGGACAAGATCCTGGAGGGCCTGGTGAGTTCTTCGCACCCACTGCCCCTAAAGCGGGTGATTGTGCGGAAGGTGGTGGAATCGGCAGAACATTGGCTAGACGAGGCGCAGTGTGAAGCCATGTTTGACCTGACCACCCGGCTCATCCTGGAGGGCCAAGACCCCTTTCAGCGGCAGGTGGGGCACCAAGTGCTGGAGGCCTATGCACGATACCACCGGCCAGAGTTCGAGTCCTTCTTCAACAAGACATTCGTGTTGGGCCTCCTTCAGCAGGGCTACCACTCGTTGGACAGGAAGGACGTAGCCATTCTGGACTACATTCACAACGGCCTGAAGCTGATCATGAGCTGCCCATCGGTGCTGGACCTCTTCAGCCTGCTGCAAGTAGAGGTGTTACGCATGGTGTGTGAGAGGCCCGACCCGCAGCTGTGTGCCCGATTGAGCGACCTCCTGACCGACTTCGTGCAGTGCATCCCCAAGGGGAAATTGTCGATCACCTTCTGTCAACAGCTTGTTCGAACAATAGGCCATTTCCAGTGCGTGTCCACCCAGGAGAAGGAGCTGCGGGAATATGTCTCTCAGGTGACAAAAGTGAGTAACTTGCTACAGAACATCTGGAAGGCCGAGCCCTCCACACTCCTGCCTTCCCTGCAGGAAGTTTTTGCAAGCATTTCTTCCACAGGTAAGTGTCATTATATTACAGAAAAATCTCTCTTGGAAATTCAGTATGTCTCTTAGACACACACCATGTTTGCTTCTCTGCCCTGAAAACATTCTTAATGGAGAACAAATCTTAATACCCTCATCCAAAGTTTTATTCTCATCCACTTCCGTATTTAGGCTGTCCCTTTGTACCTTTGGGAAAAAAAAAAAAAAGCAGTGTTCCTATTTTAAATGTTGAAAACATTGAGGTCTAAGACCTTTGACACTAAGTAAATTGCTTAATTACCCAGCCTCTGCTGAAGTTATGGAATGCTTTGAGGATGACAGCTACTAAATAAAGCTTCTATTCATTAGTGACTAATGATAGCATAATAATGTTTACCATATTATTATTGTACTGTGACTCTGTCATCTTGTTGTTACAAGTTTTTCCCGTTTTTTAATTTTCCCACTTTTTTATTCATGGGCTGTGTGGTTTGTTTTATTACTGGTTTATCACAGTAACTATGTAGTTTTTGAATATTGACTTTTTTTCTACAATAGTGAACGAGAGAAGGTACAGGTAGAATGAGGAAAAGGAGAGTATGAGGACTTAAATAGGTGTTTTTGTGCTCAGTGTATATAGCCCATGAACTACATCCTTAGAAAGTCGAAGAAGTCAAGTGATAATTGGCAAGAAAATGTTTTCTCACCAGGAATTTTACCTTGTATTTACATTCCTTGTTTGGACTTGGAGCTTTCAGCTCTGTAAGTTGTGAAACAATAGACCCAAAACTGTGTTCCCTTCCTCTCTACTTGGTACAACCATTCTCCTTGGCTATTTGAAATTGAACTTGTGAGGGAGGTGTCTTTTATCTTGGGAACCAGAAATAAGAATAGAGTTTTAACAAGCTCTATGTATTCTGATGAATTAAATATGTTTAGGAAAGAATTACCAACTATATATTTGCAGTATCTGAGTTGTTTTATTTTTTTAATTGTAATTTTTTTTGTATTACCTGTGTTGCTAGAACTGTTAGATTTCCCCAGATTTTTTCAACAGTAGCGGTAAAGGAACTTGTCTTCAATTTGCTTAATCATTATATAATTCAAACAAAGTCCCCTCAAAATTCACCTTAATTTTTACTTCTTTAAGAGATTTCTTTAAATCTTCCTTAGAACTACTGTAATTAACAGTTATAAGTTACTTTGGAAGGTCTAAAGTGGGAAATTAAATGATACCTTGAATTTCTTTTCTGACTGCTGACTTACAAATGAATATTTTAACACAACAGTGACTTAATATTAAATAATGCAGGAAAATTAAGTATCTTGTGGACTAAATATGGTGATAGTGCACAGTAGTTTTTATATTGCAGTATTTCTGTCTATACTGAGAAATCATTGCTACTCACCCTTAGTTTTTATATTGCAGTAGTTCTGTCTATAATGAGCAATCATTGCTGCTCACGCTTCATCTCTCATTTCTGTAATTTAACATTCCTTGGATGTTAGAGTCCACCCATGAGGTAGAGCATAACAACTGCTTCCTGAGGAACACCTTTGCTGCAAATACGTTGGGTTTTTTTTTTTTTTAATTGTTGTTTCTCTCTAAATACTTCCCTTGAACCTTCTTGCCATATTCCTTTTTCTTTTTAATTAAAAATATAGATACATCATTTGAACCTTCTGTAGCATTGGCAAGCCTTGTGCAGCATATTCCTCTTCAGATGATTACAGTTCTCATCAGGAGCCTAACTACGGATCCAAATGTAAAAGATGCAAGTATGACCCAAGCTCTTTGCAGGTACTTCTTCATGACACTGTAGATCGTGTTGTACATTTGGGAGGAGGAGCTACTTTGTTGTATTTTGTGGGTAATGAAAAACTTAGATGTTTAAGACTGAAATCATAGAATGAAAAACATATTCTCCAAATTAATTGGAATGAATTATTTACCTTTCTATCTAGGTTTGACAGGCCTCCCAGTAATTCAAAGTCCATTTTCAGTTCAGCTTTTTTTAATTCCAAAAATAAACACACAAATAGACTTACTGTACAGTAAGGAGTTGGTTGGATTATCAATATATTTTACTAATTTCCTTACTCATTGTGGTTTCCTGCAACCTATTTCTTCTCCCTGGTTTTTCTTGTTTTTGTTTTTTTAAGCTAAGTACATACTTTTACTTTCTCTTTCAATCAGAATCTCTGGATAATACACTCTACCTTTGTTTGTTTAAAATATGTTTTATCTTCCTTATTCTTAAATAGATGATTTGGTAAGATGCAGAATTCTAATTTGATAGTTATTTTCTCAGCATTTTGAAAATAATATTGCATTGTCTTCTGGCATTTATTGTTGCTGATATGGAGTCTGCTGTCAATCCAATTGTCATTCCTTTGTGAGTAGTTAGGCTTTTCTGGTAATGTTTATGTCTCCTGATGTTTTTCAGTTTATTCTTATATTTCTAGGTGTAAAGTTAATATTATGTATCCTCAGCATTTTCATGCTTTTATTAATTCATTTGTTCATTTATTCAAACCATATTTACTGGACACTTACTTACCATGAGTGCTAGGCAGTGTTTTGAAACCTCTTTGAACAAATGGATAAAAAAATCTGTCTTCATGGACTTACTTTCTACATGGAGAAGAAGACAATAAATTAGTAACATATCTCGGGGTCCCTGGGTGGCTCAGTGGGTTCGGATTAGGTCATGATCTCAGGGTCCTGGGATCAAGCCCCGCATCGGGCTCTCTGCTCAGCAGGGCGCCTGCTTCCCCCTCTCTCTCTGCCTTCTTCTCTGCCTATGTGATCTCTCTCTGTCAAATAAATAACTAAAATCTTAAAAAAAAAATTAGTAACATATCTCTTTGATTGCAAGATGCATCCTAATTTCAGAGATATTAAAATGTGGAAATACACAGTCACTTGGTATTCTAGTTTAATTGGCATGACTTTTCCTGCCTTAGTGGTACATAAACTAATTATACATCCTAAAATTGATTTTGTTTTAGATTTTATTAAATATGATAATTAAAATTATAATTTAGTATTTGAATAGTGATAACTGTTTTGGAAAAAAAGTAGATAGGAAGGACATAAAGTATGAGAGTGGTTTGCAATTTTAAATAAGATGAGTTAGGAACGCCTCAATGAGAACATGAAGACGAAGTAAAGACATAAAGGAAATGAGGGAGCAAAGCCTGTGGAGATCTAAGGGGAAGAACATCAATACTGTCTTACAACTCACTAATTTTTTCTTCAGAGGTACCCAGTTATAGAGCTTATTCCAGCTATTGAATTTCATTATTTCAATGACTCTATTTTTCTTTAAAACCTCAACCTCCGCTCTTTTTTTTTTAATTCTATTTATTTATTTGACAGAGAGAGAGACACAGCAAGAGAGGGAACACAGGGGGAGTGGGAGAGGGAGAAGCAGGCTTCTCGCTGAGCAGGGAGCCCAATGCGGGGCTCCATCCAAGGACCCCAGGATCATGACCTGAGCTGAAGGCAGATGCTTAACGACTGAGCCACCCAGGCACCCCTCAATGACTCTATTTTTCTAATTGAGCTTTTCCTCTCTACCTATTTTTGTTTGGGGTTTTTTTTGTAATTTTTTTCTACAGTGTGCACGTGTGTGTGTGTATGTGGCATATCTAAATAAAATACAAGGATTTGGAACAAAATGGTTTCTGTGTACCTATTATAAAATTGCGGTCACAACATATAAACTTAAGTATTTATATTGGATTTTCAGAAAGCTACATGTATACAAATCTCACTATCTGTAACACAAACTTTGGGGACTGGATTTTTTCCACTTTTTCCCCCTTTTTATCTAGTGTTTGAAAAGACCCTTCTCTTCCAGCTTTCCTTCTTTTTTCCTTGTGCTCTTAAATTTCCTTGTGCTCTTAAATCAATTTAGCTGTAACTATTACTTTCAGTTTCTTATCGCTCATTCTCTCAAACTTCCATAAATCTATATCAATATTATTCTTGCTGTATGGTTTCTATCTCTCCTACTTTCAATTTATGGTGATCTCCTTGCCATATTTAGTGGTCTGTATTTTCGTTTTCATTGTCTTGCTTTCTTTGTATTCATAGTCCTTAAAATTCTAGAAATCCTGTGACGCCATGTTGTTAGGATTTTCTTCATATTGTCCTTTTTATTTTTCCTGTTCCCTTTATTTTTATCACTTTATCAATTCTCTCGTACATGTGGTTGATTTCCAAGTCTTTAGGTGAAGTTCTCATTGTTCGTTTACTTTTAATTTTAAGAAACACTCTTACCAAGGCACCTGGTGGCTTAGTCAGTTGAGCCTCCGACTCTTGATCTCATCTCAGGTTTTGAACTCAGAGTTGTGAGTTCAAGCCCCACCTTGGGCTCCACACTGGATGTGGAGCCTACTTAAAAAAAAAAAAAAAAAAAAGAAAAGAAAAAAAGAAAGACTCCTATCTCATCCATCTCTCCATAATGAAATTCTGTATATGTCATATTTAGCAGTAACATTCCTTTATCAGTGTAACCTCAACAGCACTAAAATGTCTTTCTCTTTGAAATGAAGCTATCATAGATTATGTTGTCCTTAAATAAAATAGGAAGATTCAGAGAATTATATATTTCATAGCTGAAAGTGAAATTAGAAATCAGTTTTTCTGTCACCTTCATTGCCTAGGTAATAATATCTAACATTTTTCATTACATGCCATAAGTCATTGCAGTAGAGTCTTCTAGTTGGTCTTTTGCCAGCAGTGACATATACTTCTCTCTCTTCTCTAAGTCATCCTGATCTATTCAGTTTTCCCTTCTGATCAACAAACTGCAGTGACTTCCACCCATTACTAAATCAAGTACAAATTCCATTTCTTGGCATTTGGCACTTTTCATCTTAATTTTTCAACCTTTTCAAAACAGCATGGTATCCAACTTCTGAATTTGTTTTGTTTTTAAAATATATTTGGTAATTAATTTTTGCCTATTTGTTTCTATGGGAAGTTGTGATCCAGTTTTTGTACTGTATTTTTAGTTTATCCTATATGATCCTATTTAACCCATAGTCTATTTGGAGTAATTATTCTTATATTGCAGATATAACTGAACAGGATAGCAGTGTTTATTTTTATCGTACTCCCACCTTCTCCTTCCTCATAGTCTATATTTCCCCACACATAGCACTTACCATGCTTGAACTATTATTTTCTATAATCCAAAGAAATGCAAATACCATACCAGGAACAGATAATTAACATTAAAGTATGAAATTAGCCAGATGTAAGTGAAATAATAAGGAATGGGGTACACAAGCACCTTCTAAAAGAGAATGCTGATCCTCAACTCCAGTGTTCTATTGCCACAAGGAAATTTGAATTCAGTGTTGCTGATCTGATTTTTCAAAAGAAGCCTGTAATCCAGTTTTTTATGTGAAATTTCCCAATTTTTAAAACAGTGGAACAAAGGTAAGCTGAGGCTGGATCTAGCCATGAATGTGCCATCTAAAAGTGAAAATTGATTTTATTCTCTACAAATTAAGAATAAATCTATTTTTTGTCTTTTGTAATACTGACAGTTTTAATGTTAAGATTTTCAAGTTGCATTTTTTTTGCAACTTGAATGGTTTCATTTATTCAGCATATTTGAACTCCTTCCCAGCTCCAAGCACTATGCTAAGTACTATTGATCCATAGATTAAAGATTAAAAAAAAAAAAGATCACTGCTCTTAAGCTCATGGTCTAATGGAGGAAAGAAGATTTCAAAGCATATAAATTACAACTATAGTTAAATGTTCTTTAAATAATAAGAAATTAACTCAATATATCAGGGTTAAGTGTCCTTAAAATTCATGTAGTAACCAATACATGGTGGACGAGATTAGTGTAGGTAACCATAAAAATAACTCATCCTACAGTGCCAATGCCTGAAAGGATTTAGGCATATGCAAGTCCAACCAAATTGAAGCAGAACTGAAATATAATTAACATGTAGCTAAAAGCATTGCATTTATAGACCAGCAGAGCCTAGTTCAAACACCAGTGCTGCTGTTTATTAATTGTATAACTGTTGACAAATTTCCTAACTCTTCTTACCAATTTGAAAGCAGAAATTGTAATTGTTATGTTTTCAGCACTTAACAGAGTAACTGTTATATAATAGGCACTCAAATATTTGTTGAGTGAATGGCTTCTGATTCATGTTACTTCTGACTGGAAATTTCTTTAGGATGCTCAGGACATTGTGGACATACGGGATGAGGTAGCGAGTGAAAGCTTTTGAGATGGGAAGCTAGAAATGGGGAGGAGAGGAAAAAGCTGACTGGGTGATTAGGTATAATGAAGAACCATGGCCAAGTGGAATTTTCTACTCTGCTCTTAGACCTGAGCTAAAGGGAGTTCTGGCCCAGGGCCCCCTGTTCTGGAGAGCCCAATTTCTTTCTACTCTGGAGGTACCATTCCGCACGGGGCGGAGTCCACAGAGCCAAGGAGATGTGCTCACATACACTCCTTCTCTGAACCATGTTTTTTTGTGTGTGCATATTTGTAGTAAAAAAATATAAAATGTGCCCAGCATGATTTTTTTAAACAAAAACAGTTTTTAAAAGACTTATTGGCACTTTTTTTCTTCTTTAACAATATCTCAGATCGGGATGCCAGGGTGGCTCAGTTGGTTAAGCGGCTGCCTTCGGCTCAGGTCATGATCCCAGGGTTCTGGGATTGAGTCCCACATTGGGCTCCTTGCTCAGCAGGGAGCCTGCTTCTGCCTCTGCCTGCGCCTCTGCCTGCCACTCTGCCTGCTTGTGCGCGTGCTCTCTCTCTCTCTCTGATAAATAAATAAAATATTTTTAAAAAAAAAAAACAAAAAAAAACAATATCTCAGATCTTTCCATGTTAAATCTCCATGGATAGATTCATATAGATCCATCTCATTCTTTAAAACTCTACATAATGTTCCATAGTATATTTAGCCATTCCCTTATTAATGGACATTTAGATTATTTGCATTTTTTCCATATCCTAAATACAATGCTACAGTGAACTTACTCTTTATACACCAATACAAGTGTCTCTCTACTCCCTATATGTAGAGTGGCTACAAACTTTTATGAAAATCAACTTAACAACAGTTAGAATATGTGGAACAGCTGTCAGAGGCTATTTTAATTATTTGTAACCATCATTGTTTAAAGAAGATGGCCAGAAAAACAAGAAGGGAAATAAAATATGGATTAAAAAAATAAAATAGGGAACATAAGGAACATACAGATAACTTGTAGTTAACATGCATTTGGACTTTGGGCCACTCTTAACATCTGATGGAACATTTTAATCTTAAGAGCAAAAACTTTAAAAAAAGATAACACTCCAGTGTTAATGTAGATAGTTATAACATAGCTATTGTGAAAATAACCATATCGATTTTGAAGTCAATTTTTTTTAACATATTAGTTGCTTTTTTGGTCATGCGCTTTTGTACTTAGTATTTATGTTTGACATTTTGTTCAGTTATTTATTTATTGCCATATGTGTTGATGTTTGGTAGAAGAGAGGCATTCACAATGAGTACTTCCAGTGTCATATATTAACTCATGTAGTCTTCAAATCAGCCCTGTAAAATAAACATGTTTATCTATAATCTATAGATAAGGAAACTGAGATACAGAGTTTAAATAACTTACATAGATATTAGGGCCCCCCAACTAATAAATGCTAAGTTAAGATTTTGAAACCAGATCACTCTGATTTTAAAAACCTTTTTTTTTCTACTACTATTTTCTTATAATGTAATCCCCAAAACTGGATTATTGGATCAAATAGTATGAACATTTGATCCAAATGCTTTCTAAAAGAGTTGTGGTGCTCTTCATTGTGATTGATATTTAACATTAAGGACAGTCTCCATCACACCCCATATTACTTTGTCTTCATTTTCATTAAACTGGGTTAATATTCAAGAAGAACACTCATTAATTCAGTATGAGGCCATTTAGTGTATTTACACATTCAGTGCCCTTTTATTTATGTAAAGCAGGATAATGAAGGGGATAAAAAGACCTGTTTCACAATTCAAAATAGTCATTTTTAACAGTGCATTTCATTTTTAGAATGCAATCACCAGAAGGGAAAAATTTTGTTTCCACATATCTTAGTCCAATAGCTACATTTGAACTCTTCTTAGAGTAAATTTGCCTAATAAATTCTAGCTAGCACTGTGTAGAGTCAACTTAAAACTACATTCATGTGAAATGACACTTTATCAGAATTTCTTTTTATTGAAATATGTAAGAAACTGTCAACTTACAAGTTTGGAAACTCTTTGAGTACAAGCACCTTTATACTCATTTCTACATCTTGAACAGCGCTTTTCACAAGCAAGCTCAGTAAATATTGAGCCACAAAGGGAGGGGTTGTCTACTGTAACTCTTGTTATTCCCAACTAAAAGATGTTGAAAACATTTTCAAGACTGATAGTTTTGTTTCTCAATTTTCAGAATGATTGACTGGCTGTCCTGGCCATTGGCTCAACACGTGGATACATGGGTGATTGCTCTCCTAAAAGGACTGGCAGCTGTCCAGAAGTTTACTATTTTGATAGATGTTACTTTACTAAAAATAGAACTGGTAAGTGGGAGTATATAAATCTCTTTGAATGAATGGTCTCAATCTTTTAATTTTTGGGTAGTCCCCTATAAAGCATCTAATGTTGAATGTGTTCTTGTTTTTGGTTTGGTTTTGAGTCACAATTTTGAAATAGAAATTAAGAATGGTATTTAAGTATAGGTAATTAAAATAATTGTGCTGTTTTCAAGTATCTAATATGAAAACATATTCCTCCCATTATCTCTTAAATCCAACTAATCAAGCTTTTACTGCCATTATTCTACCAAAACTGTCTTTGACACCAGTGCTTTCCAGTATTGCTAAATTCAGGAGTTATTTCTCAGGCCTCCTCTCATTTGACCTATCAGCAGCATTTGACACAGTTGATCACTCCCTCTTGAAACACTTGCCTCACTTAGTTTTTGTCCTAGTTCTTTTGGCTTTTGTTCTAGTTTACTGGCACCTCAGTCTCCCATAATGGATCTTTCTAACTTTAGAGTGCTTTAGAGTTTTTTTTTTTTTAAGATTTTTTTTTATTTATTTATTTGACAGAGAGAGAGAGATTACAAGTAGGCAGAGAGGCAGGCAGAGAGAGAGGGGGAAGCAGCCTCCCCGCTGAGCAGAGAGCCCGATGCAGGGCTCGATCCCAGGACCCTGAGATCATAACCTGAGCCGAAGGCAGAGGCTTTAACCCACTGAGCCGCCCAGGCGCCCCTTTAGAGTTTCATTTTTGAGCCATTTTCTTCTCAGTCCATTCTCACAGACTGTGTGTCCCATCACTTTAAATAATGTTTCTAAGTTAATGATTGCCAGGTATATATTTCTTGTTCATTATATTCCCATGAACTCCATAGTCATGTATCCAAGTGTCTATACTTGAATCTCAAATTCAGCTTATCCATGATCTAATTTCTGATTTTTCCCTCCCAGAGGGACCAGATGGTCTTCCCCATCTTAAATAGTGATTCCATCCTTCTACTCGCTCAGGACAAAACCTGAAAACTATCCTTCTTTCTTTTCATTCTCTCTCAGCCCTTATCCTACAAATCCTATTGACTCCACCTTTAAAATGTCCAGAATCCTACCACTTTTAACCAGCTACATCACTACCACCTTGGTCCAAAGCCCTCATCATCCCTTGCTATACAGATTGCAGTAGTTTCCCTGTTCCTGCCCTTGGGCCTCTACAGGTGTCACACAAGACCCACATGATCTAGCCCACTGCTCCTTCTCTCCTCAAGTCTTCCACTATTACTGCCTCAGTCTCTGCTTACACTGCCCTCTCTGCTGTCTCTAGTACACCAGGCTGGAGACATCAGGGCCCTTGTAATGGTTGGCCTTTACGTTCTTCTCCCAGGTGTCTGCTTATTATGTTCTTCTCCCAGGTATCTGCAGGCTTACTTTCATTTCCTTCATTTTGTTATTGACCGATGTCACCTTTAAATGACACATTTTTTGAATACCCTAATAAAATAACAGGTCCCTTTGCTACTCAGCAGTCCCTATTCTTCATACCCTGTTTTCAGTACTTATCTCCATGTTACTTTTTATTGTCTACCCACCCTAGAGACAGTAAGCCCTATCTAATTAGAGAATTTTTTTTAATTCACTGTTATATCCTCAGTGCCTAGAACAATGCCAAGCAATAGTAGGTACTCAATCAATGTTTGTTGAATGAAATCGAATGAAGTATGGGCCAAGGAATGAGCGCTTTGTAGGTAAAGCTTGACAGATTTGTATTTGATCAAGCGGTTTTAAGAGTTGTTTAGGCCACTATATTCCCTTGATCTCTGTCATGTTGTTATTTCCCAACTTTCTCTCCTAAAGTGACATGTTATGATAGAACTTTCCAAGAATGGGGATAGTCACATAAATATTTTTGGTCCAAGGGAAATAGCCACTGATTGGGTTAATGATTTCCCTACAAACTCCTAAGGTGGATGTCTTCTCTTTTTTGAAGGTTTTTAATCGACTTTGGTTTCCTCTTGTGAGACCTGGTGCTCTTGCAGTTCTTTCTCACATGCTGCTCAGTTTTCAGCATTCTCCAGAGGCGTTCCATCTGGTAAGTTAGGACACAAGCTTTCTGCACTGAAGAACTTTGTATTAAAATTTTAGTTTAATATGGAGTCACATTTGTATATAGTGAAAAAGATTGTAGGTTAGTCCTGAATCTATTTTCTTGTAGCTTTATGATTTCTTAGAAAATTGAGGTTGTGGGATTCCCTCCAAAGAATATATTTTAAGAATGTTTTGAGTCTCACCAAAACTGCTGCACTTGGAACCACTACCAGCAGTTGAATATTATTGCTCTACATTAGAGATGTCACATGTCAGCATCACCGATGGTTGTCTGTTGCACATAGGAACAATGTAGAAGAAAAATGCTTTAGAATTTCAGAAACATGAAAACACCAGGTATTGTTTTATTGCCCCAGAATTAAGATGTCATTCTCTCCCAGCCCATAACCTATAAATCCAATTAACTCCACCTTTAAAATCTATCCAGAACCCTACCACTTTTAATGAGCTATATCACTGGTTTTTATTTGATTTGATTTAATTTGGTTTCAGTTCTTTGATTATCAGTCATTATAGGTGGAAATGACAAAACGTTATTTTGAGAACCTATTTATCTGTCTAGTGCATCACAGGAAAGCAGTGCTTTATATGGTTATTTGCTTCCTTTAGGGTCTGATCCCCAGTTTTACAGGACTAGAACCTCATTATTAGTACAACCACAATATAAATATCTTAGGAATTCTGACCCAGTACAAGCAAATTCAAGGGAGACTGATGAAGAAGTGTTGAATTCCAGTTGTTGATTCTTAGCTAAAAATAAAACTAGCCTCAAAGAATCATATGCGTACTTAGGCTGCTTAGTGTCTCACTGCCGCTGAAGGTAAATCTGCAGGCTTTATCGAAAGTAATCCTTATCAACAAGTAATTATATTATACATTGTTACTTAGAATGTGCTTTTCTGAGAATTTTTACAATTAATTGCGTAATTGATGATCTTGACCATCAACCAATAACCTTTTATCTGTTTGTTAAAACAAAACTCAAAACTCGAGCTAAGATAGTATGTGTACTAGCTAAGTCTAACAAGGTAAAGAACATCAGTTATTTGTGTCTGTTTTCAGGCACAATCATGTGTAGGCCAGTTGAGAAAAGGTTTATTTTCAGATTTTCTGAGAAGGAGATTCCTTAATATAACTTACTCATCCATTCTAATGTTTGCTGGTCTTCACACTGAGGACATTTCTTAATTTCTCTGATTAGTCATTTATGCTATGCTCTAAACCTATTTCTTGGCTCACAGTTTTTTAAAAGATGGAAGATATCTCCGTATGTTGTATTGCTTCTTTTTCTGAAAAGCATAGTTGAAATAAAAATGGTTGACTTTGAAATATTTGGCTTATTGAAATATTGATATGAAATCATTTATTTAAGGATTAGTTAGATCTGAAATTGAAAATTGTCTTCTGGCTAAGTAAATTCTAAAATCTAAGATCTAATTATTGCCTACATACTGTGCATAGCCTGACTGGCTACTCAACTAAAATGAACTTCGTCATCTAATCGTGGGTCATGTAGTAGTATAATCAACTATAACTCTAACTCAATAAAGGACGCAGGCTTAGAAGTTGTTAAATATGAGCAATAACCAGGAATCACCAACATCATTATTCATAGCATTTACAGCAAACCAAGATTGATGTTATAATGTATGTTACTATAGACCAAATTGCTTTTCATAAGCTTTTTATAAGTGGAAAGAAATTTATTTTAAACCAAAGAAAAATATCAGTTTCTAATAAGTTATACACATTTTCTCAAATAGTAACTGAAGTTTAGTGAGTATTACAGTAATGTCCACAAATATGTAGATTTGCTCACTCAAAAAAAAACAACTTTCAAGCAGTTAGAATGTAATAGCCTGCTTGGACATATTTCTATACCTGTGAAGAACTTAGTCTCATTTCTATGTCAGTGATAATTTTGACCATACAGGATATAATAGTAGACAACTATATTACCTGATTGCAAAGACCAAATCTACACTAGGAAGGCTTTTGGAAGATTTGGAGTTGTAAATTAAATAATCATTTTTTTAAATTATTTTCTCTTCACTTCCATTTCTCTTTCTCTTTTCACCTGTGAGGAAACGAAATAATTTTGGATTTCTGCTATTTTAGCAAAAGATATAGCTGATAGATATAGCTGTGTGGAGCAAAATTATAATTCAGCTTTGTTTAGAAATGAGAGATGAAAGCAACAGAGTGAACTCATTAGGAACTGATTGTTTCGTGGTCAAATAAATACCTTTGATGGAAGTAAGATCAAAGAAGGTAGTGCAAAAGTTAAAAAGTGATTTTAAGACCTCAAGCATAGAATCAGAGCAAAATGAGAATAGCACTGTTAATTTAAGAATATTATTGTTCCTTTGAGGAGGAAGGAAAGAGAGTTGATTATGATGCTACTATAATTGTTGTTATTGCCGTTTGGTGACAAGATGATAGAGCCATAACTTCATTTTCATCACAAGTTAGCAACCAAAAAAATGTTCTACAAATAGAACATAATATTATTAGAGACCTTTTACATATGAAGTATAAAAGTGTATTATTAGATTATGATTAATAATTAATTGGAACAAAGATACCACTGCACTAATGGAATGAGCCATTTCTGCAAAACCAAGTTCATCTTGTTAATAACCTCTTGAATATGTGATGACTCTGTATTGACTTTAATTTTGTAATGAAAGGACACTGTTGTGCTTATTAGCAGTACTAAGTTTTCTACATGTTTTTGAACAATGAGCATTTTAGATTTCCGTTTTATTTTTAACTCTAGCTTCTTAAAATAATAGAAATTTCTGATTCCATTTATTTTTTTAAAACCATCTCCTCTTTTTGGAGGTGGGGAATTGGAGTTGTTGAAAAGGATAACCATGCTAACATAAGACATCTTCTCTATATCTTCTCCATACTTATCTAAAAGAAGAGCCAAGCTGTAATTTCAGTTACTTTACTTTCTTGAAGTAGACTTTAATGTGCAACATACAGTGTTTAATTGTTTCAAGTGAAAAATCTAAAATTCACACTAGATGGAGCTCTTAAGCTAATTCTAGGTTTGTATTTTAAAAGTTTGTTCCTATTGAACAATCTGGTAAATAAAATAGTCCTAACATTTTTCAACCTAACATTTTTCAGAATGGCAGAAGTGACTACGGCTTCTATTTTGTACCTTGGTTTGTGTTTTAGATGGAGTATAAGGATAAGGAGACGGGTCTTATATGGAATTAAGATTTTATGTGACTTTGAAACTTGATTTACCTTGATATTCTAGAAATTTTAACTTCATAACTTTTTTAGAAAAGGACCGTGACTGAACATACAGAAAAGTACTTGCTGATCATGTAACATTTGCGTCCCATTTGTAGGCTAGAGAATTTGTTGCCCATTTGTATATTAGAGGAATGTTTATCTTTTTTCTCTTCAGATTGTTCCTCACATAGTTAATTTGGTTCACTCCTTCAAAAGTGATGGTCTGCCTTCCAGTACAGCCTTTTTAGTGCAGTTAACAGAACTGATACACTGTATGATGTATCATTATTCTGGATTTCCAGATCTCTACGAACCTATTTTGGAAGCAATAAAGGTATGATGGTAGTTGCACCAATATTTATACAGCTGCAAACCATGATGTGATAGATGAATGTAGTGAAACATTTCTATTACTAGACATTCAATTTACTATTCTATGGAAATATGCTTTTTATTTGAAAAATGTAATTAGAATCAGGGTTCATTAGTATTTAGGGAGTAATGTTTCTTATTTGCTATAACTAAATTAATAACCATATTTCTTCAGTTCTACAATGCCATTGGTTATAAGGCATATCTTTAAATTTATAACAGCTGTTGGGGAAATTTGTTTAAAAGGAAATGCTACTTTAAGTGAATACATACAATATTTAATATCAGAATTGTTAAAATATTTTTTTAAAGATTTTATTTGTGAGAGAGAGAAAGGGGGAGGGGCAGAAAGAGAGGGAGAAGCAGACTCCTTGCTGAGCAGGAAGCCTAACATGGGGCTGGATCCCAGGACTCCTGGATCATGACCTGAGCCAAAGCAGACGCTTAACTAACGGACTGAGCCACCCACGCTCCTGTAGTAGTGTTAAAATATTTAAGAACATCTTAGAATCAAGAAAAGGCAGTTTAATAAAATATTTGACTTTGTGTCCTTACTTGTTTTTATTCTGTTTTTGCTATGGACTGTTCATGAATATCCATATTTTATAGAATCTTTACTTGAGTTCTTTGTGAACTTACCCTGTTTTTCAATTTTGTGTGGATAGTAGACCTAAAAAGCACTGATTCTGTCTTAAAGAATGGATCACAATAGGGACGCCTGGGTGGCTCAGTTGGTTAAGCGACTGCCTTTGGCTCAGGTCAGGATCTCAGGGTCCTGGGATCGAGCCCCGCATCGGGCTCTCTGCTCAGCAGGGAGCCTGCTTCCCCCTCCTCTCTCTGCCTCCCTCTCTGCCTACTTGTGATCTCTTTCTCTCTGTCAAATAAATAAATAAAATCTTAAAAAAAAAAAAAGAATGGGTCACAATAGACATACTTCACTCTTAAATTTACTGCGTAATCAGGGTGTTGCAAAAGAATTGGAAAATGTACCTCAGGCAGACCTAATCAGAAGTTATTAGAAATCAGTTCTATTAATAATGTTCCTTTTTGAGATCTGAAATACAAGATAAGTCTCATTATCTTTATTACCTCTTTATCTGAAATGAATACAAAGCTTATTCTTTTTACTATATAGCTAGCTAAATCAAACTGATTTTGGTTGAATCCAAAACAAGACTGTTGAGCAAGGTATTCCACTAGTATGACATTTGACACTTCAAAGGGTAAATGTTTTTATGTATAGGAGCATTTTATCATGGATTTAATAGTAATGTTAATCTCTTTCTACAGTGTCTTTCTGTGTCCATAGATGAAACCTCTTGCTGTTAATTGCCATTTTTCAGTGCTTTACGTGTTGAGAATTCTGATAACTGAAATAGGCTCAAAAGAAGCAAGGTTCTCACTCTAAATTCAAGGGCAACACTTTTCTATTAGCTGTCAACAAGAGAATTAGAGAGATTAAAATTCTTTCAGAAAAAATTGCAGTCCAAAAAAATGCTTAACGATGTTACCAATTTTCATTATTCTCCATTGCTCTATGCATGCTTGAAATCACTTAGGTTTAAAATTGTATCTCGGAACACCTGGGTGGCTCAGTCCATTAAGCGTCTGCCTTCTGCTCAGGTTGATCCCAGGGTCCTGAGATTGAGACCCGCGTAGGGCTCCCTGCTCTTTGGGGAGCCTGCTTCTCCCTCTCTCTCTGCCGTTCCCCCTGCTTTTTGCCTGCTCTCTCTCTCTCTCAAATACATAAAATCTTTAAATAAATAAAAAATAAAATTGTATCTCAAATATCACAGAGCAAATAAAAGAATCTGTATCTTATAATAATTTTCTATATTGTTAAACACGAGATTGAGTTTTATTTTTTGAAGTCAGAAGTCATTGTGCTTAGGTGCTTTCATTTTTCATCCCCTGATTACTTTGAGCTTTTATTTCTAAGGGTTAATATTGAGTAAATAGTAGTAGTGAATGAAAAGGAGATATTTGTTATTTCCACTAGAAAATTTGAAAGCAAATTGTCTAGGTTATTCAGTTGTGTGCTAATTTAAGTCCTCATTCTAGTGCTTTTGAGTAGCACCGCAGTATACTCTCTAATCTCAAAGTTTTATTCTGAAACATTTTGCTGGCACACTGGAATATAAATAATTCAAATGT
This sequence comes from Potos flavus, assembly GCA_028534135.1. Classification (NCBI taxonomy): domain Eukaryota; kingdom Metazoa; phylum Chordata; class Mammalia; order Carnivora; family Procyonidae; genus Potos; species Potos flavus. The sequence goes on along the minus strand of CM052899.1, from coordinate 70,672,798 downwards.
GACTTGAATTCCTGGTTCTTGAATATTTCTTCACTTGGTAAACTCTACTTTTAGGATGTACTTATTTCTTTTAGGAGACAATTATTTTTGCCAAGTATTTTGGTCAAGTATTAGGGGTGATTTCAAAACTAAGTGGAAGAAAAGTTAAATGTCAGTGGAAGAATCTTCTTTATCGTGTTAATTTAATAACAAAAATAGTTTATATTTTTAAGCTATTTCTTTTCTTGATGATCTACAGGATTTTCCTAAGCCCGGTGAAGAGAAGATTAAATTGATTCTCAATCAAAGTGCCTGGACTTCTCAATCCAATTCTTTGGCCTCTTGCTTGTCTAGACTTTCTGGAAAATCTGAAACTGGGAAAACTGGTCTTATTAATCTTGGAAATACATGTTATATGAACAGTATTATACAAGCATTATTTATGGCTACAGAGTAAGTTTAAATTTGAAACTTTTTTGTTAATTAGTAGAAATTGATGCGTACTGATGAAATGTAAGATGGTGGGATTGTCCTGACATTATTTCTTATAAATGGCAGAAATATTAATATTGATATATAATTGCCTTATTTAGAAATGAAATTGCTGTCAGTGCTCAGGAGCTATTAAAATGTTAACTTATATAAATTCTACTCTATATTTATATTATGTATTGCATTGAGATTCTTGAAATATTCTGGCTGGATATTTATTAGTATAACAGAAGGATTAAGTGGGTTTATTCCAAAGAGTTTAAGTGTCCTCAAGTACTAATTTATTATTATCCTATAAGAGAGTGTATTTTTTTAGCCCATGTATCTTTTAAGGGAGTTAAGTTTAGTTTTTTCTGCTTATGGATATTTTGCTGTTTATCACATTGATAACTTCTTTGTTACTGTGAAAGAAGCTTAAGCGCTGTTTCCTTCCACAAGTTGTAGATACTGAACAAATATATAAACATATATGTTCCTTTGTTCTCTTACAGATTTACTTTAAAATTCTTTTTTTTTTTTTTTTTTTTGCAGCCAAGCAAATACGAAATCAGTGGTTGTTAGCTACTTGAGTGCTATCTGTAAAAGTACAAAATAATGATAAACTTTTCCTAAAGACAAAAACATGGTTGGACTTTTCTCTTCATTGCCAGTAGAGTATTTATGGAACTTGACCAAAGGTCTTTACAAATTGAGGTCCATGCCTTTGTAATTTTTTATGCCTACCTAGAGGAATCATAAACTAAAAGATGAAGTGTTAGGTTTATTTTATTTTCTGGCCCCAGAATCTACTATTAGCCCTAAGGTGGTTTTTTTTTTGTTTTTTTTTTGTTTGTTTGTATTTGAGATTTGTAATTTTTTTTAAAAAATGTGTACACTTAGACACAAGTGATACTAAGCATAAAACTACATTCAGATCTGTATCTCACAACCAGATGTCATCTAGTCCAGCCAGATGATAGGGAAAGGAGAGACCCAAAGCAGTTGTAACTAGCAACGCAATTCAGAGAGCCATCTTATTGAATAAGCCAATTATACTATCTAAAAATAGGCATATAGCATATTTTATTTCTTTGGTAACATGTGATTTATTTGGTAATATATGATTTCTTTGCGGTTTAAAAACTAAATTTAGAAGTATATAAAATAAAAGTCAGATATAAAAAAAATTTTTAGTCACACATCCCCATTCGCAAAAGTAGTTTGTTAATAGTTTTGTGTGCATTGTTTCACATCATTTTTTTTTACAGTTAAACAAGATTTTATTTAGACAAGAACAAATGCATTGTTTTTAAAAAATATTTATAATCTTATTTATATGTTTTTTTGCCAGGACTTGCTATTATCTTTTAATGATTTGTGTTGGCAGTATTCCCATGATAGGGTAGTGACAGAACTGTCATTCTGAATAAATAGATGTACTATATTTTATTTAACCATACTCCAGTTGATGAACATTAAGTTGTTTTGCTCATAATTAACATCTCTCTGCCTATATGCAGATGTAGAGAATTTGCTTTGAATAGGATATGCCAATTGCTCTCCAGAAAGACTGTAGCATTTGAGCTTATATACTAATATATAATTATACCTGTGACCCCATACCTTTAGCAGTACTTGATATACTTAGTCTTTGAAATTTTTTCTAATTGGGGGAAAAATGTCTTTTTTGCTTTAATTTGTAATATTGCTGACCATTATAGAGTTTTCTGTCTGTATTTTTCTTTGTTCATTTGTGTTTGTTTTCTGGATAACCTGTTCTTTTGTGCACCTTTCTATTGGGTCTTTTTATTTTTCATATTCATTTATATATACTCTGGATGATGATCCTTCATCACGTGTTCTCTTCCTGTCAGTGTGATTCAAATTCATAGTGTTTTATTTGTAATTTTTTATTTTATGTAGTGAAATCTGCTATTTCTCGTCTGTAGTGTCTGAATTGTAGGAAGACTTCCCCCTCGACATTCCCCCTCTTTTTTCTTTTAAATACTTCAATACTTTTCTATTTCACATTAGCTCGTTACTCCTGTGTGGCATTGGTAATATTTAAAATTTTATTTAATTCCATTTTTTTCCAAATGGGTATCAAATTGTTCCTATTCTCTTGAATAATTTATCCTTTTCCTATCCTGTACTTGTACCACAGTCTTTAAATCACTCTAGCATTATAGTATGTTTTGTTGACAATATATTTTTTTATTTCCTGCAGGTGTGTGAAAGAATTTAAAAGTTGCTTATTTAAGTTAATAGCTTAATCCATTTCTATTTGCTAATCCAGAAAATAGGAATAATATGTGACAGCACATAGGCCATTGTCTGGTCCCATAGTAACTGTTTTATCGTCATTCTTCCCTTCCTTCTTCACGACGTTGTAAGTAGTAGTTCTGCTAGGCAAAGGGCCATCAGATGAGTGACATTTTACTTTGAACATAACAAGTTATTGAACTAACTTCCTTTTAGCTTTTAAAAAATGCATGTGTGTATGTATGTACATGTATATAAGAATCACCGTTTTATTCTCTGTCAGTTTCAGGAGACAAGTATTATCTTTAAATCTAAATGGGTGCAATTCATTAATGAAAAAATTACAGCATCTCTTTGCCTTTTTGGCTCATACACAGGTGAGTGTAAGTGTGTGTAGTATGTGTATTTTAACTTCATTGATAGTATTCTTTAAACTTTACATTATACCAAACTTGGTGAATCTTGTTTAAATAATATGTATTTGACACAGCATAACAAATCCACTTAGATGTGCTAGACATCCTGCCTAAAATCAGGTTATGCTCTAAGTTTTTATTTCTTCCTCCTGTTTTCCATTCTGGTAGATGAATATTATGCTGACCCTTTTGTTCTAATTATTATAGATAAAATCTGATTTCCTCTCTAGTAAATAAGCCTCTTCATGAAGAAGTCTTTTTAAATGCATCTTTAATAGTTTATAGATACTAAATTGATAGATTTTTCACAATAATAAACAACTAGAGTAATTCTGTGGCACATTGGCTTCTTTCTTCTCCTATTTCTAATATATGTACCCTCTCATTCTCATTATTACCAAAATTTTAAGCTCTAGAACTTAATGGATAAACAACTTTATCTATTAAGTTTTAAGGCTTAAGATTTTATGATGATCTTTTATGTCCACAAATTAATCCAAGGAAATGAATTTATGCTACTGGCAAGGAATTCACATTTAGTAAACAGTCGTTCGAAAGACATTTATTGGTGGACATTGGGGAGGGTATGTGCTATGATGAGCACTGTGAATTGTGTAAGACTGATGAATCACAGACCTGTACCCCTGAAACAAATAATACATTATATGTCAAATAAATAAATAAATAAAAGACATTTATTGAGGGACACAATATGGAGTCTGATAAGCATTCAAAGGGGAAGGCAATCCTTATGTTCGAAGAACTCTTAAGTTTTGAGCAGTACATATGAAAAATATATATATCATTTATAAGTAATGTATATTATTATTTTCTGGTTTTACTCTGATCGTCTTACTTTTACAGAGTTCTAAAGGAGTAGGTGGGAGAGTAAGAAGAGATAGCTGTAGAGGAATTGAGTTGATAAGAATACCTTGTTTCCTATCTATAAGCTGTGAAATAGGTCAAGTATAACTTTTTAAATGGAAAAAATTAACACATGAGTGATGGCCTATAAGTAGTAATATACTCAAGAAGGTAATTTTATTGTTCTCTTTCTGAGGAAAATATGTTCACAAATTAAATTTAACATCTCAGAACCAAGGGAGATGAAATCTCTTCCCTCTAATTGCCGAACATTATTTTCTTAGTAAATTGATTTCTGTACTTGCTTTATCACTAGTCTGTATTTACCATATACTATATAAAATGTATATGTATCTATGTATGTATTTGTAGCTATAAATACATTGTATATACTGTATTACCTTACTGAATCAGAGCTGTTAGAAAAAAACTATAGGAGGGTTCCAAGCTCCCAAGGAAAAGAAGAATTCACAAGAGAACCTAATGAAAGTTCTGTCACTGTTGAGACCTTGTCTGATAGCAAGTCAACAAGGATTGTTTTAGGTAGATAGATTTCCCTATATAATTGAAAAGGCTTTTTTTCTTATAACTGAAAAAGCTAACATTTATTGAGCATTTAAATTTGCCTAGCTTCTATCCTAAGTAGTTTACATGTATTATTTCTTAATCCTTAGAAACAATCTATGAAGTAATAAGGTAGTATCTCCATTTTACAGATGAAGAAACTGGGTTTACATTACCTGCTTTTCAGGGTCATGCAAACAAGTGGGTATGAACCAAATGAGCTCATGCTCAACTAAGATGTTAAAGTTCCTTCCTTCAGAATGCTATCAACACCCGTATTTCAATAAAAATTTTTTTCAACTGAAGATTCCGTTACATACCACAAATATTCAAATGTCAGAATTCTAAGTTTTCAAGTTACAATCACATCTTTTCAGATGCCTTCTCAGTTCCTTTTGTTGTTGCAAAATCTAGGATTTGAACCAAGATTGTTTCAAAGTCCATGAGTGACCACTTCACTAAACCTCCTCCACACCAAAAAAAATCAGCAAGGACCCTAAACAATGTACTTACATTCTGTGCATTTATGAAATGTGTACCTAGTCAAAGAAATTTTCACCTAAAGTAGATATGTATGACCCTTTATAGTATTCCCCTTATTATTTTATCCAAAATATGTTTTCATTAGCATGTCTTTTTCAGATTTGGTTTTTCAAAAAATTATGGATGCAAGCATATGACTGTCATAGAGGGATAATGCCAGTAGAATTATATTAAGTGTTTGAGAGACCTGGGTTCTGATGCGACTCCCTCTGGCACTATTTTAACAGTATAACCTTGGACAAGTCACATGTTTCTCTAGATGTTAATTCTTATCTGCAGAATGAGAAGTTATGACTGAAGATTACCTAAATTTATTTCTAATTTTATCTGTCCCCATTTCTGGCACTTTGTAGTAGGCTTAAGTGCAATGTAATTTTAATTGATCTTTATTGAACATTGTATATTAAGATTTTAGTTATTTGATTCATGGTGTGAGAATCACTTCCTTGTATTTTCTCTACTGATATCAAGAGAGAAGCATATGCACCTCGGGTATTCTTTGAGGCTTCTAGACCTCCATGGTTTACCCCCAGATCACAACAAGACTGTTCTGAATACCTCAGGTTTCTGCTAGACAGGTAAAAAGTATTTGAAAGTTGAGAGTTGAATTGCTTTCTTTCATAACAGGTTATTTCTATAGCATATTATTTTTGCCTTTAAGGACATATTTCAAATGTTAACCTTTAAAATACCTTGCATTTACTGTATATATGTAAGTGTTCTTTTGTTTTTAATTTGGTTTCTTTTTTTGATTTTCTTACTTTGGACCAGCTGTTCTTAGAGTGTAGTACAAAGACCCCCTATGGATTCCAAAAACATATTCAGGAGTCTTCCGTTTTCTAACTACATATCTGTGTATATGTAATTGGGCCAGATTTTCTTCATATGCTTCATCCAGAACAACATATCACAATAGACTGAATGCAGAGCAGTTATGAGGATCCAGCTATCTTCTATTAAGCCAGATACTTGAAATATTTGCAAAATGTAAAACAATGCCATTCTTCTCACTAAATTTTTTGGTTTTAGAAAGTATAACTTTTCATAATGAATATTATTAATATTAACACATAACGGGTTTATTATTTTCAAATGCATTATTTTATTACTTTTATTCTCAGCTTTTGAATACAGTAAATATTGATGGATATAACCACATGAATGAAAGCTGTTGGGTTCCTCAATTTTCCTCAATTACTTTTAAGAGTATAAAGGGGTCTGGAGACCAAAAAATTTAATAGTTGCTCCTTTAAATCAGTGCATAATTAGATGAGTTCGGTATATTTTATTGTGTCCTGACCACTTAGTTAATAAAACCTCTGTCTTCTTCTCCGGATCTTTGCCTCCCTTCTATTTCGTGAATGACTATTAAAGTTAGTTGAAACTAACACGTGCAATCCGCTAAGAACATGTTGAGTGGCTTCTTTGTACCAGGCTTTCTATGAGATGTCAGGCAGACAAAGATATATAAGATAATTAATGGACATGTATCATTTACTATCATGTAATAAATGCTATAAAATAGCAGTACGAAGAAAGAATGAGACCATAGGGTAGTGATAGTCCCTAACTTCTAATCTACATTCTCAAATTGTTCAATATTCCTCTTGATCAAAAGAGGAAAAACTTGATTTTTTAAATTAAGCATTATATTTGATAAAAATAATTTGGCTGTTTATATAAGCCACCACTATTTTTAAATAGCAATGACATTGAAACATAAGTGAAGTAGCGATATAATGATATATACTCTCCTGCAGGCTACATGAAGAAGAAAAGATCTTGAAAGTTCAGTCCTCACACAAGCCTTCTGAAGGTCTGGGGTGCAATGAAACTTCTTTACAGGAAGTAGCCAGTAAGGCAGCTGTACTAGCAGAGAGCCCTTGCACAAGTGATGGTGAGAAGACTTTAATAGAAAAAATGTTTGGAGGAAAACTACGAACTCATATATGTTGTTTGAACTGCAGGAGTACCTCACAAAAAGTGGAAGCCTTTACCGATCTTTCACTGGCCTTTTGTCCTTCCTCTTCTATCGAAAACTTGTCTTTTCAAGATCCAGAATCATCACCCAGTACACAAGATGGTGGTCAAATGCAAGCCAGTGTACCTGGTCCTTCAGAAGAACCAGGAGTTTATAATCCAGCAGCAGCTGCCTTTGCTTGTGACTCAGCTATGAATGAAAGAATGTTAGGCAGTCCTTCTGATGAGTTTTGCTATACTGAAAACACTTGTGTCCCCAGTGAATCTAGCAGGATTCTTGTTAATAAAGATGTACCTCAGAAACCAGGAGGTGGAAGCACACCTTCAGTAACTGACTTACTAAATTATTTTTTGGCTCCAGAGATTCTTACTGGCGACAACCAGTATTATTGTGAAAACTGTGCCTCTTTGCAGAATGCCGAGAAAACTATGCAAATCACGGAGGAGCCTGAGTACCTTATTCTTACTCTTCTGAGATTTTCATATGATCAAAAGTATCATGTGAGAAGAAAAATTTTAGACAACGTGTCACTGCCACTGGTTTTGGAGTTGCCAGTTAAAAGAACTACTTCTTTCTCTTCATTGTCAGAAAGTTGGTCTATAGATGTTGACTTCACTGATATTAGTGAGAACCTAGCTAAAAAATTAAAGCCTTCTGGAACTGAAGAAACTTGCTGCTCCAGATTGGTGCCATATCTGTTAAGTTCTGTTGTCGTTCACTCTGGTATATCCTCTGAAAGTGGGCATTACTATTCTTATGCCAGAAACATCACAGGTACAGAGTCCTCATACCAGATGTGCCATCAGTCTGAAACTCTGGCGTTAGCATCCTCCCAGAGTCATTTACTAGGGAGAAATAGTCCCAGGGCAGTTATTGAACGGGATTTAGAAAATAAGGAAATGTCAAAAGAATGGTTTTTATTTAATGACAGCAGAGTGACATTTACTTCATTTCAGTCAGTCCAGAAAATTACGAGTAGGTTTCCAAAGGACACAGCTTATGTGCTTTTGTATAAAAAACAGAATAGCACTAACAGTTTAAGTGGTAACAGTTCAACCAGTGGACTCTGGGTAAATGGAGACCCACCTCTACAGAAAGAACTTATGGATGCTATAACAAAAGACAATAAACTATATTTACAGGTAAGTTGGAAATAGAAACTTCATCATTTGTGGAAAATATTTAAGCAATTGGTTTAACAGTGGTTAAATGAGTGCCCTAATTTTGAAATCCAACTTCTGCATTTTCAAGGAATTTACAGAGTGGCAATTTTGAAATTTGAGTCTGGGTTTATATGAAATGGGTTCAGCCTATATAAATTATCTTACTTTCGAATGTTATGAATTAACTATGAAAAGTTGCAATTGGATGCAGTTTAAAAGACCTCACTCACTTGTTTTTAATTACAAAAGATGTGATCATTATACAGTCATTCCGTACAGAAATAGAGGAAGTTTAGTAAAATGGAACTGTCTTCCCTCTCCTCTTTAGTTCTACCTACCAGGGGAAACAGCTGCTGAATCTGGTGTTTATTTCGTTTAGACTATTTTACAGGTATTTTAAGGGCACTTATTAACATTCAGGTGGATAAGATAAAGGACACCGAAAAGGTAGAATATGTAAAAAAAAAACAAAAAACAAAACATAATTGTGTTCTTTAAGGACCTGAGCAATAAAACCAGGGAGCAAATAGAACAATTACTAAATAAAAGCCATGGAACAAAGGTTTCATATGAGCTGAATTTACTTACAAATACACTTTTTGCAAGGAGTTAGTGATTTTATTACTTAAAAGTTAATAAAGATCTTGCTGTAAGTATTTTTCTCTGAAACCTGCTGACTTGCTAATAGCATAAGGACCAACACTAAATTATCGGCGAAATTGTAGGTATATTAACTGCGTAGTCCAAGTGATTTTGAGTTTACGTAAGTTCTAAAAATTTTGTGTTTGAAAATCACAAAGCTAAAAGATACAGATTAAGAGAAGAAATGGGTCACTATTACTGATTTTTAGAAGGAAATTTTCTCAAAAGTTTTCAAATTTACCATATTATAAAATACTCAAATAATGACACATGATACATTGTTAAAGGAGTTTGGCAATGTTCTAGAGTAACACAAAAATAATACTATTTTACAGAAAGAAAAATAGAAACAGAATATTTATTAAGCCTGATTCATCACCAAAAATTCTTACATCCAGTCAGAAGGCTTATGAACAAGGTAACAGGATGTATTCAACCATATCCTTCTGGCTAGATAATACATAAGCACCAGATATTAATCATCATGGTTCTTGAAGATTAAAAGGAGGAATAAAGGGTTAAGAGGGTTAAGTTGAAATAGAAATTTTCTGTGATATAAGATACAGAAAATAAGGCCCAGTACAATCTTGACTGTGGAAGAATGCAGATTATATATCAATGATTGGGTAAAATAGTATATTTATCAAAGGAGAGAGACATGGGTTTTAAAAAGTTGAGGAACTACTCTCTGTGATTGGATTGCCAAAAGCTCTTGTAACCGTAACAACTACTTTATTACAGCCTACCTCCAAATGATTTTCTTTTTCCTATTTACCCCATTACAATATTTACAATATCTGAGTGTGATAAGCCATTCTTTTCATTGTTTTAAGGCCCACTGTTACTATAAACAGGACATTCTTTTCTTTTCTTTTTTTTTTTTTAAGATTTTATTTATTTATTTGACAGAGAGCACAGGTAGGCAGAGCAGCAGGCAGAGGGAGAGGGAGAAGCAAGCTCCCCACTGAGCAGGGAGCCCGATGCGGGACTCCATCCCAGGACCCTGGTATCATGACCTGAGCCAAAGGCAGCCCCTTAACCAACTGAGCCACCCAGGCACCCAAGCCCATTGTCACTATAAAGGAAAGCATCATGTACTTTGTTAATTCAGTTTTTCAGTGCTTGCAGTTGTTCTAAATTCCGTCTGAAGTCTCAGATTGTCAAGTTATTTAATGTAAAAAAGATACTGCCAAGTTTTACATTAAGATATTTATGACCCTGTATTTAAACAGCCTAGTAAATCAAAGCTTATTATCAAACTACCTTTTTAAAGCAAATTATGATAATAAATACTCAACTCTTAAAAATTTAAATTCATTTATACTTTGTATTAATTTACTTTTAAATACAATAATGTAATTGATTTATGTTGAGGTTTGAATTGTGATGGTTCTCATACTATTTAATTGGAATCATTCTGGTACTTTAAGTTCATATTAAGAGACATATTTTTTGAATACATGAGCATATATATTTTTTTCTTATTTTCATTTTTTTATATTTTTGAGATATAGTTCAAAATTTTTGCTCATTTCATAGTAATAATGCTTTAAAATAGATTGCTATGTCAAGAATACAACTTTAGTTTTAAGATATAGCTTTATACCTATTTATAAAACAATTGCAAAAACTTAACTAAATCTTAGTAAACACAGAATGTGGAGTGAACATTTTGAGTTCCTTTGCTCTTGAATAGTACCACAAATGAATTTACCATCATAGTACATATCAGGGTAGCTACTTAATTCTTCATAATCACATTGGAAGTTCATCTGGTATAATTTTGGGGATTCCATTTTTAAATTTTACTAAAATCACATCTAGATTGACATGCGTTAGAAACTCTTGGGGGCACCTGGGTGGCTCAGTGGGTTAAAGCCTCTGCCTTAGGCTCAGGTCATGATCTCAGGGTCCTGGGATCAAGCCCCGCATCGGGCTCTCTGCTCAGCAGGGAGCCTGCTTCCCCCTCTCTCTCTGCCTGCCTCTCTGCCTACTTGTGATCTCTCTCTCTGTGTCAAATAAATAAAGAAAATCTTTAAAAAAAAAAAAATAGAAACTCTTGCTCTTTCTGGTGCTGATGAGATTAGTGATTTTGAAAAGTGGGCAAAAAGTCCTATGTGACCAAACCATTTTCTGCTGTGTATCATAGCCTGACACATAGGTTACCAGTATCATAACCGTGTATCATAGCCTGATACATAGCAGTGCAGATTGTGAATCTCGAAGTAAATTTGGGGAAGGGCTTTTTCTTTTATTTCTTTCCATTCGATCCACCTTGTGTAAGGAGTGTCTCTATTATTTTAGTGTCTGGACTCCAAAAATTATGCTTTTGGTTAGGATCCAGTGAGAAAAATGTGTGAGTAGCACCAGCATCGCACTGTTCACTACCTATCCCCACACATCCCACGTCAACTACAGACAGAGCTTCTGTCCTTTCTTGTTTGGTTTCTTTCCTTTGTTTCTTTGGAGGAGGTAGTAGTTTAATGTCTTACTATTTTTCTTTATCATACATACAGAAGAGTATACATATCTGTGTAGTTTAAAGAAAAATAAAAGATGGATTAATTTAATGTTAACATATTTACTTGAGAGATCTAAATGTTCTGCAAGTTATTTATTCCAAAGCAACAGTAACTCCAGGCCTATAATCCATTACTGAAATAAGAATTAATTTTAATACTTGATATAAAATTGGAATATAAAATAAACACTAAGAATCATAATTTTTGGCATTCTACACAATGTTCTCATCTGTATTAAAAGAAGTAAAATGAGAAGCATTTTTCCCCTGCTTCAATCCATTAAGCTTATCTTCTGAAAACAGGATATCATACATTTTTCTCTGTCAGCCATATATTTGTCTAAGTAGATAAAAAGCAAAAAAGGAATATTCCTTTCTTAGGAAGCTGTCTTGAGATACAATATAGTTTTCATGCATCTCAGAAGCAGTGGAGTTAAATTTGTATTTTGTGTCTCTTTTAACACTGCTTCTGGGGGGGAATTACTTTGTAACAAAATTTGCCATATCTTTTGGGAGCAGAACTTCTTGAACTCTACCTTGCATATTCAGTTTTATTTATTTCATTAGAGAACATGATCTGTATCTGAAACCAGATCTTAGATACAGAGTCATTTTCGTTGCTTGTTTGGATAGGTTAACAGGTTATAGAGCTAGAGCAGTGAGGATTTTGTTTCTTATTTTTGTGTCTATTTCTTACATACATACCTACAGCTTTTATTTTCTATCTATAATACTGAAAATTTTCTATTTTAAATCTTACCTTAATTTTACAGATTAAAAAAATATATTATGTCTTTAAAAACATTATACAAAGGAACCAACACAGTAAATTAAAAAGGTTTTGAGAAGTGTCTTGCAAATTAAGTTTTAAAAGCCTCTCTAAACCCTGCCTGAGACTGGTTAATGAGGCCATTCTGTTACCAGGATTTCTTATCTAAGGTCACATTCAACTAAAAAATTTTTGTGATTCTTGATCATTTTTTTCTATTGGCAATCACACAGCTGTCACTGTATGTTACTGAGAAATAAGTTGTTTATAATGTGAGAAATAGATGTCCAAGTAAGCCGGGTTTTTTACTTCATAATAAAAAATTGGCATCTTGTGAAGAGGGGAGAATAGTTAACCAAAAAAGTTTAGCTAGAAATTATAAAATAACACTCCCTTGTCAGTTGGAGCAAAGTAACTGGGCTTTTAGTTGAAAATTGAAAATAGTATAGTTTTTATGATTCCCATTGTGTATTTTTAAAGTTCTTCAGGATGATTATGCCTAACAAGTTAAGAGTACCTTTTAGACCTAATTGACACTGACTTCATTTGAAAGATATAGAACCTTTCCCAGAAAAATGGGTACATGACAGAATATTTTACATTTTCTTCCAAGGAGTTTGTACCAGTTTTAGAATGCAGTTTGACACCTTGCCAAATGAATTCACCATTATTTATTTACATTTGTTCCTTCTGAAGCTAAGTAGCTAATAGTGTTCTAATCTGAGATTGTTAATATTTATTGAGCACCTAATATGTGTCTGGCACATAGACCAGTATGACTGGTTCTTGATACAAGTTCTGATAATCCGGCAGGGAAAACGTTATAAGTAATACTGTAAGGAGATAGGTTCCATTTTCCTTCGCAATGTTACTGAAATCCTACCTTTATTTACTGAGAAGTATTCTAAGGAAAGGGTAGGCAACATTCAGCCTTCTTTCATTATTTATACCTTTTACTGTATCACCCGCATACAAAATAGCCCCACTTGATAAAGAGTAGATAATCCATCGTCATAACCTTTAAATTCTACATTCTGTGTATGAGAAAGGAAATCTGTTCCTATGTGTATTGATGAGTATTTACAAGAACTATAGTATTGCTGTAGAGGAATTTTAGGATGTGGGGCTTCAGTTTTCTCTTCTGCAAACTGAAGTATTGAAACAGAACAGGCTTTAGGGTCTGTCATCCTATAGAGTTACACCAGGATTTTGCTCTCTGTCTTACTTGTTCCATCTGTGATTACGTACTTTACTTTAGTAATATTTGGTAAGGATTAGTATAGTCAATATTTTTTAAATTACTGAGATTGAGGGATGCTTTTTTTTCATTTTATTTTTTTAATTTTTATTTTATTTTTTCAGTGTTCCAAGATTATTAAGAATTAAGTCAGTTTTAAAGTATTTATACATCCATTGTATTTAGGGTTTTAATTTTATAAAAATTCTTTTTAATTTTAGGAACAAGAGTTGAATGCTCGAGCCCGGGCCCTGCAAGCTGCATCTGCTTCCTGTTCGTTTCGGCCCAACGGATTTGATGACAATGACCCACCAGGAAGCTGTGGACCAACTGGTGGAGGGGGCGGAGGAGGATTTAATACAGTTGGCAGACTCGTATTTTGATCCTGAGAGAATCCAAAATGCACTGGTCACAAAACATCTAATACTATGACTGTTAAAATGTCAGACTGTAACAAATATCTTACCTATCTTTTATTTTTCTTTTCATTAGACCCTTATACTTTAAGAAAACACACTCAGTGCTTGTTTTTATTTTCTTGACAATACATTTATTAACAAATGCATCATGGGAAAAAAGAATCTACCTCTTAAAATTCCATTTGCTTTTATGGTTAGACATGCTTGACCAAAAATTTTCAGAGGAAAAATATGTACCCGGTCCCTAATTAAGCTGCATTAAATTTAGCAGAGGCATTTAAATGGTCTCATTCTCAGTTTTACTAAACAAAAAAAATATCATTCATTTAGCATCTTTTATAAAAGAAAGGATGCTAGAAATGATGGAAATATTGTTTAAAAAGAAAAAATCCTTTATTTCGTGCATAGTACCCCATTGTTAAATTCAAATCTTTTAAAATGCTAAAGATAATACAGTCTCTAATGAAGGCAATAACGTAAAATTTATCAAGCTATAGTACTTTTCAGGTTTTTGTTTAGTGCTGTCTTCAGCATCACTGTATCTGCATTTCAAGTACAAATGTTTTCAAAAAGGATTATTTATACATACATGCTGAACTGATTTTAAGAAAGGTGCATGATCCTGTAGGAACAACATTTTTACCTAAAATTGCTAACTTTGTAGTATTTCTAATTGTTTAAGGATTTTTAAATTCTATTTCAGGGAGTATATCTTCTGTGTGTTTTGAAGGAGGTGAGTTCTGTATGTGCCTTGCAGTACTGTAATTAAAAAATAGGAATCTTTGGCTGCCGAAAAGTTTTTAAAAATGAAATGTTAGGAAGTAATTTTTTGTGCTAACATTAAAATTATAACTTTTTGAAAGATATTAGATATTCCTGAAGTAAAATCCGATGGTTCTAAATCAATAAGTGCGATAGATTATTTTTAAATCATAGAAGAATTCAGAGGAAATGAACCTAGGCAAGTAAAAAATCTTTTTTGATTTTGTTACTTAATCCTCAGATTATTAAACATCAATTGCATATATTTAGAGTTGGACATTTGGGTTTTGTTTTTTTTTCATTTGAAGCTTGTGCTTTGCACAGTTATTTCTGTTTCATAGTTTCAGATAAAATGGTGAAATGTCAGACCCTACCATCCCGCATTTTCTTTTACCAGGGAGTGAGAAACGAGTCAGTTCTCCTGGGTCTTAATTATATGTATTCTAGGAGTTATCCCAATTGTCCCTTTCCCTAAAAGTTTTAACTTATCCATGGTTGTACATTGTTCTGAAATCTGTCTCATATTTATTTTGAAAACATTATAAGGAAAGAGTGTTCTTTGGTGATTTGGAGTTTATCTTTTTCCCAAGCTTTTAACGGTGGTAGTTAAAAACAGAACTCCTCATCTTCATTCCACTGTGTCCCACGCCTAACTTGTTTCCAGTCACCGGGAAGATTAGGAAAACTGATTGGATTAAAACTGGAAATTCTTTGCAGAATTGATTCTGATTTGTCTTTTCTATAAATGAATGAAACAGACAAATTTTTATTTGTCTTTCTTGTGTGCTTCCTCTTGTCTTAATAGTGTATTCCTAAGCTGCTCTGTGTGTTCAGTTATCCACTGGCTAATTAATGATTTATTATCAGATTATATCAGTGTTAGCGTTTATTGAAATTGGTAAAGTCATTTAATACTTGGTACATTCATATTGGGCTCAGCTGCTCCTTAGAACTTTAAAAAAAAAAGATTTTATTTATTTGACAGACAGAGAGAGAGACAGCCAGTGAGGGAATACAAGCAGGGGGAGTGGGAGAGGGAGAAGCAGGCTTCCCGCTGAGCAAGGAGCCAGATGCGGGGCTCGATCCCAGGACCCTGGGATCATGACCTGAGCCTAAGGCAGGCACTTAAAGGACTGAGCCACCCAGGCGTCCCTCCTTGGAACTTTCTTAAAGACAGACCTACACATGGTTTTATCTATGAATATTAAATCATTCAAGGATTTTACCTGTCAAGGTGATACATACTGAGTTTTCAAAAATGATAAAGAGATGGAATTTCTAGTTATAGAATAATACTGGACTATTCAGATGATAATTTCATACCATTAGCAAAGTCTTGAAAATAAAGACTTCTTTCTCAGCTTAAAACTGTAATAACATTAATCATTTGCTGAATTTAAAGTATTTATATCTATATAAATGAACTTGAAACTTGAAATTAAAACCAGAATAACCAGAGGCTCCATTTCTCACATTCCTAACCCTTATAATTTCCTCTGCCTCTTGGAAATTCTATAAGGTCTGACTCTGCTAGAGTACTATTGCTGCTTCTCTTTAGTTCATTCCAAGGTAATCAGTTCAAATGAAGCTGCTCAGTGCTGCTTAAAAGGGCACATTAGGCCACACCACCACCAAAAATGAAAAACTGGAAATCTAAGTCTGTTCCTTTCAAAGATCTTTATTGACACATTGAGAAAAATAGAATTTTTCTTCAGAGAGATAGGCAAAGAGAATATATGTAATGTTGTCAGTCATGCAAGCCCTTGTAATCCATTCACTAGGCAGGTGCCTCTGCAACTCTGCCTCATGACATTTACATAGCTCAAGCTGGAGAACAGAATCTAATTCATTCTTTGTTCAAGTTTCTTCCCACCACCTCTCTTCCAGCTGAATAATCAGAGAAAGAGAAACATCGGGCTTGAGATCCCTGACTTTTGTCTCCATACCTTAAGACTCCAGAAGAATCCTTTGGATGTAGAAATAAAGATTCCTCATGATGTCTAGAAGTATTGGGGATCCTTACAACAGCTTCAAAAAAGCCTATTATTAACTCTAGAAAAAACAAAAAATATTTCAAAACTAAGTTTTAAGCTAAAATATGTAATGTTCCTTCTTAATTAGTTCTATTCCCTTTATGATAATGTTATCTAAAAAGTAGTTGTCTTTTCATATACTACCTCTTTAAAAACTTTTGCTAACTTATAAGAAGTGGTTGAATGCTTCTTGTGTGTGCAGCACAGTTGAAGAAAAACAAAATTGGCATAGTCTGTTCAGTACACAGATGTTAATGGAAATCGCCATTTTGATGTTGTGTACTTTGTTCCAGTTCTTAATCCTCAGTATATCTTTTTCCTGTGATTGTACACTTCACATAATGTACACTATACAAAGAGAGCTTTTTAAGTGACTGTTCAGAGGAAATAATACCATACGTTTATGTATAGTATCTTTTCTCATATGAATGCTATACTTTCTATATCCTTTCATCCTCTACTTTTTTCTAATGAGTTTAGATTTCTAAAACTATTGCTGAAGTAAATAAGGATAAGTTATTCACATTTTATAAAAACATATGAAGAAGTGTTAACCGACTTCTATTAACAACACAGTAACATCATCAAGGAGTAAGGCTAAACCTTGGATAATGTAATCTGAGAGCTTAAAGTGCAACAGCTAGCAAATTTAAATTAAAAATTATCTCAAGTAAGCTTAAAAAATAAATGTAAAATATAAGTTGCTCCATATATACATTCTTAAACATTTTCCAAACTGTCACGTGCTGTTACAGTGTTAGCCTTATTTTGATATTACGGAGTTAATTTTCTTATAGAGTCCTTTACAGGAGTGAGTGAATCTCAAAATGAGTGGGGAATTTAAAATAGTGCTTTAAAAAAAGCCATCTTGTAAAGAAACTGCACCTTCCCTTTATAAAAAGAAATCACTATAGAGCTAATTTTTAAAGAAATGAAATAAAGATTTTTATAAAATCGACAACCTGAATTTTACAGATTCAAAGGGATTTGTTATGTAATACATTTAGCCCCAACGTTATATAACCAGTGTGGATGTGACATTAAAAATAGAATCTAAGAAGTCAGCCAAGTATGTTGCCAGCACTCATCAGTGTCAGTTATGGCCTGCAGTTGTTTTTCTCTTAATAGATCTCATGTTTTCACATTTTGCTTTGTGTGCTAGACAAACACACACACACACGTACACACGTACACATACACCTTGATTTCAGAGAGATGAAAAAGCCTTCCCTAGCTAAATCAGCAGTTTTCAACTTTGCGTTCATGTAAAAATCACTCAGAGAGTTTATAAAAAATAATAGCATACCCAGGCCTCACCCCAGACCAGTTAAATTATGTGGGGACCGGGCGTCAATATTTTTTGAAGTTCCTCATGTGATTTTGATGTGCAGCATTGGTCGAGAACTTCTGGACTTTTAGAAAAGGAGTTTTTTCCTAGGGCTTTTATCAAAGAGAACTAGCATATTGACTGTCTACCATGTGAAGGAGACTGGTTGATATTTATGGTTTTTTTGCTCATAACTTTGCTTTCCCTAACCCCATTACAGATCAATAAATAAAGTCTTATTAAGGAACTTGCTCAAAATCATGCAGCTAAAAAATAAAAAATGGAGATTTTTAAAAATCAAAGCTGAGATTTTAACCTAAGTCTTAAGAATGCCAGAGTCAGTATTCTAATGGAAAGATAGTAACAAGTGGGAGAAAAAGGTGAGCTAAAAACTTAGCAAATTACATATTAATAAAGGCTTGCAATAAATTTTTTGAAATAAAATTTCTGTAATGTTTCACTTCTCCTTGTGCCCTTCAAATATGATTCCAAAAAAAATAAAGTGAGATCTGCTTTGTTAAAACCTGTAGGTAATGATCTAAATGTTTAAGAAACATGGTTTTGAGCAAACTCATTTGCTAGACCAGTTTAATTCTGCTTACTTGCCTAATTTCTTCCATTTTTCCCCTTCTGTCCTCCCTCAGTCCTATTGGATCTTGCATAGTTCTCATTCAAACATCGTGTACTTGCCATCTCTAGGCTTTTGTACATACAAGTCTCAGTAAAGCATACCATTCCCCTTAATCTATTTTCCCCTCCCTGCTTTTTGTTGACTGATTTCTACTCACCTTTTACTATGCTCAAGTCTTCTCGTACTATGCTCCCAAATTGATTAGTTTCCCATTTTATCCTGGATTGTGTCTTACTGCTTCTGCCTTGAAAAGGCCATGGCTTAGTAGTGGAGCAACATTAGTTCTAGAGCAAAGGCTGATCATTTACACCCAATAAAGATTAAAAACAGGCCTTGAAACGATCAAATTCATCTGTGAGTAATTTAACTGTAGTACAAACTCCAACACTTTTTAGAGGATACAATAAGCCCAGCAGTTAAGAAGGTAAAATTCCAGCATCTGTTAGAAACTTACCAAGCATTCAAAGGAGGAAAATATATCTGGGGGTGTGGGGGAGACAATACAGACAGATTCAGAAATTATGAAAGGGAATTGACAAACTAGGAGCTTAAAAGAATGTAAAGAAAAACATGAACACAATGCAGAAAGGAGTGGAGAATTCAAGAAATTCAACCCTAGCAGAGTAACATAAAATCTCATGATGACATCATAATCAAATTACTTAAAAACAAGAACAAAGAAATTCTTAAAAGCAGCCAAAGAAAGAGAACACATTACACACAAAAAGGTCAGCAAACTATATACAACCCTCAAGCCAAATCTATCCTGCCGCTAGGTTTTTCACAAATACAGTTTTATAGGAACGCTGCCACAGCCGCTTGTTCACCTATTGTCTGTGGCTATTTTCACACTACAAAGGCAGAGTTGAGTAGTTGTGACAGAGCCTATATGGCCCACAGAGCCAAAAATATTTACTAGAACACTTAATAAAAAAAAAAAAATAGTGACCCCTGATAAAAACAAAGAAAAGCAGTCTTAAAATATGCAAGCTAAAAGACAATGGAATGACTTAGATCTAAAAAGTGCAGAAGGAAAAAAAAAATTGTGAACCTGTGAATATTCACTGTATCAGTGAAAATGTCCTTCAAAATGAAGATGAAATATTTATAGACAAAAGCAAGAATTTTTCCTTGAAGATTTGCACTACATGATATGTTAAAAAAAAATTCTTCAAGCTGAGGGAAAATGATACCAGATGGAAACTTGGATCTACATAAATGAATGAAGAATACTGGGAATAGATTTGGCACCACTGACTCTATAGAATATCCAGGAATGGAGGAACAGCTTTGGAAAAGCTCAAGACTCACACTGTGCCCATGAGGAGCAATTTAGATTTCCTGCTGCATCCATCATGCATCTAGCACACATCATAAAGACAAGAGACTCCCCTCCAGGAAAAGAAGTATAAACATGGATTAAAGCAGGGTTTAGCGAACTATGCCCTGTGAGAGCCAGCCACTTATTTACATAGAAAATCCAAATATAAAAATGTTACATATAACATATACACTTTTAGAATTAAGTTTAACAAGTTCTCTGAATACAAAGCCAATATATAAAATTTAATATATATCTATACATCAGGAACAAGTATTAGAATATAAAATGTAATAATGATATATACAGTAATATAAAAAAATCCACTTTTTACAAACCTAACAATAAATGTATAAGACCTCCACACAGAATACTACAAAACATTTAGGAAATTAAGACCTAAATAAATCATGGCTTAGAAAGCACGATATTATAAATATCTAATTTTTCTTTTTTTTTTTAAGATTTTATTTATTTATTTGACATAGAGAGATCACAAGTAGGCAGAGAGGCAGGCAGAGAGAAAGGAAAAGAAGGCTCCCTGCTGAGCTGAGAGCCCGATGGCGGGGCTCGATCCAGGACCCTGAGATCATGACCCGAGCCGAAGGCAGAGGCTTTAACACACTGAGCCACCCAGGTGCCCCAATATCTAATTTTTCTTAAGCCAACATATAGAATCAATACATTCCCAACCTTGGGATTCTTTTTTTTTTCTTTCTTTCTTTTTTATTAATTGAGAAGCTGATTCTAAAATAGAAATGGAGAATTTATAAAAACTAGCCAGATTCTTGAAAATGAAGAGCAAGTTAGGATGACTTTCTTTACAGGATAACAAGACTTACTATAAAGCTAAAATAAATACAGAGTGAGCTAATTATTCTGTTCAGAAGAAAGAATCCAGAAATAGACCCAAAATTATATGCACATATGATTTATGATAAAAGTAAGATGACCACACATCCTGGTTTGCCTAAGACAGGCTGTTCCCAGGTCACAGAACTTTCAGAGCTAAAATTAGGAAAATTCCAGGCAAATTGGGAATAGTTGATCACCCTAAGCAACAGTGGCACTTTAGAGCTGTAAGGAAAAGATGATCTTTATAATAAATTATAGTGGGGCAATTGGATAATCATGTCAAATTAAAGAAACAGCCCTTGCCTCACACTGTATACAAAATACACATCAGGTGGATTATGAATCTTAACTAATAGGCAAAATAACACTTCTAAAAGATTACTTCGAATATCTTCAAAACCTAGGAATATGGAAAGATTTCTTAAATAGAACCCAAAAAGCCTTTGTCAATGAAGGAAAACAATGATAAAATGGATAACATAAAATGAAAAACTGATGTTCATCAAGTACACTATTAAGAATGAAAAAGAAAACCATAGAATGGAAGATATTTGCAACTCATAAGTGAGTATATAAATAACTGCTGCAAATCAATAAAAAAATAAACAATTCATAAAAAATGAGGAAACGACCTGAGCAGACACTTCAAAAGACAACAAATTTCTAATACAAACAGATGCTGAACTTTATTAATCATCGAGAAATGTAAACAAAACACAATGGTAATCCTTTAAATGCTCACAGAATAAATGTAAAAAAGGTTGACAAATAAAACATTGATGAAGATGCAGGATGTAAGCTCTCATATACTATTTATAGGAATGAAATGATAAAAACTACTTAGGAAAACTGTTGGGCAGTATCTTCCAAACCTGGGTATAAGCATACTCTGTCACCCAGTAACTCACTTCTAGGAATAGATCATATAGTAATGTGTGCACAAAACAAAATTTTAAATGTTCTAAGCAGTCTAATTCATAATAGCCTAAAACTTGAAATAACCAAAGGGTCTGTGAGTAGAAGAGGTAAATAAATTGTGGCAAATTCATATATTAAATTCCTAGACAGCAGTGAAAATGAATGAAGTCCAGATACATATCATAATATGGACGAATTCCACAAGCCTGATATTGAGGAAAACAAACAAGACACAAAGGAATGCATAATCTTACAATTCCATTTATATAAAACAGGTCATTTGTGGATGAAAGAAGTAAGGATATTACCTTTGGAGAAAAGAAGAGGGACGTGATCAGAAAGGACCAGGAAAGGGGAACTTCTGCAGTGTGATTAACTAATGTTAA
>CM052899.1:70626465-70650234 GCA_028534135.1 Potos flavus | reverse complement strand
AAATATATAAATATATTATATATAATGTATATAATTATATATAAATATATAATTATATAATATATAATATAATATATAAATATATAATTATATAATATATAATATAATATATAATTTATATTTTAACATAATTATATATATTTTATATGTTATATATTATGTCATTTATATAATATATAATACATATTATAATTTTTATATCTAATATATGTTATAATTTATATATAAATTTATATAATTATATATTATGTAATATAAATTAAATTATATAATTTATACAATTTGTATATATTTATATATATATTTAATGCTATATATATATTTAATGCAATCCCCGTTAAAGTGATGAGTACATGAAGACAGCCGAATGTTAACTCTATTTGAAAATATGACTGTCTGTAACTAGATTGAATTCCCTCTGAAGGAATGCCCTCTTCATCTTTGCATCCCAATGTCTACTATATACCTGACATTTAGTGGGTTTTTCAAAACCAAAGAAAAATATAAATGCGAGGTAAATATTTTTTTAGAATTGTTTTTTCTGAACTAGCTATGTAAGTGATAGTCCAGAAATAAAAAGAAGCACTAAAAAAAAAATCACAGATTGGGAAAAGTTAAAAACTATTCAATAATTTTATTTAATTTTCTACCATTTATGATATATAATTATATTTTCTGCAAATATATTTAGAATATCTCTGGAGAAATACACAATAAACTGCTAGTATTAATGCTTTCAGGGAAAGAACTGGGGGACTAGAGGTAGAAGGGAGACTTGTTTTTACAATATTTTTTTGTACTTTTTGAATTTTCTGTCATGTGTATGTAATTCCGTTTTTTCAATTTGTTCTTTAAAAATCACCATTTACCTGATTAGACAATAAGCCTAAATAAATTCTGATTATGGTACAAAATGCTTTTAATCGATAGTGCCTCTCCGTTCTATGATTTTTTGGTTAGACCCTTTTTAAACTAAAGTTTAGGAAGGTCTCAAGCGTGTTTATTATAGAGATGATACTATTCTATTAGCCTTAGCTATAGGAGAAAATAATAAGGTAGTGACTATAATAGTTTTAGCATGAATTAGTAAAAGGCTAGAATTAGGCTCGTGGCAGCAGAAAAAAAAAAAGATGAATGAGGGAAGCAAATTGTGGGGCCATTTTAAAACTGGCAGACCCCGTAAACCTCTGCATTCTGATCTCCTAAAGGCTTCATTATTCTCTTGTGGTCTGAAAAAGTACATTATCTCTAGGGGTTTGAATCTCACAGGAGGGAACACATATACTCAAATCTAACTAAAGACTTCCATTGTGTGAAGAAAACTTTACTCATAAAATTTGCAAATGTACCATTCAATGAGAATTTTCTATCCTGCTGGCCTATATGTAATTTATTTTTTAGACTGGAAAATTTCAAAGATATAAAAAGATAAGATGTATAATGAGCCTCCGTGTACTTATCGCCACTTCTCCTCTCCCAGGATTATTTCGAAGCAATCCCAGGCTTCATTTTGTCTTTAACTATCTCTATTTATATCACTAAGTCCTAAGAATTCTTTTCAAAATAAAATTTAACCAATAAAGATATCATATCTTAAAATTAACAATTGTTTCTTAATATCGTGAAATTTCCAGTCAATATTATTTTCCCTATTGTCTTAGAATGCTTTGTTTTATACATTATTTAGAAATGTTTTGTGTTAGAATGTTTGTTTTGTTTGAATCAGAATCCACATTGTGATCCATACATTGCAATGGATTCAGACTTCTTAAGTCTATAGGTTTCCCTCTCCATCTCTCTTCCTTTTATTTTCCTTGGAAATTTTTTGTTGTCATTGTTGGATGAAATAGTTACTCTGTTTTATAGTTTCCCATAGAAAATATCCCTCCAGGATTACAAATTACTGCTTTATAAAAGAGTCACTTAGAATAGTTACTTACTAAATGGTTATGCCTCTAACTTGATTCAGAGTCAAATTCACTTGTCTTTTTCTTAATTTATATTTTTGGGGATTGATTTTTAAGTTATTCTCTGATTTTATAATTATGTAAAACATACATGATTCCAAAATTGAAACTGTAAAACAAGGTATGTTCAAAGATCAATTTCTACCCCTTTCCCCATTCCACTCCCTCCCCCATTAGTAATCATTTTGTTTAATTTTATAGTTTATCCTCCCGCTTTTTTATTTTTTATTTTTTTATCCTCCTGCTTTTTTAAAGCAAATCTATGTATACATTAGATAAAGATAGGTAGATAGATGATAGATAGATAGATAGATAGATAGATAGATAGATAGATAGATACACAAATAAATGGTAGTTCACTATCCATGATTTTATCCTCCTTACTTTTTAAAAAGCATATCCTGGAGATCACTCTATAATAGTACAGAGACATAGTGTTCCCTGCTCTTGGAACTAGAATCATCCCATCAGGTGGATAGACAATGGTTCATGAGATTAGTCCTCGTTGATGGACATTGGGTTGTTTGCCTGCTATCCTCTTTTTGAAGTGTTAACTTCTTGTGCTCATAAGGACTGCAGAAGGTCCAGGGCCCCCACCATCTTACCACAAAGACCAAATGGCAGTTCTTCTGACTCCTGTCATTCCTTCTTAGATGCCCTCCATTTCTCAGCTTTCTCCTTACTCTGTTTAGGGGAGGCTTTTACATCCTCTCTTTTCTCAATTACCCTTTCCTATTTTCCCACATCATCTTCACCTCCACTTGGTGGGTAGGGGGAGAGGGGACACAATTGTACTCTGCAACATTCCCAAGAATCTCATCTTTTCTTCTCTTTTCTCTCTTGGTGGAAAGTTGAAAGAGGTCTTTCTTTTCCTTTGGAAACCTTGTTATTTTGATAAAATAAGTGGATTGTGGGCAGCATCACTAGAAAGAAACCCTCCTCAAAAAATTAAACTCTCATGTCCAGCACTTCCTGGTTTCTAAGAATATAAATCATTAAACATTCTCATGTCAAACATTTCTAGCCACAGCTGCCCAACACGCTCTGCAGTGTGATCCTCTCTCATGATGCTGAGCAGGAACAGTGAGCTGCCGCTCCCAATCAGCCACATGCTCCTAGGGGTGAACAACAAATATGCTTCCAATCATTCTGTATGCATGCAACCCATTCTGTTTTTCACTCTAGTACAGTATTCAATAAATTACATGAGCTATTCAACACTATTATAAAATAAGCCATGTGTTAGAGGATTTTACCCAACTGTAGACTAATGTAAGTGTTTTGAGCATGTTTAAGGTAGGCTAGGCTAAGTTATAATGTTTGGTAGGTTAGGTGTATTGAATGCCTTATGATATTCTCAACTTTTGATGGTTTTAGCAGGACATAACTCCATCTTAAGTCAAGAGAGATCTGTAGTGTTGGGAGTAGCCCACCTCAGTCTGTTCACAGGACCTGAGGGTCTTCCCTTGATTCTCACTTTTTGTTAGAATTTATTCACACGCAAGAAAAGAAAGCAAGGCTGTTGAGAATCTGAAAAACAGGACACGGTGGCTGAGATAGCACTTCAGGCCTATGTCTCAGTGAACAAAATAAAGGTAAGTCTATAGAAGGAGACAGAGGTGTGGCTTCTACATTAGAGGTGACGTGAATTGGAGATAAATATTGAGGAGAATGACTTACAGTATTGAGCTGGCATTTGTTCCTCTCTTCTTACTTTAATCTTTCATCATCTCCTCCTCTCATTTGGCTCAACCTAAATCCATGGGGATTAAGAAAGGGCAAAATAAGAACAAAAATAGGCCACAGTGAAGGTGAGGCACAGACCAAGCCCTCACTCACCTCTTTCCCTCTATTGCTAATCTTCCTAAGTTATTTTTATATTATTATATTATTATGAGTCACTATAAAGAGTACAAAGGAGTATATAATGAAAAGTAAAACTTTTCTCCTGCCCCCCACCCCACACCCTACACATGTTCAACTCCCCAGAGAAAAGTATTAAGGGAAAAACTCCCTATTCTTGATTTTTCCTTCCACATGGGATGTGTCAGTCTTGGCCTCTCTCCATTCCACCATGGAATTTGTTTTTTATTTTTATTTATTTATTTATTTATTTATTTATTTATTTGGAATTTATTTTTAAATGGCTTAATCTGAGTGGTAAATTTGAGAAAGAGAAACTGGGGGCCAGAGTTTCAGGGGGAAGCTGTGCTCTGAGGCTCATCCAGATGTGGGCTCTGCCTGCACTGTAGGAAGGGTTACCCTGGTCCGGCACTTTTATCACTGCATGGATCAAGTTCCTCTTCCTGACATGCAGTAAACGAGCCTTTTGGCTCTCACAGTCATCATATACTTCAGCTTAGTAGGCGAATAGTAAAGTAAGATTGGGATCTCCCATCCACCCTACTTCTTGCCTTATCCACCAATTTGTTCAGAAACTGGTTGGGAAAGAGGAGTTCCATTGATTAGTTCTCTTCAGAGACTCCAACACCACTTACTTATGACTCTACTATTCATAATCTTTGTCATCTTTGTAATCTTTGTAATGTTAAAGAGCCGTATCTTCTATTTCTCTATCCCCCCATCACTTCAAATAGTATTTCTCAACTACCAAATTTATAAAATGAAAAATTTATAAAATGAAAAATTACTTCCCTACATTCTTGCTCCAATTTTCCTTCTACATCATCCTCCAGCTTATCAGCTCTACATTTAATGAGTACACTATTGAAGTTTATGGTATTTTTACTTTATGTGGATTTACATACATGCAATTCTAATCCAATGTTCTAAACTTTACCTAAAAGCCAAATTATGAAAACTAAAAAACAATTACAAATATTTAAAATATGATTAAGGAAATGCTATTCTCAGCAGAACAAATGAAAGAGTGAAACAGAAGCTTATGTCAATAAACGTGTGCTACTTGAAGGAAATTTTCCAATGTTGAGATGAAATGAATATACTTTTCTTATATTCCATCAATCATTATCATGCTACATTTTTTTGTTTGCTTCATATTTAGACAATGAGTTTTATACTGATGATTGTTTTCGCCCATTGTGTTAATCAGCTCAGGCTTCCACAACAAAACACCACAGACTAGGTGACTTAACAATAGATACTTATTTTCTTATAGTTCTGGATGCTGGAAGTTCAAGACCAAAGTGTTAACAGGGTTTATTTCTGATCTCTCTCTTCCTGGCTTGTAGATGGCCACTTTCTCACTGTGTACTCACATGGCCTTATCAATGGAGATCTTTTTCTTCTTATGCAGACACTAGCCCTATAGGATTAGAGCTCCACCTTTACGACCTCATTTAACATTCGTTGCCTCCCTAAAAGTCCCATTTCTAAACACAGTTACATTGGAGATTAGAGTTTCAGTGTATGAATTTTGGAAGAATACAATCCAGTCCCTAACAGCCATGTTTGTTCAAAATCTACACATTTAGTAAATACTAAAATAAGTATTCCCTTATGTCCATAAATAGAGAAAAGTATTATTTACCAAATGTCTAGAAACTAACCAGGGGATGCCCTAAAATGAAACCATGGGCTTGTCTGTTCTGGAAAATATGTATAAAGTTGTAAAATTCCCAGGCTAAATTACTCTTGTCCTTGGAGAAACACAAATTCTTATCTAAATCCTAGATCTCCCCATTGAATGATCTAGGACCAGACAGTTGTTCTTGAAGACACCGAAGACTATGCCCTCTGCCCCAATCTACTTCCTCCACCTCTCTCACATCCTAGTAAAGCTATTTATAGATAACATGACCTACATCCAGGGATGAAGAGGTGATGAACCAAGCAATCACTCTCTTCATAAAATCATAGAGTGAAAGGCATCTTAGATATCCACTTGTCCAAAGTCTCCATTCTATAGTTGACTAAACTGGAAACCAGAAATTTTGGTTGATGTTTTATGCCCAAATTACAGAGCAAGGTATATTAGCTTACATTGACTTGTCACAACAGTATTAAAAAGAGGCAAAATAATAAAAAGCATTGGCTCCCTCAGTGTTCTATTTTTGTCTCATAGGTCAGCTCTAGGTGAGAGTTAGATGTATTAGCACAGATGAGGAGATTGTCTCACTATTCGGGAAGCTCTGGTTGGGAAGAAGGACAAGAGTGGAAAACTACTAAACACTGAGCCAGAGTGTACAAAAGGGTCTTAAAGTCTCCTTGAGAAGGAGGCCTCTGAATGAAGGCATTTGGACTAGGAATATAGATATGTGCAACAGCACAGCTGGCCTGTGGGGGAACTGAGTGTCTGAAACACCCTCCAGACAGCACCAAGAATGGCAAGGGCAGCTTTCCCCCAAGAGGTCTACCAGGTAAAGCCTTTCTAATTGCCTATGATTGGGCTTGAAAGATCATACATAGAATTTTGGTCTGGATCCAGACTCCTCAATTACCTATGCTAACAGCACCTTTTCATGTCCTCAGACATATTTACAAAAGGTCTCTAACTCCCTAGGTATAACTACTGCTTAATGTGTATTTTGATTATCACAGTTAACTATAGTCAGAATAAAGCTAATTATCACCAAATTTTCTTCAGGGTGAAGATACCAAAGATGATATAATTGAACATTATTATGTATTATTATGAGTGCTTTCATGTGTTCAAGTACAGAGCTGGGCACATTGCAAAAATCTCAATGAATACATACATATATTTTTTTTCTTGTTTTGGTTACTTTCTAAAGATCTAAATATAAGCAGTAGTCCATTGTATTTTCATTTCCTGCACTATATGGCCTTTAAATTTACTTTCTAATCTTATTATTCCATTCATTGTATATGGTTTTAATTATAATCTCACATCTTTCTTAGTAGAAATAATCTTGGTAGAAATAAAGGAGATACTAAAGGTATGTTGATTGGTATGTAAAAAGTTATGAATGCTATCTAAGGAGATTTCATCCTAAGAAAAGATACCCCAGATAATATATAGGAACCTCCTTTCCCTATTCTTGCCTCTAGATCCCCCCTGCTTCCCTGCCTTAACACATCCCCTAAATCAGGACAGGAAATTCTGGAGAAAAAAGGTGGGAAAGAGAAGAAATTCACAGCCTAAAACAAGCCAAAGCATGTTCCCACTCATTTCATAGGACTTTTCAAAACTTGCTAAAGTAAATTTAGCTCTGTAAATGTTTGTTTTTAAAGGTTGGATATTAAGTATGGAAGGGAAATTGAACTGCAGAGCAAGATGGAAGTGTTGTGTGAAATTTCAGTAATTGTTCCCATTAACTGAAAAAATATTTGCTTAGGATTTCTTTGCAGTACCGCCCTTTGGTTAGCCAAGGGAACTAGAATGTGCTGGCCAGGGGAGCTCCACTGCCATTTTACCCACCACGTTTTCAAAGCTGGAACATCTCCAGCCATGCCTTCCTATATTTAGTGTATTTATATACCTTCCTCAGTTTGAATAAATAACATTCAGAATGTTAATAGATTGGATTAAAGTGGAACTACACTACAAAAGGGAGAGCAATCAGTAAGCCTCATCTTTCTGCTTCCTCCAGCTCTGCCTCAGGCCTGGAACACTTTTTTTCCTGAGATTTGAAACACTTTATTATGATTTTATTTATATGACACCGAGTAAAATTAATTTCTTAGTTGGTATACTGTCCTACAAAGTTTGTTTGAGGTGTTTTTGTTCGTATGTTTTTGGCTTGGGTTCCTTTGTTGGTTTAAGACAATTCATAAGCGTTTTTAAAAGTAAGCCTCTAGTATTTCCTTTCCTTGTATTTTTTTAAGGATTATTTATTTATTTGAGAGAGAGAGAGAGAGCAGGGGGGAGGGCAGAGGTAGAGACTGAATCTCAGGCAGACTCCCTGCTGAGCCCAGAGCCCTACACTGGCTAGATCTCAGGAGCTTAAGATCATGACCCGAGCCGAAATCAAGAGTTGGACGCTTAACCAACTGAGCCACCCAGGCGCCCCACCCTTGCATTTTTTGTTTTTTATAACTGATTTATAAGTTTTCCCCACTACCTTGCTCTTTTTTTCTCTGCCTACTCCCTTCACAATTTTTTGGTCTTTCTTCCACCTAGCTCAGTGTGTTTCAATATGCAACCAGGCAACATGATATACACACTGTAAAATACAGTTGTCCTGACTTGCTGTTTTCTACCTTTATGTCCAGACAGAGAGTAAAAATCTGGAAGTGTGTGTTTCCCATCTTCTGGGGGGGAAAAAAAATCCATGCTGTACTAATTGGCCTAAATCGTTAAAATCCAAATTCAGTTGGCTTATGTTATGACTTTAATCACGGGTTCTTTTGAATAGAGCCAAATCCCAGCTGCCCAAACCAAACATCTTTTAGGCTGGAAATAAGTAATGCTATTGCCTGGCTCCCCATTGCTCTTCTGGCCCAGGTCAGC
Source organism: Potos flavus (assembly GCA_028534135.1). Lineage (NCBI taxonomy): Eukaryota > Metazoa > Chordata > Mammalia > Carnivora > Procyonidae > Potos > Potos flavus. Next base: position 70,641,873 of record CM052899.1, on the reverse strand, counting down.
AGATCTCACCTCGCCCACTGCCAGCTCTGCCCTTCTCAGCCCTGGTCTGAGGATCACCCCTTTGGTGCAAGGCAGGAGCTACAGGCTGAAGAAGGAAATAAAGGCAAAGACATTATCTCCGGGACTCTATCAACAGGAGACACTAACAGTCCCTAGTTTCTTTCTGGCCACTCTTTGAGACCACCAGGAGTACGGTCACTGCTTCAGCCTCCTTTATTCATGAATAAAAGTAAAATTAGCCTAAACGATGTTGGGGTTTCCAATCTGGAGGGCTTGGGGGCCAGGCCTCTAGGGACGGAAGCCCTAAAACCCAATTTAAAGTTAGGGTTAAAACACTGAAAAAATAAAAGTATTTGGGAAAAAAAAAAGTTAGGGTTAGGGCCTGGGAGCATGGCAGGCCCGATCTGCCAGCGCTGAGGTGAGCTCCCTGGGAGGCTGAGTTGAGGGCATGTGTCAGGCTGAGTGCCAGGCTGTGGGTTTGTTTCCAGGGGGGCCGGGGATCATGGGGGTGTCCTCAGGGGGGCATGCTGGTTTTCCTGCTTGGAGCGTTTTGCAAAGCTCCAAATGGCACGGTTTCCTTCTGGGGGACAGGCAGAGTCCTGTTGTGTGGCTCAGGGGTCCCCAATCTGGAGAGTTTGGGTGCCGGGCCTCTTAGGGACAGAAGCCTGAAAACCCAACCTAGAATTAGGGTTAGGGCCCACAGGCATGGCAGGCTCGATCTGCTGGCGCTTAGGCGAGCTCCCCAGGGGGCTGAGTTGAGGGCAGGGGTCAGGCTTTTTGTCAGGCAGCGGGTTTGTGTCCAGGGTAGCCGCCGAAGTAGTGATGGCCTCATGGGGGGCATGCTGGCTTTTCCTACTCAGAGGGTTTTGCGCAGCTCCAAATGGCACGGTTTCCTTCTGGGGGGCAGGCAGAGTCCTGTGTCAGGTGTCTCCAATCCGGAGGGCTTGGGGGCTAGGCCTCTGGGGAGGAAAGCCCGAGAACCGGAGAGTAACTTTTGCTTTTCCCATTATAACTATATTTTTCAGCTTAGATGGAAACAGTTCCAGGGCAATTCACCCCCTCCTGGTTTTCTATCTATGTGTGTGCATCTTTGAGAAGTGGGATTAGAGAGAAACCTGCAGGCATATTAATAAATAAGTTTCACATGCTGTTAGATATTAAATAAACATACAGATAAATATTCCTCTAGGGATTATGATCTTATGACCTGGAGAATTCTAATTCGGCACCTGTGACATATAGTTACTTCCCATGGGGGTTTTCAGTAAATTAATTCTCATATTTTCGATTTTAAAATATGTGCAATCCAGGTTTACTTAATGTTCTTCCTCAATGATTCAATGTGTTGGTTGTATTAACAAAGTTGTAGGTTTACACTTAATATGTCTGTTCTTTTATTCTCATTTGAACATACAACATGCACTATAAATGCTTGGCAGCAAACCATTAAAAATATGGATCAATTTTTCTCCTCATGTATTAAATTTACTAAGAAGGACCACATATATACATGAAGTCAGTGCCTTTCCATCATTTACACACAATTAAATTACTCAATATTTCAGAATTGTTATGTATTAAGATTAGCTGTAATCCTTTCCAAAGAAAATCTACCAAACATAGTCATAAGCAATGAGTCAGTCTCATCCCAGAAAGCACTCAGAAGTTGTATATGAAAAAGATAATGAGGACGTTTTCATGGAAATATGCCAAAACAAGATACAGAATAAGAAACCACTCTAGACTATTTTGTGTCTAAATATAAACAATAAGAGTTATATTATAAACCATAGACAAGAAAAAACTTGAGTGAGTGCTATTGCATATTATCCATCTCAGTAGGACAGCTTGCTAAGACTTGGGGAGAAACTATGCTTTACTCTTCTACCAATAAAGAGGAAGAAGTTTGGATTTTCACACAGGAAAAAAATTTGTCCATATATGTATGTGACAGTAAGTAGCAAGGAAGATGGAAAGTGCCATCCCTGTATTAAGCATCCCGGGAATATGACATTCACAGACAGGGCTTTGGACTCCATACTTCTTAATAAGGAGACTCTGTTTTCCATTTGTATTGGCAATCACAACACTTGCTATCCCACCAAGAGTAATTGCCTTAATGAGGCACTTAACAAAGAAACAAAACAGCATCCAGTCTCAGGTTTCAAAATCAGATCAAAGCAGTGAGATGAATAGGGCAGCAACCTCTGCCAGATTTGTTGCCTGATACATCCCAAGTACTTATGTACTTGGGTACAAAGGTGATCAATAAATATTTACTGAGTGAATAATATATGGAAGAATGAATAGCAATGGTTCAACATTATTCACATTGAAGGATAAACTATTTCTTGGTGTGTATAACCATCAGACATTTTGCAAAACATTTTGGAAGTAGAGCAGCCTCTTTTACTTGCTATTCAGCTACCAAATATTAAAGCTGAAATGAATTTAAAGCAAAAGCATAAGCAAATTTTTTTAATTCAACAAATAAGTAGCGTGGTCCTACTATGTGCAGAGCATTGTAATATATAAGAGTAAGAGCTGTTACATGAAAAGTGAATCACAACGCAAGTATGAAACAAAACAGGAGTGGAACACACAAAAGAGGATAAGCAGAGTTGATAGCATCAGAAAAAGCATGACTCTTGTTTTAATCATCTGAGCCTTAATGAGTAGTAACCAAAATCTCATATCAAGAAATCCACCCTTTCACCCTTAATGTCTCTTCTATGTGATTATATAGATCATGTCGGTCAGAATCTGGTCAAGAAAACAGAAACCACTCTAGGTGTTTCAAGCAGTAAGGAATTTAATACAGAGAATCAGAGGTTTTACACAAAACCACTGGAAGGATGAGGAAAATAAAGGTCAGGGAAACTCCTCACAGCATTCAGAAATCAGGAAGTCCAGGGTTCGAAAGAAACCTCTGCCAATGATCTCAGCTTTTCACAGCACCGGAGTGATTTCCAGAAGAATACTTAGAAACTTCTGGCAAAGCCTCATGTCTTTCCGTTGCTAGAGCTTACATGCTTGTCCACAGCAGCTGAGTCAATGATAGCTTCTACTTTTCTTTTTTCTTCCTGATATGTCTTATATCTCATGGAGTGCTTCCCATTTCTGAAACCTATACTATAAGCCTGAATGAAAAGCAGTTTGGAAAAAGTAGTTTCCAGGCCTCCGAACCCTACAATATGGAATATGGGGCCGGGGTGGGCAGGGAGGTAATATTGTAGAGTTGGAATGTTGCTTAGATCCCAACAGAAAATCCAGCACAACGATTTAAGGTAAGACTGCAGCCAAATGTAAATTGTTTTCATTCATCCTGTAGATTCAGTCATCTTCCTTTTGTAGATCTGTTTCTGTTGTCTTTCTGAAAATCTCAAGTTTAAGAATCCCTCTATAGGTACCACCCCAGAAAGCTATGGGGATTTGTTGGGCCCAACTGACTACTTGATTTGTTGTTCCAGAGGGGACAAAAACCTAGTAAGCAGCTTGCCTGTGAGCTGCTTAAAGAATGCTGTTTTAATAAAGCTTTCTTTCCACCAGGGTAAGGCACTGGGAAGTCATAACAAGATGGGAAGGAAATGCTCTCAGGGAAAGTCTTGCCAAGGAGGATTAGTAGCAGTTCTCCAAATAGACAAGAACGCAGTGGACAATGAAAGCAATAGAAACAGCATGATAAGCCTCTACTAGAATTTTTTTTTTTAAAGATTTACTTATTTGAGAAAGAGAAAGAGCACGCACACACATGTGCAGGGGTGAGGGAGGGTGCAGAGGGAAAGAAAGAGAACCTCAAGCAGACTCCCCGCTGAGCATGGAGCCCAACAAGGGGCTTGATTTCACAGCACTGAGATCACGACCTGAACCAAAACTAAGAGACAGACGCTTAACTGACTGAGCCACCCAGGTGCTCTGCCTCTATCAGAATTTACCAGGAGGGAAATGTGTCTCTTCTGATTACCTTGTGTGTTTTCTTATATACACTCAAGAAACCATCATTACAAACTGTTTTAAAGTTAGTGCTACCGACTGAGGAGAAAAAAATGTATACTCTAGAAGTAGGGCTGAAGAGAAGGTACAGAATGGAATGAAACAGTCATATTTCTCTCACTTAAAACAACACAAAACAGAAATTGTTTCCATCAGACCTCCCAACTTGAGCTCCCAAAAGAAGCCCCCTGGGCAGTGGAAGAATTATTAGCACAAATTGCTCACCTACCCACTGCTCAGGCCACTCCCTTACTCTCGGTTCATCTCTTCAGGAGGGAACTTCAGGGCCACCCAGGCTGTGAACAATATTTTGCTCTGGAGGGAATGCCTCTGGGAACGGGGTTATGACCTCCTAAGTGGAGAGAAACTCCCTACCCTCCCTCTTCAGACCAGTTTCTTTGGGTTAGGGAGCGCTGAAAACCAAGCTCAAGTATCAGTTCCTATTTTGATCTATAAACTAAGAAAAATATTCTTTTATCTTCTCTCTCCAATCCCTAGAGAGTTTTTCTCCTGTCAGTACAGAAGTTCAGCCTCGAAAAATCCACCTAGGAAACCGACCCATAGCCAGCTCAAGACCCACACCCTTTTTCTCCAGAAGACCCAGCAGTAAATGTACCAGAGGACTTAGCCAAAAGCAACATGGCAGGAGTTGTACAAGGAGAGCAGTGAAGGGGCGAGAAGGTGTGTTAAGATTTTAAAGTTACTTCTTCTTCACTGGGTTCCATTACTCAAGATGGGTAAAAATAAAGCACTTGGAGAACAAAAATACATTGAGAAGTGGCTGAAGCACTAGAATCCTTTTCATAAAACAAGGAGGAAAAAGGAAGGGAGGGAGAGAAAGTGAGCAAGTGAGAGATTTTAATTTTTTTTTAAGAGAAACTAAAGTCTCTTCTACGAGGAAACCTAGATTTAGGATTGCAAATACTTCTTTTTTTTTAATTTAAATCTTATTTAGTTAACATACAGTGCAATATTGGTTTCAGGAATAGAATTCGGCGGTTCATCACTAACATACAACATCCAGTGCTCATTACAACAAGTACCCTCTTTAATGCCCATTGCCCATCTTGCCCATCCCCCACCCACCTCCCAGGTTGCAAACACTTTCAAATACATTAGTAGCATATGGAAAAGACTGAAAAAAAGTTGATAATATATCTCTTTTCAATGTGTTTATTTGCCCTAAGCTTGATGGGTGGTGTGCTTCAATTATGATTTTCTTCCTTATTTATATTATAAAAGGCAATTAGGGAATGGTCATTACTAGACTAATCCTTCCCTTATATTAATCCTCTGTAATAAAGAATAATCAGTCATAGGGAAAAGAAGATTAAAATTAAAAGGCTTAGTCAAACCCTAAAACTACAGACTGAACACAGAGCTGCAGCTGTATGGTTGCCAGAATGCCTTTGCATGAATACGTGTTATGGAGACATCCTTATGCTCAGTAAGTTCATCTGGAATAGTTTTAATTAAAAGTCTATCATGCTGCATGGCTAAACACATTAGTACAACCCAACTATCCCCAATTTGGAGAGAAAAAAATATGAGACCAAAAGACTATTAGACTTTTTTTTGAAGTATAATCAACATGCAATATTATACTAATTTCAGGTGTACAACATAGATATAAATGTTCATATTTTGAGCATTTATATACATTAGAAAATGATCACTAAGATAAATTTAGCTACCATCTATTACCAAAGTTCTAAAAATATTATTAACTATATTCCCTATACCATACATTATATCCCTGTGACTTATTTATTTATAACTACAAGTTTGTACCTGTTAATCCCATTCCCTTATTTCACCCTTCCCAAGATGGTCCTCTCCTCTGGCAATCACCAAATTGGTCTCTGTTATCTATTAGTCTGTTTCTGTTTTGTGTTGTTTTGTTGGTTCATTTGTTTTGTTTCTTGAGATTCCACACGTAATGAAATCATACCATATTTGTCTTTCTCTGTCTGACTTATTTCATTTAGCATAATACCTTCTGGGTCCATCCGTGTTATCAAAAATGGCAAGATTTCATTCTTTTTCATGGCTGTATAATCTTTCATTGTGTCTATATATCACCTCTTTATGCACTGGATATTCTTTATCTATTGGATTGTTTTGAGTAAGAATTAGGCTCAAAATAAAAAATGTAAATGAAAAGTAGTCTTTATCTTTTGGGTATTCTTCGTGTACAAATTCTCCATCAAGTCTAGGTAAAATTGTAAAGCCTAAAAAAATTATAAAGTCAATAAAAACTCTAGCAGGTATATTTTTGAAACCTGATTTTTGTAAGCTTCTCTCTAAAATAAATCTCTCAGGGCACTGGGGTGGATCAGTCAGTTAAGCATCTGACTCTTGATTTTGGCTTAGGTCATGATCTTGGAGTCACGGAATTGAGCTCTGTGTTGGGCTCCACTCTCAGCAGAGAGTCTGCTTGGTATTCTCTCTCTCCCTCTCCCTCTGCCCCCCTCACTCTTTCCCTCTCTCAAATAAATAAATTTTTTAAATTAATTAATTAAATCTCTCAATGTCACCGCTTTCAGAATGTATCAACTGGGGAATTCCAAAGCAACTGGTTTCTCCTCGGACAATGTTACATAAGGGTCTCTAATAAAGCCTTTCCTAACGTTCTCAGTAATTGCTGCATTGTTGAATCATTACCATCAAAACAAAACTCACTATTCAGAGAAGTGTGTTTTTGTTTTGTATTCCCCCCTCCTCTTTCCATTTTTTATGATAATTTCATGATTATTCCCAGCTTTGATCTTCTAGTGTTTTCTGTAGGACCATTATTGGAATTTTATGGGGGAATGATTCTTCACTGTTCAGGGCAGTCTACAACATTGTAGGACACGTTGGTATTCCTAACTCACTACATTGAGCAACATCTCCTAGTCCTTCTGAAATCACACAGTCTCCCCCACATTTCCAAATGCCTACCAAGAGGTGGTACTCATGTAACTGAGAACCACTATACCTCTAATGTATGCTTCTGTATGGACAACTACTATCTCTCACAATTTATACATCTTGTGTCTGGGACACAAGAGTTCTTATTCATAATGCAGAGGTTTCTCTTCAGAAGTGTATTCCTCTCTGCTGAAGGTGTGGTTTCTACTGAACATGGGCCCATTCTGACCATGACACATGATCGTTGTTGTTTAGGGTTTTCCTATCTTATATGGAAACTCGGAGCAAAGTGGAAGTAAAAGTGGATGTATTTGCTTCACCTTGGAATTCCCTCTCAAGTTGTCTTAGCCCAGCTCTGCCTACATTCACCACTGTCCAGCACTTCCTCATCTGAAAGGGCAAATGAAAGTGTTTTCTAGATATTATTGCACCAGTTGCATTCTTTTCAAGAAAGACTCTCAGTTCTAGTAAGAGGAACTACTTTTATTCACTGAGATCTTTTCCCAGCAACATATATGGTGTGTCTTGAACACAACCTCCATGGGAGTGAGCTACAGCAGGCCTTTTTAATCTCAGGAACTTCCCCAAGGATAAGAGACAAATAGCTGCCTGGTAGACAACAGAGAGAAATTATGAATTATGAAGAAGGTAGGCCACTCCGATACTATTGAACACTATCTCATCAATCTTCTAAGGCCTTGAATAGCTTTGTGTTGAACATTTCTGTCCCTTGTGTTGGTTGTCCTGTCAGTTCTCAGGTCTGTACTCATCAAGAGTTTTCCATCATTCAGATTATTCAGCACAAAAACATAAAACAAGCAAATTCTTAAATCCACATGATGTTTGGAGAGAGCGAAAACATTTATTTCTATGCATAGATGGTGATCTTGGCATGACACGATGCTTGGCATGAATAGTAAAACACTTTGGAATAAGATGGAACAAATGAAAGAGATCACCCTCAATTCCACCTTGCTCCAAAAACTATTTTTATTTTTTCATGTGACTTCCAGATCCTATCTACAATTACAATCATAGTTTACATGTCATTTTATGGATTGTGCTTTTAAAAAATAGATTTTCTGTATTCTTACTTGCTTACGTAATCATTATATTTAGTGGTTGTACTGGAGTCCCTCTTGTTTACAATCTGTAATTAACTACACTATTTCCTTATTGCTGGGTATTTAATGTTTTTCTTTTTCTTTTTTTTTCTCTTACAGATAGAAACATCTGTCCTGCATCTGTCAAAATATTTCCTTAGGAAAAATTCTCTAGTGTAGAATTACTTGGTCAAAGGACATAAATGTCTTTGTAGCTTTTACTCAGTGTTATCTTGACATATCACATTTTAAAAGGCGATATGTCAATTTGAAATGCTCTTTGTCACATATTTGTATCTAAACTTTACCTTCAACTCAGGTGACATAAAATGGTAACTCTGAATTGCCTTTCTTTGGTCACTAGCAAGAGCACCTACCTTTGATTAAGCTATGCTCAAAATATCACCTCGCTCGTTTGCAATTCTTTCTCAAAGTGGAGAGTATCACAGCAACAACAGTTGATGAGCTTGTATTGCTTTCATCCAGAGTTAAGTCAAATTGCAGAGGAAAACACTCAAAGGAGACAGAGGAAATATCATTTATTCTTTGCGTTTTGATGAACCTTTTCCTGACTTTCTCCCATGATGTAAAAAGAAGCCTCAAATATTTTGTGAAAAGCCTACATAATGAGTTAATAGGCCTATGTAATAAATTAACGTTTCTTTGGCTGCAAAGAACATAAATTTACTTTAGTTACCCAAGGAGGAAAAAGAATGTGTAGGAAGTATACTAGTGAATCTAATAGAATATAAGGAAGATCTGGGTCACTATGGTCTATCATTTAGGATACATTTTATTGCAAGTAACTAAAAATTTAAGAGTGGCTTTGGATATAAAGAGATTTAATTATCTGACAAAATAACATTCCAGATTTTCCAGGGCTGGTTCTGAGACTTGACAATATCATCAAGGAGCCAGACTCTTTCTACCCTTTTACTTCATCAGCCTCAGTGTGCCAGCCATTTTTGTGCTTATTTGTCTCATGGTACAAGATGGCTGCCTTGACACCAGGCACTCCATTCAAAGGCAGGAATCAGAGGGTGAGGATGATGGCTAAGATAGAGAGAAACTTATTATTCTTTGTCTTTTTCTCAAGGAATAACAAGTATTTCTCAGAAGACACTTAGCAGACTTTCTATTATGTCTCATTAGATAGAGCTGAGTTTATGATTATTATTGGAATGAATCTGGTTATAGGTTTATGACCATCCTTAGACTAGAAGTTGTACCCATTTTCCATGAGATCAAGGAATCTTCAGCTAACACTGGAGGGAAATTGTGATGTTTGATAATGGATAAAATAGAAGCTATGCTTTTAGGTACACAGCCAGAGCGTGTGTCACATTTGGGAACCAGGGATTTTGTGGACCTTCCTTTCTTCTATAAATGGGTACCCATTGGCAAGAAACTCAAATGTCTATTTTCCTTAGGTCAAACTACAAATATCTAAGAAAAAAAATCTTACTAGTTCCATGTGAGGCTCGGAGAGAACCTCAAAGTGAAGGTATGGTTTCTGGTGCCTCATCTGGTGATTCACAGGTGGGAAAGGGGAGCGCATCAGCCCTAAAAAAAAATGGGGAATTCCTGGGTGGCTCAGTCAGTTTAGTGTCTGCTTTCCGCTCAGGTCATAATCCGGGGATCCTGGGATCAAGTCCTGCATCAGGCTCTCTGCTCATCAGGAAGCCTGCTTTCCCTCTGCCTGCCACTCCCCCTGCTGTGCTCTCTCTCTCTGAGAAATAAAAAAATAAAAATCTTTATTTTAAAAACATGGGAATTGTCTTTAACAGGTGATAAGCATAATGGACATCCCTTACATCTAAATTAAACAAAATACCATCAAAAGGTATTTATTGACTTCCTAACTTGTAGAAAAAATTGTACCAGATCCTGTGGGGATGCAATCTGTACCCCGTGTCCTTGTTCCTAAAGCAACTACAATCTACTTGAGGAGAAGCCGGTGTAAATAGCACACAGAAGAGATGAGAACTAATTCTGAGATACAGACAATAAATGTTTTGACCATAACAAACTTTGTTGAAGAGAATGGCACATAAACTAATTCAGGTGGAAGAAGAAAAGGTTTGGAAATGTTTAATTCATTCAACCAACCCTCATGTAGTCAGCTGTGCCACAGCTCTTTCTTGATTACTCACCACTGACAGTCTCAGCCTCTTCTGATGTTATATAGCCCACCATTTTGGTGTCATGGGCCAATGGTGTGGCCTTAGAGATTGCTTCAAGAAATCCTGATTCCTTCAGGAAGGCTTCATCTTCCCCACCTCCTCTTGCCTTTTTCAGGACATTCATTTTAACTTCTTTATTTCCTATCTCACACCCTCATTTTCTGAGTGGTTAGTGAAAACTCTATTATTAGGAGCAAAGTTTTTTAATTCTTTTTTATAGCCACAAAGCAAGCACATAATATAGCATACACTTAATGATTCTGCTGTGTGATAAAGAGCAAGTCTCTTTAATTTTCTGTGCTGAAGAAATCATTTAAAGAAAAATAATATGATTTGTTTCCCTTTCACTTTTTCAGCCAGGTTCTTCATGTAAACCAGTGACATAGGCCACCAAAACTTGTAGTATTTTAGCAAAATATTTTATAAAAATGTGTAATCCTTTTTAAGAAAATACCAGAGTTCAAATGGATTTCTTATATATTCTCTCTCTTTTGAGAGAGATAATAGCCCTTCAGTTGGAATATCCAATTACGGAAATCTATATGTTTTCTCTTGGTCATCAGAACATTCAGAAACACAATGAATCCAGTTGAAAAAAAATGTTCATACCCTTGAATGAATTATAGTAAGCAGGACTGAGATCTAATTAGAAATGCTGCTATTATCCGAGATTATTTGTGAGCCAAAAACCCATTGCTTAAACCAAAGCAGAGAGACACCCTAAGGCCCTGGACTAACATCTGGGTTGAAAATTTGGTTAATATTTTCCTTCCAGACTGAAGCACCCAGATCTGGGTCCATTATTATTACACAGAGGCTCTTGTTTTTAAATCACTGAATACTATTCAGGATTTTCCGCAGGAAGCGGACCCTTAGTAACAGGAAGACTTTCTAAAAATTTCTCCTTTCAGGAAAAAGACTAGAAGTCAGCAAAAGGGGAATGCACGCTAGAGAAGGAATCTACCATATATTAGACTGCATTATTTCCAGATGCAGCTGAAAAATACTTCCTTTGTAAAGCCTTCCTTGAGCCCAGAAATTAGCAATTAACTTCCCTGTTTTGGAGACTACCAGAGCTGATCATTTTGATCTCTTCCTACCATTTATGTTAATGACTTACACTACTGTTAGTTATTTTCCCATCAATCCTCCTTACCCAAGTTACAAGTTCTTGGGGGAAACAACCAGTTCTTTCACATTTGTGACTCCTCCTTACCCCCATGGTGTCTGGAATAGTTAATAATAACTCCTACTTTGTGTTAGGCATTGTGTTAGCTTCCAGACAGAAAATGGGTAACAAAATCAGCACAGTTCCCGTTGCCCATTGCTTAAAGTCCAGAATGCATAAGAGTTATGATTGAGTAAGCAATAACAACACAATACCAGTGCATCCTTGGATAGAATTTGAGTTGTTCAGTGACGGTTCATTTCCATGGCGTGCCCACATTGTGAATACCTCAAGGGTATGAATACCTGAAGTGTGGTTCGTTCAGTAGCATTCCACATGAAGTGCAATATAAATTCATGGGAAGCTGAGTGAGTTCAGATGTGAGTTCCTCGTCTTTGAGTCTGACAAGAATCATGCGAGCCTCATACCCAGACTGTATACTCACTAAAATGAAAAGGGTCCCTGCAGGCATCCTGAGGCTTTGGGGTGGGGAGAAATGTGCTTTAGCTCCCAATGCCCCAGCTCTACTGATTGTTCCTTTTAATGAATGTTTTTCTAAATATTCCTAAAATCCAGTGTTTTCTTGTGCTAACACATGTGCAAGCTCCACCTTTCTTGAGGCGTTCAATGAACTGGGCTGGTAGATATCCCTTGCATGAAGGAAAGTACAGGAAACTGTGGAAACACACAGAGCATACAACTTAGTTTCAACACACATACATTTGTATTATGAGTAAATGATTACCAAAACTTGAGAAAAACAGCATTCAGATAACACTAAGAAAATTAAGATGGAAATGGAAAGTATGAATTATTCATTCAACTTATAATTATTGATGACTTGTTACATGTATGTTATTTTACAGCTATGAGATCTGTAGTTACTTTAGAGTTTGGGGGTTGATTTTTTTCCTTTTCTTCTTCTCCTTCTTATTCTTTAATCCTCAGAATCCAGAAGGGTTCAGGAATCTGTATTTTATTTTATTTTTTTAAGGATTTTATTTATTTATTCAATAGAGCACAAGCAGGGGGAAGGGAAGAGGTAGAAGCAGGCTTCCTGCCAAGCAGGGAGCCTGCTGTGGGGCTCGATTCCAGGACTCTGGGATCATGACCTAAGCCAAAGGCAGACACTTAACAACTGAGCCAGCCGCCCCTGGAATCTGTATTTTAAAAATATCCCTGATGTGGGTGGTATCGCACCTGTACTTTGAGGAAATAGGTCTAAATTCTAGAATAGGTCTAAATTCTCTATTCTCAGCCTGGCATTTCTTGATGCTTTTTTTAAGTTTTAATTTAATTTAATTAAATATTAATTTATTTAAACTAAAACAAAAAATAAAAACAGTTGGGTGCCTGTGTGGCTCAGTTGTTAAGCATCTACCTTCGGCTCAGGTCATGATCCCAGGGTCCTGGGATCGAGTCCCATGTTAGGCTCCCTGCTTGGCGAGAAGCCTGCTTCTCCCTCTCCCACTCCCCCTGCTTGTGTTCCCTCTCTAGCTGTGTCTCTCTCTGTCAAATAAATAAATAAATATCTTAACACAAAAACAAAAACAGTTCACCCATTTGTCCCACCTTCTACCCTTTGCCTCTGGCAACCAATCAATCCGCCTCTGTATCTATGGTATTTAACATATAATATATATAAATAATATAAATATATAAATAAATATAAATTATTATTAATGATATATACATTGTTGTTAAATCATTAATTATAATTATATTATCTTAAATATATTAATATATAAGTGTACATATATAGATTCCACATGTAAAAGAGATCATAGAGTATTTGTCTCTCTCTGGCTGACTTATTTCACTTAGCATGATGCCCTTGTGGTCCATTTATGTTGTCACAATGGTGGGATTTCCTCATTTTTTGTGGTTGAATAATATACCACAATTTCTTTATCCATACAGCTATCAATAAACACTTGATATCAGGGGGCATGATGCTTTCAGCTTTGTTCTTCTTTCTCAAAATTTCTTTGTTTATTCAAGGTCTTTTATGGTTCTATACAAATTTTAGTACTGTTTGTTCGTTTCTGTAAAAATGCCACTGGTACCTTGATAGGATTTGCACTGAATCTGTAGATTGCTTTGAGTAGTATGGACCTTTTAACAATGTTAATTCTACCATTGCATGAGCACAAAATACCTTTCCATTTATTTGTGTCTTCTTCAATTTCTTTCATTAATGTCTTGTAGTTTTCAATGTACAGATTTTTTTACCTCCTTGGCTAAATTTATTTTATTCTTTTTGATGCCATTATAAATGGGATTGTTTTCTTAATTTCTCTTTCTAATTCATTATTAGTGTATAGAAAAACAACAGATTTTTATTTATTGATTTTGTATCATGCAACTTTGCTGAATTTTTTTTTTAGTTCTAATAATTTTTTGATGGAATCTTTAGAGTTTTCCTCATATAATGTTATGTCACCTGTAAATAGTGACAGTTTTATTTTTTCCTTTCTAATTTGGATGCATTTTATTTATTTTTCTTGTCTAATTGCTCTGGCTAGGACTTCCAATACTATTTTTGGATATGACCCCTAAAGCACAGGCAACAAAATCAAAAATTAAAAAATGGGACTATATCAAACTAAAAATCCCCTGAACAGCAAAAGAAACCATCAAAAAAGTGAAAAGACAATCTACAAGACGGGAAAAAAATATGTGCAAACCATATATGTGATAGGGGGTTTATATCCAACACATACAAAGAATTTATACAACTCAATAAGAAAAAAACAAATAACCCATTTTAAAAATGGACAAAGGACCTGCACAGACATTTCTCCAAAGAAGATAAGTTTGTTTATTTGTTTTAAGATTTTATTTATTTATTTTTGAGAGAGAGTGAGTGAGCATGAGCTGGATGGGGGAGGAGGGGCAGAGGGAGAAGCAGACTCCCCTCTGAGCAGGGATCCTGATTCGGGGCTCAAGCCCAGGACCCTGGGATGATGATCTGAGCCCAAGACAGATGCTTAACTGACCACCCAGGCGCCCTCTCCAAAAAAGATATATGAAAAGCCAATAGGTACATGAAAAGATGACCCATGACTAGCCATTAGGAAAATCCAAGTTAAAGCATAATGATATATCACCTCATGCTTTTTAGAATGGTCATCATAAAAAGATGAGATAATAATGCTGGTGTGTATGTGGAGAAAAGAGATCCCCTATGCACTGTTGGTGGGAATGTAAATAGGTGTAGCCACCATGAAAAACAATATAGAAGATCCTCAAAAAGTAAAAAATAGAATTACCATATGATCCAATATTCTACTTCTGGGAATATATCCAGAGGAGACAAAAACACTAACTCAAAAAGATATCTCATGTTCATAGTAATATTATTTATAATAACCAAGATATGGAAACAACCTAAGTGTCTATCGATGGATGAATGGATAAAGATATATATAGATATAGATATAGATATAGATATATAGATATATATACACAATGGAATATTATTCAGCCACAAAAAAGAGGAAATTCCACTATTTGCAGCAATATGGATGGACCTTGAGGGCATTATGCTAAGTGAAATAAGTCAGACAGAGACAAATACTGTATGTTCTCACTTACAGTGGAATCTAAAAAGAAGAAAAAAAAAGCAAACTCGTGAAAAAGAGATCAGACTTGTGGTTACCAGAGGAAGATGGATGGGGGTGGAATGAAAGGAAGATGCTTGAAAGGCACAAACTTCCAGTTATACAATAAATACGTACTAGGGATATAATGTACAACATGATGACATAGCTAACACTGATGTATGACACATAAGGAAGTTATCAAGAGAGTAAATCCTAAAACTTCTCATCACAAAAATAATTTTTTCTTTTTCTTTTTTCTTTCTTTTCTTTTTATTGTATCTATATGAGAAGGTGGATGTTAACTGAAACTATTGTGGTAACCATTTCACAATACATGTAAGTCAAACCATTGTGCTGTATGCCTTGAATGTATACAGTGATGTGTGTCAACTACTTCTCCATAAAACCGGAAAACAGTAAAATACCCAATATTGAAAAAAATG
>CM052899.1:70545848-70625965 GCA_028534135.1 Potos flavus | reverse complement strand
TACTGATATAAATTACAGGTCTACCGCCACTGGAGGGAGGGTAAGAATATATAATGAATGCTACTGAGCTTATAAATAAAAAAAAAAAGATAACATTCGGCAAAAGATATGTACGTATGTGTCATTAAAGAAGAAACTCCAATGACAAACATGTTAAAAATACTCAACTTTATTAATAATTAGGGAAATGACAATGAAAACCATAAGACACCACTGTATACCCTTCAAGTCTGCACAATTTAAAAAATCTGGCAACACCAAATGCAGAAGAAGTGAATCAGTAGGGATTCTCATGCACTTTGGGGGGTAGAAATCGGTATGACTGTTATGAAAACCAATTTTTCATCGCTTGTAAATGTAAACTTATACATACACTGCAGTGTCAGTAATTTCTCTCCAATGTATAGACCGTAGATCAGGTCGTGCACATGAGCACCTGGGGACAAGTGTAAAGACAAGCAAAGCAGGATTGTTCACAAGAGCTCCAAACTCAAAACAACCCGAAAGCCCATCGATAGTGGAATGGGTAAATAAAATGTGGATACTAACCAGCAATGAAGAAGGAACTACATCTACATGGATGAATATCCCACACACAACACAGAATAAAATAAACAAGTCAAAAAAGTATACATAAACCATGGTTGTATTTATAGAAAATGCAAAGCCAGGCAAACCTAAAAAATACATTCTTTAAACATGCAAACAATAAATATAAATATATTTGGCAAAAATATAAAGAAATAAATTGAATGAGAGACATAAAATTCAGGGGAATTGCTTTTTCTGGAGAGAAAGGGAGAGAACGGAATTGGGGAGAGGCATAAAGAGAAATTCTAATAAACTATGTTCTTACTTACAACTTAATTGATGTGTAAAGGGGTGGTTGTTTTATTATTAAAAACATACATATATATTTTAAATGCTCTTATATATGTGGGATAGATGTCACAATAAAAAAGAAAAAACAAGTTAAGAAGTAATGACCCTTCACTTCAGCCAAGATAGAGTAACAGGGACCAGACTTATTCTATCACTTAAAACAGCAACAACTGAAAAACTGTACAAAACATATAAAACGACGGTTTCAAAACACTGAACATCAGGCATTAAAGGATAACAGTTCCCAAGAGACAGGAAACAAGTAAGGCGGACCCAACGAATGGCCCAGCTTACTGCTTTGAGAGAGTTTCTAGCCCAAGGAGCAGAGGGGGGTCTCCCGCAGAGCCCAGAAGACTCCCAGTGGTGATATGGGACCAACATGACTAGAGTTCACAGCACTGAGTACCAGAAAGAGAGCAGCTGCTTGGAGAGAAAACTCCAGAGATCTGCAGGGAGTCCTCTTTGAGAATGTAGCAAAATTCTGATGAACACATGCAAGTGAGGAAATCATCCAAGCTTGGGGAAAGAAACACCTGAAAGGATCGAAGGGGACAGTCCTGAGCCACAGGAAGTTATGTCAGAGGTTATTTATGGACTGAATCCTCTATGCAAGTTAACATGCATCTCTCATCTTCACAATTACCTGTAAGATAGATAGAGGGTAATAGTTTTCGCAGGGCTACACAGCTAGAAAATGTCAGGACTCAGATTCTAGATTAAGTCTTCTGACCAAAACCACATGTCTTTTGCAATTTAGTGTGTTCTCTCTCCTTTTACTGTAGCCTGTGATTGACAACATTCCAAGAGGATCGATTTGCTCTTCTTTCTTACTTGCTGGAGATCTCCCTTTCTTTTTTTTTTTTTTTTTTAAAGAATTTATTTATTTATTTGTCAGAGAGAGTGTGAGAGAGAGATCACAAGTAGGCAGAGAGGCAGGCAGAGGCAGAGGGAGAAGCAGGCTCCCCGCCGAGCAAGGAGCCCGATGTGGGACTCGATCCCAGGACCCTGGGATCATGACCTGAGCCGAAGGCAGCCGCTTAACCAACTGAGCCACCCAGGCGTCCCGAGATCTCCCTTTCTTAACTAACAATTGCTTAAAACTTGCACAAAACACTTAAAATGTATGTACTCAACATATTTTATGAATCCTGTAGCTTTTCTTCATCGATTTTTTTTTTTTTTTTAAGTAGGCTCCACACTCATCGTGTAGCCCAACATGGCTTGAACTACAAGCTGGGCTTGAACTCACCACCTTGAGATCAAGACCCACACGCTTCACCGACTGAGTCACTCAGGCACCCTGCTTTCCTTCATATTTTAATTCAAGGTCAACCATCTTTTAAAGAAGGGTTATAGTTTTATGTGATTTATTTAAAAATGAACTGACTACTTATGGTGCAGCAGAATAAACTGTAAAAATATTTACACAGAGTTTTAGCTATTTGGAGGTTTTTTGTTTTGTTTTGTTTTGTTTTTATTTGGAGGTTTTTTAGAAATGATTTCTTTTGCCTACAAGAGTTTTTCCATCTTCAAGAATGTTAGTAAAATCCAGGTGCTTTAATTAAGGCATCCCTGAAGTCAGCATCGCATGATATCCTACAAGGTTTGGTGGAATGAAAGAATGAAGTCCCTAACCAAAGAATCAGAATTGAGGGTGGTGGTATGTATCATCTCCAACTGAACAATACAAAAGATCTGGATTAATCTGTGTCCCTAGAATCCTGAAAGTAGATCCAAGATTTCACATTTTTAAAAAAGATTTTATTTATTTATTTGAGAGAGAGAGGCAGAGAGAGCACAAGCAGGGGTGTGGCAGAGGGCGAGGGAGAAGCTGGCTCCTTGCTGAGCAGGGAGCCGCATGTGGACTCCAGCCCAGGACCCTGGGATCATGATTCGAGCCAAAGGCAGCCATTTAACAGACTGAGCCACACAGACGTCCCCAAAATTTCACATTTTTGTTTGTGTAGTTTTCCAGGGGGAGTCTAAGAGCGTTCTTTGGACTCTCAAAGGAGTCTATAGCCTGGTAAAAAGAACAAACTTCTCCTCAAAACTTGTAGCTCTCAAAGCGTGGTCTCTGGACCAGCAGCATCAGAATCACCTGGGACCTTGTTAAAAACTCCAATGCTTGGAGAGGCTGGCTGGCTCAGTCAGTGGAACAAGTGACTCTTGATCTCGGTGTCTTGAGTTCAAGTCCCACGTTAGGTATGGAGCCTACTGAAAGAAAAAAAAAAGTACCAGTGCTCAAGCTTCATCTAGATCTGCTGAATCAGACTCTGAGGATGAGGACCAGTGACTCCCATTTTCACCAATTCTCTGGGTGATTCGGAGATATGCAGAGTTTGAAAACACATCTCCATACTGCCCTTCAATTTACCTCAGAAAGTCACTGGTTCTCATCTGACCAAAAAAGGCTTCCCCTCTTCCCTTCAGAGAACTCCCTCTCTCCCTTTTGTCTCTCTCTCTCTCTCTCTCTTTTTTGTCTTTTTCAAGCTCATCTCTAATGCTACTTAATGCAGGAAGCTTTCCAAGCCTGGAGGAACTAAATTCAGTTTCTCCCATCATCTGGAAAGAGTCACCTCCCCCGGCTGTCACCCTAACCTAGCAGAGGATATTCACATTGTTTCTTGAAAGAAAAATAAATAAATACAGAAAACCAGAATCAAAACTTCAAACCAACCACAGAAAGCACTGGGTGTGTGTTGGAACGATATGTGAATAAACATGACAAGTTTACTTTACTGTTTTCTAATTTAAACTTCTGGACCGAAGGAACTAAAACACATAGAACATATAACTCTTGGGCAACAGAGGAGCCACATACGTTTTTAAACACTGTATAATTGTAAAAATACTCCCAAATCATGATTCTGCCCGATTATGTGCTATAGAATCACAGGGCTGGATTTAATCAGTGTGAACGTAATTGCTTGCATTTAAAATTGTTCCTCCGAGGGTATGTCCTCACGGTGCTCTAGCTACTGCGTGGAATATATGAAAACTCTGACCCCTGTTCCCATGGCCATTTCCCTGTGGCATTCTATGCTTCTGGCTTAGCTTTCCTGGGAAGAAAAACTGGATACTTTCTTGGTACTGAGCCATGCTCCTATCTGGGATAAACATTAAGAAAGAGGGAGGGAGCTTTTGTTCAGATTATAAATGCCAGATGCTGCCACATTAATTGTCCTGCGCATCCCAATGGTGCTTACTTCAAACATTTGGTTTTCAAACCCGCTCCTCTAAAAGGATGCTGGTAACTGTCAGGAATCACAGAGGAGTGATTCCTATACGACTTTCACAAACACTTACCCTAAGATTGCCGCTGACAGAATAAAGGGAAATCCCTGGACCGTATTGTGGTTTATCAGTTTTCACATAGCAGAACGTTTCCCAGATTGGAGACTTCCCTACCCCAGGGAATCATGAGAATTGTTAAAGAGGTCACCATTTAGGCTTCAAGCCAAAAGGACATAAACCGCCATCAACGAAAGGCTTTTTAGCCTTAGAGTGAGTATTGACTTATAGGAAGCCACTCGGTTACTATAAATGAAAGAGCTCTTTGACCGTTTTCCTTGCAAAATCTGAGGGAGAGTAGATAGGTCATAGCTGATGTGAAGAAGCAGCAAGAAGAAACGTGAGGGAATGATCAAGAGGAGAGAAAACAATAGTCAAAGAAGAGAATGTGGAAGGAAAGAGTAAGCAATGAAGAGGGAAAAACAGTGTAACAGAATCAACTTCATTTCTAAGTCAACGCTTGTAATCACAGGGATAACTTTAGGCCCAGCTTTCAAAGGAAAAAAGGTTACAAAGGAGTCTAGATGAGATCTGTTTGGATTGGTAGGACTGATTTTTCCTTTTGTCTTAAGTTCTAAAACGGTCTGACCAGCACTGTTACAGATCCTGCCTTTTTTTTTTTTTTTAAATTTTAAAATTTTGTTCATTATGGATTTTTTTATTTTTTTAATATTATTTCTCTCGATTACTGAGTTTTTGGGTGCCCCTTCACTTTGGCACCCAGGGCAGGTGCCTCTGTTGCTTCACTCCAGTCCTGGCTCCCTAGATCAGGCTTCCCTTCCAAATTTGATTTGATGCTGTCGGAAAGTGAGATGGAGAAAACACATTTCTCTCGAATGGAAAGTCTAATTAAGTGAGTTCAGCTGAACACAGATTTTGAGACTGGAAACTCTCTGGAGAAGCTATTTTCACAGATTATGGGGTTAGAGACATGTTTGTACCTGAAGAATTAGATGCGAAGACTTATTCTGAAAAAAGTTTCCTCCAAGTGCTCATTGACGTCATCTAGCCAAAGCTAGGCAAACAATTGTCTCCTGGTTCTCTCTTCTCTGTCACAGACGTAAGGCCCTAATATGAAACTGAAGATTCTTATCCTGCCAAGTCTGATGAGAAGGGCAAACCAGGAAGACAGCAACTCCCAGGTTTGAACCGCAGTTTGAACCTGACAAACTTCTCCCTGGAGCAATGTCAGAAGGTTCAGGAAAAACATGCTTTGAATGTTAATTTATCTGTTTGTGTGGGAAAAGATTTATAGATCAGGCTTTGTACATATTAATTCTGAATCTGTAGACTCCAGCAGGAGACCACAGAAATGCATTTGGATGAAGAAGATCCTTGTGGAATAAAACTAAAGTGACGGACCTGAGAAAATCTGATCTTACGCTACCATTCAAAGAAATGTACAACTGTATGTTCCCATTGCAAATGTGGTAAAAATGTGAGTGAAAATTTGGTACATGTAGTTCACAATAATAGTTTTTACTAAATTATTACCAAGTGTTAAGGGAGAGCTGACAGAGTACTAGGTATTTTACTTATGTTATCTTTATCAATCCCCGTGATACCCATGAATGGAAGATTTCACTATCCCCATTTTTCATAGGAAGAAACTGAAGATTAGAAAAGTGATTTGTTAAAAAAAAAAAAAAAAAAGAAAAGTGATTTGTTGGGGCGCCTGGCTGGCTCAGTAGGTTAAGCGTCTGCCTTGGGCTCAGGTCATGATCCCAGGGTCCTAGGATCAAGTCCTGCATTGGGCTCCTTGCTCGGTGTGGAACCTGCTTCTCCCTCTCCCTCTGCGGCTCCCCCTGCTTGTGCGATCACTCTCTCTCTCTCTCTCAAATAAATAAATAAATAAAATCTTTGGAAATAATAGGGGCACCTGGGTGGCTCAGTGGGTTAAAGCTTCTGCCTTCGGCTCAGGTTATGATCTCAGGGTCCTTGGATCAAGCCCCACATCGGGCTCTCTGCTCAGCAGAAAGCTTGCTTCCCCCTCTCTCTCTGCCTGGCTCTCTGCCTACTTGTGATCTCTCTCTCTGCCAAATAAATAAATTAAATCTTTAAAAAAAATCTTTAGAAATAATAAGGGCGCCTGGGTGGCTCAGCGGGTTAAGCATCTGCCTTTGGCTCAGTTTCATGATCCCAGGGTTCTGGGATCAAGTCCCACATGGGGCTCCTTGCCCAGCGGGGAGCCTGTTTCTCCCTCTACCTGCTATTCCCTCTTCTTGTGCTCTCTCTCTTTCTAACAAATAAATAAATAAAATCTTTAAAAAAAAAGAGAGAGAGAGAAAAAGAAGAAAAGAAATAAAAGTGATTTGTCCTTGGCCAAATCAAGCAGCTTGTTAATCGTGGGGCTGCATGTTTAACTGGAGTCTATCTTATTCCAAAGTCACCGTGCTTTCCTCTAAACCAGGACTCTGCGGACTACAGCCCACATGTCAAGTTTGCTGTGTGACCTCATAGTCCGCAAACTAAGATGGTTTTTACACCTTTAAATGGTTGCAAAAAGCCCAAAGAAGAATGCTATTTTGTGACTTGTGAAAATCACCAGTGTCCCTAAATGAAGCTTTATGGGAACACGGCCACGCCCATTCGTTTCCTTACTAATTTATGCAGCATCCCCACTACAGTGGCAGAGACCACACAGCCCACAGCCTAAAATATTTACTATCTGGTTCGTTAATAAAACATTCGCTGACCCTTGCGCTATGTCACATTGCATCCTAGTTTAGTAGTAGCAATTTTTTTTAAATGCCATTTAAAAAAATAAAAATCCCAGCATTAACAGGCTTTCTTTCCTCACTGTAGATACAACCAATATTCCTGAACCACATCTCTTTGGTTTTCTACAAGAGTTAAATCTCCCCACTTGCCACCTCCAGCCTGCAAGAGAAATCTCATTCCTACTTACTGTTCTACCAATCAGATTGACTCGCTTTCTTCTTTAATTTAATTCCAGTCTATATGGAAGAGAAAAACCTACCCAAGCACGTAGACATGACTGCTGGTTTCTTGAAAAATCACGAATTCCTGCCAATCTCATGCCCGGTTATAGGAAGCTTACCAAGCCAAGAGAGAGCTGACACTTAAGTAGCAGCAAAAGAATATTTTTTCAAGCTACATAATCCTACGAATAAAGAATAACAAAATTATGGCAAGGTAAACACCACCACGCCGCAATGCAAACAAAACAGAGAAGCTATTGCAAAATTCTATTTAAATACCTAGTTTTTAACGTCTTCTTCCAATAGAACTCTGCTGCCTGCATTTCCTCTGACAGTCACTCTGCTGACCTGGCATCCCAGACATCATTGTGCAAATGTTCTGGGAATCCAACAGTCAGTTCTTAGCACCCTCCTTCTAGCCCTCGAGCATTATTCATAATGCTAATGTCATCACCATGAGCCAATTGTATTCCCATAATCCCCTTCAAGCAGTGCAAGGAAGACAAGGAGAGAACTGTCTCTCCCAGGGACTTAAAAGATAAGGCTGAGAGGTGCCTGGGTGGCTCAGTGGGTTAAAGCCTCTGCCTTCGGCTCAGGTCATGATCTCGGGGTCCTGGGATCGAGCCCCGCGTCGGGCCCTCTGCTCAGCGGGGAGCTTGCTTCCCCCTCTCTCTGCCTGCCTCTCTGCCTACTTGTGATCTCTCTCTCTCTCTGTCAAATAAATAAATAAAATCTTAAAAAAAAAAAAAAAAGATAAGGCTGAGAGCAGTGCCGCCTTCACAACAATCAGGTTTCTCCAGCCCTTGCTTCTCAGAGCTGCCTCCTTCAACCTGCCCTCAATGCTTTCCAGTGGTACCCTCCAGCTCATCATATTTATGGCTCTTGCTATCCACTAAAGGAATTCACTGAACAACAACGAACTATTATTACTAGGGCTGGTAGAAAGCTCTTCCTCGGACAATGAGGTTGAGGTGTCTATGCCAAAAGATATTTTCTTATGTAGAAATTCTATTTTTTTTTTTTTTTTTTGCCTGGTCCTCAGTGGCTTAATTTCCCCCCCAATCTTTGGCCTTAGTTAAATCATCTTTTCATAAGGAAAATGTTCCCAGCAACCTAGGTATACAACCAACTTTCCATGAAAATAAACTCCATTTCTCCATTCCCTTGACCTCCCAGATTTCTGACATGAGATTTTCTAGAGGCTGCTAAAGTCAAAGGAGTTCCAAAAATACCTCATGCACCAATCTGGTTTTTAGACCTACTTGATATGATGCGGTTGAGTTTTGACAGGCTAACGGAAAGGAAATGACTTAAATCAGAAGCAGGGTTGGTTTAAAATTGTCTTGTCTGTGTGGTTGTTTTTTTTTTCCTAGAGGGTTCCAGAAAAAATAAATACGATTCTTTGTGAGTGTCTACTTTGGAAATTGTTTTTTTCCCCTTCTTTGTCACTGTCTGTGTGAATTCCAAGGGGCCGCTGAAGAGAATTTTCCAGAGCAAAAGGAAGAGAAGAGCCAGTGGAAGACTCAGCCTACTCTTACTAACATAACTCTTTCATACTTGTGGGTGAGCTATCGGTCAGCCAGCAATGAGATTATTGTTAAAGGCTCACCTGGTTCCTTGACTGCAGGAAAATAATTATCCTTTAGTTCTCAAACTAAGACCAGTTTGAAAAGTTCTCTTTAAGAACCCTGCTAACTACTCCAGAAATGACTTGGATAACTAGGTGGTTTAAGACCAAACTTTTAAAATAAAAAGTATTTTAGGGAGAAAAACAAGATTTAAAAAAAGTCTAATTCCAATGAGAGCAAAGATAACCCTTTAAAATGTGGGAAGGAGCTGAGTCAGACCCTGTCAGCAAGCTTCACTAAAGCCTGGGGACTTGTAACAACACGATCTAAAAAAAAAAAAAAAAAAAACCCAAAAAACAAACACAGCAACTTTTATTCAAGGATCACGAAGTATTCTACAAGAGTAAAATCATCTACCATTCCATGGAGGGGGTAGGTTTGGGAAATTACCATGGTCCTTCTATAGCAGTTTCTCAACCTCACCATTATTGACATTTGGAGCTTGATAATGTTTTGTGGTGGGGGGCCATCCAGTGCAATGCAGGGTGTTTAGTAGCATCCCTAACCTCTACCCACTAGATGCCAATAGTGCCACTTTCCCTTCCCTGGTCATGACTACCAAAAATGTCTCCCGACATTACTGTGTGTCCTTTGGGGAGAAAATGGTGCCCAGTTGAGAAACGCTATTCTCAATGAACAAGCCAAGGCACAAAGCACTCGATAAACTTGTACAACCGTGCCAGCCAGAAAGCAGTGGCCAAACTGGAAGAAGAAAGAGATGATTCTTGAATCCCAAGCATGTGACCCTTACCACCACTTCTGCCTACTTCCATGGAAAATCATCTAAGTCCCTAACTTATTCCTTGGGTTGGTTAGTTCTGAAAACACATCCACTAGGACTTAGTGGTCAACATAAATTTTCCCTCATGACGTACCAGGTGCTTGGCTATGTTGAATACATGTGACTGGTGTTATTCTCCTGCGAGTCACTAAGTGATTTCTGAGACTAACTACTCTTATAGGGGGCAAGTCTGTATAGCATGAAATGACCAGCAACAACCCCCTCATTGTACATGCAGAATCACTGAAAATGTAAAGCTTTTACTAAGAGCGGATTTGCTTGTGGACAGAATGGGGTGGGAAGAGGACCCCACAGGATGACTTAGCCAAGCAGATGAATGCTTTTAGATTTTGTTATCTGGTAAGTCCCTCAACTACATTAATTTTTTTTCAGAGCATTGCTTGGAAATGATTGCAACATATACTTTTGTTAATTGATTTATTTAAAAGATATTTCATTTGCATACAAAATTTTTGATATGTCAGTGCTTGTCTCTTGACAAATTATAAAATGCCTGTGCCCTCCCTCTACTTTATTCACATTGGTGTGTGAACTTGTTGATCTCTCCAGTGAGTCAGTGAAATCAGGTACAGATTAATTCAAGCAATGCATCACCTCAAGGATTTTGGGAATACAGACAGGTGTAAAAAATTATTCTTAAAACATGAGCTCTGGGAGATACGAAAGAAGAGTGGGGTGGCACGCTGGTGTAATCATTACGCAAAGCTGGATATAAACGTGTATCACTCGGCTCTATATGTATTTAATGAACATATGTTGAGTACCCACTGGCTCCAAGACCCTATGCTAGAGAATATGAGAATGCCCAGAGTCATCTTCTGCTTCAATATATATATATCTCTATATAGAGATATATATATATTGTGTGTGTGGGTCTTTATTTATTTTTTTTGCATAGGCTAACAGGAAAACTATTACATATGCATCATACGTAATCATACTATGAGGCAGAAGGTAATCAGTACATTAAACACTACTTTAAAAAGGAACAGGCAGGGGTGCCTGGGTGGCCCAGTCGTTAAGCATGTTGTGAAGTTCTGCCTTCAGCTCAGGTCATGATCCCAGGGTCCTGGGATCGAGCCCCATATCAGGCTCCCTGCTCCGTGGGAAGCCTGCTTCTCCCTCTCCCACTCACCCTGCTTCTGTTACCTCCCTCACTGTGTCTCTCTCTGTTAAATAAATAAAATCTTTAAAAATAAATAAATAAAGAGGAACAGGCAAAGTGTGTGTCTTTGGCATTCCACAATTTTTGGCCCTATGAAACCACAAAGAATTAAGTTTTCATCGTAAGAGTCGGTGTGGAGTAAAAGATGCCCCGAATTGCCCTGAATTTAGGGTCAAAACTCAGGGCTGAATCCTGTTTCTTCCATTTCCTAGTTGCATACCTTTGAGCATGTCACTTATTAGCTTCCAGTCTCATTCCCTCGTCTACAAAAAGAGAACAGTAGTGCCTGAAAGGGTAACTGTGAAGAGTATAATGTTA
This sequence comes from Potos flavus, assembly GCA_028534135.1. Taxonomy (NCBI): domain Eukaryota; kingdom Metazoa; phylum Chordata; class Mammalia; order Carnivora; family Procyonidae; genus Potos; species Potos flavus. The sequence continues at coordinate 70,614,937 of CM052899.1, read as the reverse complement.
TTAAATTTTCAGATAAATGTTACAATTTCTAGTGTTAGGAATCAATCATAGCTCTGCTTGATTTATTGCTTACCTCTGCAAAGCCTCTTAAGACAGTATCTCTAACTTACACAATAATCCTATGAAATAGGCATCATTATCCTCCTTTCATAGGTAAGGAAATTGAAGGGCAGAGAGGTTAAGTGATTTGTCTGAAGTCATATGGCTGCATTCAACAGACTCTGCTGAGTCTATGGAACCTAGGCCTATTGAACTTGAAAGCTTGCGTCATTTCCACATCATCATGCTGCCTTGTCCCTAGCTCTCTGTTTTGCGTATTAGAACAAAGGATATGAATAAACAGGTGAATATGGCACTCATTGAAATACGGGGATTGATAAAATAACTATCAAGGAAAACACTGATTTACCATATTTCAAGAAAAAAAAAAAAGAACAAATACGAGTTACTCTGAACAGGATTCCTAGAAAATGAGACAAGGTGATACAGAACTTGAGACAAAAAGCCGGTGAGAGGATGTTCACAGAGGTCCTAGTCCTACTGTCTCTTTCCTCCAACACTGGGGCAGAATGAGGCCCTGAGAATCTTGGGAGTTTTTGAGAGCTCGTGTGTGAACTCAGGCCCCCGCAGCACCTCCCTTACCTGGACGAGGCTGGAGTTGTATTCTGCAGCACGAGGAACAGAAAGAATTAGCTAGCTCACCTCTAGAAATGAATTGACATTTTCTTTTTGGCCACTGTCAGACATATCAGGGAAATAATCTATTTTTATGCTTCACAGATTAAAAATGCTGCTTTTCTGGGAGAGAACAGGGAAACATCAAATCATGAAAAATACTCGAGGCCAATAAGGACTTAAAGAAACTCCTTTATAAAGTGATCTGTCATGAGCTGGCTGCATGCAGCTATCTCATTGCATCCTTGGGACACGAATGTAAACTACGTGGCATACCACTGTCTCGCAGATGAGAAAACTGAGTTTCGGTGACCCTCGTATTTTTCCCAAGGTGTCTCTTGGAACAATCATTTGTGTTGCTTTGTGAGAATCGGCCACCTTCAACAGGAAAGCGTGTCCTCTCTCACCCACCAGGCCTGCTCTGTTCCCTGAGCACAGACTTACTTCCACTCACCTTCTCTGTTCTGCTCACTCCCCATCTAGCACGCAGAGAGACTCCAGTTGGCACATAAATGAGCACTGAAGGTGTTTTCAGCAGCCTGTGACTTTGAACCAAACAACGTTTGACAGCCAACTCTCAATTATCTGCAAAAAGCTTGCACATCTCCTTGGCAAACTCCTGCCACTTATGTGTATTCCCACAATACAAGAGGAAGAGTCCCATGGTGTAAGGGAATTTTCATTTTGGCATGAGCAAAGAATTAGGAAGATAAATCTGTAGGCAAAAGGAATCATATGATGCCTCCAAAGCCAAAGAGAAACTCATTCTCTTAAGATTATCTATTGCTCTTCTCCATTAAGGCAGATAATTGGGGTTACCTGGAATCTCTAACCTTACACCAGTGCCGAACAAGGTATTAGTCTATTTTTATAGATGATGAAAATAAGTCTCAAAGGTTAAGCAACTTGCCCGAGGTCATACAGCTGGCAGGTGCCAAAAGTGAGGCTCTCGAACCACACTTACTTTTCGTAAGGCACTCTCTCCCCAGTGAAACAAACATCAGAGTGAAATGAAGGGGAAGCACTCCTTCTCTTTCAAAGCATGATTAAAAACAGTTAAAACTTTGGCTCAATTATACAGCCTTATACCTTGTCAGCTACTTACAGTAAATGTTACATTTTATTCTGGCCTTTTCCTTATATTTACTAACCTTTAGGGCCCTGTCGATGTATGTGTTCATTGACAGAAGAATAATATCAATATTAGCCCCAAAACATGGTATTGCAAAAATAAAACCATAATGGGAAAACGACATCAAGATATCGGGTTCATTCCCAGTCAAACAGAAAAGACTTCAGTTTGAAAAAAGCTTGGATCTATCATTTTATTAATACCATTTAATAAAAGTTACCATTCAGCATTGATTGTGTCAGCTCTGTCTAGAAAGTAGAAGTTATTATTCCTATACCAAGTTGACAAAACTAGAACTAAGCCACTTGCTCAAGGCCAGCGGCCAATAGGTGCTAGAACCTGGATTCGAACCTAGGTCTTTCTCTATAAGCCTCCTTTCTTCTTACTGCATTGACACCTGTAACAAAGAGCTGTTTGTATATACAACCCTTCATGTGATGACTTCTCAGCCTGTCATAAATATTAGACAATGGAAAGTCACAAGACGGAGAAATCTGAATGGATCCAGTGCCCAGAACCCTTCACCACTGGGCTGACTTACAGCTCAAAATTTTCACACTTCCAATCATCAGAGTGGAAGAACTAGCTGGTTTCAAGAGCAAGCTGGGACGGCAAGCATGGTAACAGGTTAATTTCGGGGAAAAAAACCTGAGAGACACTCGGTGCAAAGAGCTCTCAGTACACAAGTGACAACATGGGGGCATGAAACGCCCAGATGAAGTAAAAAATGGCCTCAGCTGTAAGGATCATTGCAACCATTAGACCCAGGCTTGCCTCAGCTAGCAGCACTACCCATCTACCGCGTGGAGAGTGGCTTCTATAAGATCCATCAGCAAAGCAGTGGTTAAAACAGCGATGAGACCCAGAATGCCCAGCTGCCAAGACAGAAAATACATTTGGAAGACAGAGCTAGTGTCTAAATTGTGTCCTCAAGAAGCAAGTTGGGTGAAAATCCTGATTCCTCAGCCAGATACTGAGCGCAGCTGCAGGTTCCAGAAGGGTATCTACAGAGTGATCCCATGCCCATGTACCTCCTCACTCGCTGAGCTTCTCACCCCCGATCCCTCTTCTTCTGTTGAGCTGGGTAGGCACAGCCCCTCTGGCTCATTAAGGCTGAGCCTAGAAGTAGGCTGAACATTCCAAGGCCAGTGGTTCTCCGACTTTAACCTGCTTTAGATTCATCTCATAGGCTTATTAAAACATGACCTACTGGGCTCCACCCACAGAGTTTTTGATTCAGTAGATCTGGACCGAGCCCTGAGAATTTGCATTATTTCCTAGTCCTTTGGTGATGCTGATGCAGCTGATCTGGGGACCACATTCTGAGAATTGCTGTTCCAGACCCACACTCAGACCTCGACCCCAGGGTTCTGTGTCTCCAGAAGCAGGAAGAGACAAGACAAATTCAAGGAAAGAGCAAGAACAGCTGACCGATGCCTTCCTTTCTCAGAGCTCCATTCAGTTCCTCCTAGGACTTCCAAAGGCCCAAAGGACCCCTGCCAATTGACAAGCTACCTCGGTTCACCTCTCTTTGAACTGGCCACATGGGAAAAAAAATAAAAAATAAAAAATTGAAAGGACAATCTGAAGAGTGAAATAAGTCCCCTTACCCTTCCAGAGGGAACTCCAAGGAGTAAGAAAAAAAGGTTAACCTCCTCGCTCCTCCCCCAGGAACGCCACTCTATATCACGATGACCCAATTATTGATCTTCCTTTTTCGTGGGGGAGAAGAGTTAAGCTTAGAACTGCCATCAACAAGGTTTACAGCCTCACACTGTGTCAGGTGACCTTTATTTTGCAAAGACATTTGCCATAAAGTAAAGGAATTGACACATCTACTAAAAATATCGTTTCAGAAATTTTATTTGACCATTCCAAGAAACATGCACCAAACGAATCTACACATCAACACATGGTAACTCCCCCAATTATTTTTTCTCTTTAGACCTATGGTCTCTGAAAGTGCTTTTAACTATGCAAATGAGAGAGGCTGGAGTTAATTCTATAATGTATTAGATGGTTGCTGAGATAACTATTGATTTTTTTCACCTCAAAAGACATTCAATTAAGGAACGTGTGCAAATAAATCATCACTGCTTCCAGCTTGAATGGTAATTTATAAAGGTTTAGGGGTTAGAATGTACAAAATAATTTTAGCTTGGAAGATGTATTACAGGCTGGAATGTTTGTGGGAAATATCTTCTACGTGAGGAATTTCTGCTCCAAAGTGCCTTGATTGATTAACATAAATAGCTCTGAGGAAAAAGGGAACAGCATCTCAGTTCTGGCAGGACCCTGGCTGAGTTCTTTGGAAACTACAACACAAGCTAAACACAGTGAAGCCAGGACTCTTCCATTCGTGGCTGGTCCAATTCCAAGGAAACGCCTTGGGCTTGGGACCGTTCTGGAAAAGAATCTGCTCTAGTTGGCAGTGAACCAAAGTCCATTTCTGCTGCTCCCAGGCCCCCTGAGAGAATGAGTCAGCTTCAGGGTCCTAGAGGTGTGGGCTGCAGCTGAGGAGACCTGGAGGACTTATAAAGAATAACCCCAATGCCCTGTGCTTCATTGCGAGATTTTCCTTCCAAAATTCCAAAATGAAATGAAGCATTATGGGAAAGAAACAGAGTATTTATATTCAAAGTATCCTGCTGAGCTTTTTTAACATGCATTGTTTTATTTAGTTCTAGCATTAACCTTGCAAGACAGGATTATTGCCTCTTCTATTATACGTGGAAAAAACAGAAGGGGGTTCAGAGAAGTGAGGTAATATGCCCAGCATCGCACAGCAGGTTAGCGACAGAACCGGGTTAAGGACCAGAGCCTGTTTCACTCCGAAATAACAGTCTTCTTCGTCAGATTCTTCTAATTAACTACAGGAAAGGGAAAAATTCAAAACAGCTCTCCAATATTTTAAGCCACGCAGACATTGAATGGGGAGCAAGAAATTTGCAGGTTTTCCTCAATGTCAGAGGTGAGTCCCACCAGCAGGTCCCTGGGCAACATTGCAAAGTAGGTAATGCTGGGTTTACAAACTTTCCGTCTCCCAGGATGCCTGGGTTGCTCAGTCAGTTGAGTGTCAGACTCCTGACCTTGGCTTAGGTCTTGATCTCACGGTCCTGAGTTCAAGGCCACATTGGGCTCCATGCTGTGCATGGAGCCTAGGTAAAAAACAAAACAAAACAAAAAACAAACAAAGAAACAAAAACCTTCCCATCTCCCAATCTCCCTCTCCTACTCCCCAGGGCCTGCATTGTCCCCTCTATCAGAGCTCCCCTCTAGCTCCTACAGATTTCCATGGAGTTGTACCAGGGTCCACTCCTCTGGGCAAGAAGAAACCCACCTAATAATAGTAGGGAGGCAAACCCCCCACCCCCGGCTTAAAAATGAACTCTTCACTCTCCACCATCAACCTCTTAGCTATCCTTCCAGTGCCTCCATATACCTGACCTCTTGTAAGATGAGAGTAGACTATATTTGAGTAAATTAGTTTGCACCATTTGAGTGACAAGTAGGTTCAATTCTTCTAAGCGATATCTGTATTTTAGAGCTTCTAATTAATTGGTGATGCTACGTGGGGAATTTTATGGGCTGGGAGGTTTTTCAAAACACATTCCTTCTTGTCTCTATCAATTTTCCCTCTCATTCCCCAAGTAGTAAGGGGAACATATGGAGTCCCCCACATGAAAATTTGTTAAAGTCTGATCTAACATTATTAAGTTTTGAACTGGTGAACCTTACTGCTGCTGTGATTTCTTCTACATAAAGAAATTTAATCTTTCCATGAATAATGTTCTGCCTAGAAATGGAACTACGCCAAGAAAACTCAGTAGAGTCAAGGCAGCCGTAAGACTTCCAGAACTAAATGGTATAGATTCCAGAACTAAATGGTATAGATTCCAGATTCCAGAACTAAATGGTATAGATTCCCACAAAAAGTATTTCATTAACTAGTATACGTCACAAAACTTTTTATGTAAAACAGTCAAAATCTTCTTTGTTCAGACATGCTATTTGCTGAGGATTGTTGAAGAGCTGGTAAGTCTTATCTTGCTCAGCATCTGAGTACATACAGCGATTGTCACTGCAGTTTTAAGAAACTGAAACATTAAACTTGATCTTTACATTCAAAGCAAAAGTTGCGTACGCTTGTCTTTTACTTACCAGTAAAGAAAAATTGCCAGTGTATTTAAAAACTCAATGGCATATTTTCCAAAGCAGAACGGATGTGGAGTGCCTTATTGGTGGTAAAAGGATGAGCTTACTTCCTACAGTAGTTGGAAGTAGAAGGAGGGTAAATACATAGTGGGGGGAAGGAAAAGCAAGTGAGACCACAGAAAACCCTACCGTCTGTTTTCTCTCCCCTACTCTGGATTCCGCCCAATCACTGGCTTTTATGGCACCTGCTAGAAGGCTGATGGTTACAGACCTCCAAGGAGCAGGTTACTGCAGACTATGGCCCCCGAGGCCCTCTTCTGTCCACAGCATGTATCTCAATCCTACCGGCCTCCTAGCTATTTCTCACACGTACCCCAGGCCCATCTGTCCTTGGCCTTTGCTCGAGCCGTTTCCTCCTCCAGGCACACGCTCAGCCAGCCCTCAGTCTTCCTTCTACTAATTAAATATTAGTCATTTCCCAAGGCCCAAAGTCAAATGTGACTTTCTTCAGGATGCCTTTCCCCGTCCCTCCCAACAGAGGCACATCTCTCCCTGTTTGAGCCTCTCAAGCGCCATCTTCATATTTACCGAATGGGCCTCTGCCGTCTAGTTCTCGATGTTTCCTAGTGCCACGTAGTACCAGAGCGCCCACCAGAAAGGGAACCGAGGCCTGTCCAGCCTTGTCCTTTTAGTGATGCTTGTCACAATGTCTTGAATACAAAAGATGTTCAGTAAATGTGTTTTTCAATGGAAGTGAGAAGAAAATAGTAGCAGGGTAAAGAAGAGAAATAATCCTAGAACATTCCCTTGGAAAAGGGAAAGAAGGCTAGTTTTTAAACTGTTCCCACCTTTCAGGACTCTTGCCCTACCTTGTTTTGAATACAAAATTCAGGTTATTGTGTTTGTACTTTCCCATCAGTTAGGTGTGATCCTGCCCAGAGACGAGAATGCTCATCTAGAGGGATAAGAGCAGGAACAAGCTAGCGCTCACCTACGCAGAGAAAGAAGTAACGGGAGACTAGAATTTGGATAACCAGGATTGTTTATTCATCTCCCACACTGACTTGCTCCATGGCCTTGCAGGTCAACCCCTGTAATAAGACTTTATATCTGGTCTGAAAAAATTACGCTTAGGGACTTTTGTCACATCCGGGGACCTCCAACAACAGAGTCTGTTGTCCCGTGCCTTTGTAACCTGCACCAGGCAATAGGATAGTACCAGCCTGATTTTTCAAGCCCAGTTAAAATGTTAGATGAGGTGGCAATCAGGAAAGACTCTCCAGGTGAAGTTCTAAATTTTGCCCCATAACCCTTGAGGCATTTTACTCTTACTAAGTAATGTAGTAGTTCACGTTACAGCATGAGTGGACTTCCTCGCCAGCCAGCCTCCCCCAAGCTGTGCGCTGAGGCTTTTCTCCCACACCACTCTTGCCCATCAGGGGTCAGCGCCAGCCTTCCGTGCACAGAGGGCTAGGGCCCCCAAACAGAGGGAGGAGCAGTGTGCACAATTTCTAGGCAACTTTGGCCCCTGTCCAGGGATGGTGTCAGCTTAAGGAGAGGCTTGCCCTTGGCTCCCATGATTCTATGCTGGCTGCTGCCCCACAGTGTGTGCCAGTGCAACCTCCTTCCTCTTCCTTCCCCTCCAACTTGCACGCTCTGTCAACCATGGCTCCAGCCAGGTAGCTGTCGACCAGGCCCCCCTTCATTAAGGCATAAGCTCCAGGGTCCTGTATTTCCATTATCTTAGGTCAAGCTTGGAAGTACAGAGCTGAATAGTACCTGTTTCTTCTTCAGCTTCTCCACTAACCAGTCCAGATTCTGTTATTGGCCACAACCTCTCAGTTTTCCCAGAAAACGGGCCAATCAGAGGCTCAGGGAGCAGCACTGGGAGAGCTCAATGATATGGTTAGTGTTCTCAGACTAGAGGATGAATCTTTCTCTAACCAGGGGTCTCCAGGAGACCCTCCTAGACAAGTCAGACCTGAGAAAAGAGAAACCAATTTTTTTAAGATAGTTTTGGCATGTGCCTCTCCTGCATACCCCCCAGCCCCTGCTCCCCCCACACCTGTATCAGGTTCTGAACTTCCCAGCCTCAATATGTGCCTCGGTGAATCTCTCTTCCCACATGTCCCTCTTTTGTTGCCTGGCAAGGAAACTGCTGCCACTTTCCTATAGGTCAGTGAGAAAACACTCAAAGCCCCTGCAAAATACCCAAAGCACACTTTCACGCGTGAAAAGAGTGATGCTACCAAGTTATAGAAGGATGAGAGAGAAGCTGAAGGGACGTAGACAATGTCCACCGCTTTACAGTTTTTCCTGGGGCCGCCCTAGATAATCCTCAATGATTTATCTTCAACTCTATCCAGTAACAAAAGCTGTTCACAAGTGTGCCATCCCATCCCATCCCATCGCACTCCAGTGGGAACACTGGCTAGTGTGCATCAATGCCTTGAAACTCAGATACATCTCCTGGGAACTTCCCGTGGGATGGGAAGATGGCTAATTGATTGCTCCCTCACCCATTTCTCCAATTTGACTGTCTTTTCTTTTTTTTTAAACATATAATGTATTATTTGCTTCAGGGGTACAGGTCTGTGAATCATCAGTCTTACACAATTCACAGCACTCACCATAGCACATACCCTCCTCAATGTCCATCAGCCAGCCCCCCATTTCTCCCACCCCCCTCACCTCCAGCAACCCTCAGTTTGTTTCCTGATATTTGACTTTCTTTGGCATATTCGCAAGTACAGAGGAGTACTAAGCACAAAGTATAGTAGTTAAATGCAAGAGTCTTGAAGTCCAAAAACTCTGGGTTCATATTGTGACTCTGTATTTCATGAGTTTTGTGGCACGGGGCAGATTACTTTAGCTTTCTTGGCCTCTCTTTCGTCAAGTGAATCATGGAGATCACATTAGCTCAGTGAGGACTCAACAATGGCAGGTATTACCGGTACTGAGTGAGGACTCGGGTCCACAGGGTCACAGGGGGGAATAACGCTCCCTGGAATTGCTCAGCCCCATGCCTGCAGGGACATTTTACCCTGTAGCTCTGGGAAGATGTAAGTAAACAGGAGAACCTTTCACAGTCCACGTGAAGCGGAAGCTGGATGGCTAGTGGGCAAATTCTCAGCAGCAGTAATAGCGCTTTCAATTCTGCCTAAGCATAAATTTGGTCCGGGGCAATTCTGGAGCTCGGGAGGAGGTAAGCCCTTTTACTAATTTTTCTGTATCGAGGGAATAATGATACCTTACAGAACTTCTTAAAGGAAAATCTTGCAATTTTAATCAAATAAACACCTTGGGCTTTTCAAAAGAACACTGTAAAAATAGAAAGGAATTTTGTTTTACTCTAAGTGCATGTCAGGAAACACTAAAATGTCTGAGATGTAATGGGGTATTAGGCAAGAACAGGAGGAATATTATGCAGATTAGATATAATTAGGCATAACAATTAGGCATAATCGTTACCATCAAGGAGCTTCTAGTGTAAAGAGCAGGGCTTCTTAACCTGAGGGATCTGAATGAGCCTCAGAGGACCCATGAGCCTCCTGAAATTGTATACACAATTGTGTGTGTATTTGTGGGCAATCTCGGTCAGAAGGTCTAGGGTTTTCTTTCTATTCTCAAAGAAATTTAAAAAAAAAAAAAAAAAGGATTAAGAACCACAGATCAAGACTAAAGAATCATTTAATTGTAGTAATTTTTCTATCGAATGCTATAAAAATAGACTCCTTCTTGCCATCTAATTCTGGGTTTCTCACACTGGTTTAGATAAAGGACAAGCTTAATTCTTGGCCTGCTGAATTTAAAGATAGTCTGAGTCTTTCATTCCTCTGTAAACATGTGATTTTTCAATACATTTGGATTTCTCAGAAATTATTCACAAAACCTGTGCCAAGATCTATGGCCCCTTTGGTATTACATCTGGGCCTCCCTGAGCCGCACAGTAATTTACGACCCGCCACTGTGTTGAGCCCTCCTCCCCGGTATGACTAACAGGAAGAGAAGTTTGGCAGCAACACAGTCTTAATGAATGAAAAATGCAAACCTTGCAAATCCCTCTGCATTTAAATCCCCCAGAGTCCTGATGCAGACACATTTCCAAAAAGCCTGCATTTTCAAGATGCAATTTACTGCCCTTAGAGGTTTGCTGTAGGCCACCCAAAGTACATAGGCCTTATTAAAACAGGGTTTTATCAGCCAAGCAGATATAGCGATTCTTATGATAAAACAGGAGAGATTTGTTGAAGTGAGAAGCTCCAGTGAGAATGATAAGTCACATATTATCACTGCATATTTCAGTCTGATTTGCACGCAAGGTCAGGAGAGAGAATTGATCTCTGACTCCACATTGCTTTGCTGCATTCCACCACTGTACCTTGAAGAAAGAAGGAGACTTCCAGCTAGTTGTACCCTTATATGGGGTTTTCTTCGTAAAAACAAATGTATATGGAGGGAGAAGCTACCCTCCCTGGATTCTCCTGGGTGGGAGCCAGTAATTTCTTTTCATTTCTAGATTTGAATTCAGTGCAGGGAAGATTCTGGGGAGTTGCGGAAAGGCTGCTTTTTTGTTAGCATATGGAAAATAGGCTTTTCTGGAGCGTGGGGGTACTATCCACTCTACAAATAGGATAGTATTCCTCCATGCATGGCACAAATAATAGTATAGGCCAGGATCCATTATTTGAAACTCCTGAGGCCAGATGTGTTTCAGAATTTTGAATCTTTCAGATTTTTTAAAGGTGATTATGGAACATATACTCTTCTCTTCAGAGAGAATGGGGCAGCACCCCATAATCAAACAGACTCCATTTCCCCCTTCTTTGAAAATTAAAGTATTGGTCAAGGTCCCACCTCATGGTCCCAAGATGGGTACATCAACCATGAGAATATTGTTCTCATATAATGATATTTAAGAGCAGGGAGAGAGGGACGTGGGTTTCTCCTCAGGTCTCTTTCTTATCGTGGAGAAAAATTCTTTCCTAGAAGCCTCCAAAGAGCCTCCAAAGAGACTTTCCCCAAATGCTATTGTACAGAACTGTGCCTGAGATATACTTGAATATGAATTCCAGACAAGAATTCATTCCCTGCACTTGGGATGGCTATATCCTTCCTGAGCACACTGCGGCCGTAGCTGAACAAAGAAGTCAGGGTCCTTATTCAAGGACTAAGGAAGGAATAGTGTTGGCTAAAGTAACTAATGGTGACAACCACCCAGATTATATCAGAGTCAAGGCAGTGTCCTGATTCCTAGGGAAGGAACAGCAGAAATGGCCAAATTGGCATCTGATTAAAGCATTAACCATCTGGGACCCTCATTTCTGTGCTTCTTCTAAAAAGCCCCTATAGACACTAAAACTCAGACTTGTTACTCAGGTATACAGATTGGTATAACCCGTGGTAACTAACGTCCTGTCTTAGGATTTGATACTAAGGGATGGTGTTTTAATCTCAGCAATATAAGGGGAGGGGATGAAGGTGGAAGAGATAAAGTAAGAGAATAAATAACAAAGCGATAAAGACACAAGTTATAGACTAGACCAGAGGGTCAGCAAATTTTGGCCGCTGAGCCAAATTCAACCTATTGCCTGTTTTATAAATAAAGATGTATAGGGACACAATCATGCCCATTGGTTTACACATTACCTACAGTTGCTTGTGTGCTACAACAGTAGAGTTGAATCTTTGTATCAGAGATCACATGACCTACAAACCCTAAACATTTGCAATATAGTCCTTTACAGAAAAAGTTTGCCGGTCCCTGAATTAGACCAACTCGCCAAAGGAAGGTCATAAGAGAACAACTGTAAGACAACATTCTCCATTCTCAGATCAACGAAGGGTCCCAGAGGAATTAATAGGGATCACAATACATGGGCTGCGTGGCAACGGGGAATCTAGGTTCAATGTCCTAAGATCTGGGCATAAGCCATAGGCATGTGGGAACTTGAAAGAAGGCATAGCTCAATCCCAGAACTCACTGCAGGACTGCAGGATTAAGCAGATGACTTGAGTGGGAATTTAAAATGAAAGCCAAAGTAGATGCATGGTTCTTCGAAATGGGCTTGTGCACCAGGGAGTGCGGAAGTGTGTGTGTGTGTGTGTGTGTGTGTGTGTGTGTGCATGTGTGTGTAAATTCAAAAATTTGAAGGCAACAACCCTATAATTAGGGTGAGAACCCCACAGATGAGCAAGCTATAAATCAAGAAACTCGGTGGTTAGTAGAGATTTGCAGCGCAGAAGCCAGTGCTTGGATATTATGTTTGGGATAAACCTACAAGAGAACTAAGTAGTAATCCTTCACTGGTTGGGGGGGAATCTGGATCTATCGAAATGATTCCTGTCTCAAGTCAGAATTGTTCTGGGAAGTGACCAGAACGGAGCCAGATGGCAAGAGACCAGCAGCTCATCTGAAAGTCACTGGGGGCACCACAGGCAGGGACCCTGGGTGGCTGGAATAAACCTAACTATTTCCCTCGGGAGTAATTACTTGAAACCGTTGGTCTAAAATCACCATCCTCTACATCAGATAGCGCTAAAAGAAAAACAATTATTTTCCCACATTCTTTTTTCAAGATTCCCTTCTATTTAAGTACAACATCAGCTATACCCCACTTCCCCACTCTGTACTCTAATGATGTTGCTGTAACGTGTTGCAAGATTATATTTTAGGTTAATGTTTCCTGGTGGCAGCTGGAAAGGCACCTTAATATCGGTATTAAAAAATACTTGGAAACTGCATTGTAAGATGGGCTTCCTGTAGATCGTGAATCCACCCCACAGTGCGAGGATCATTACAGCTCCATCAAAGAGGGTGTTGCCTTCCGGCAGGCAGTGTCCTTGCCTTTTCCTGTTCTTCCACAGCCCAGATCTCATAGGAAAGCCTCCCTAACCCTTAGAGATTTAGACAGACTTGGCTTGAACGCCCAGAGTTACAGCTTGTGTGAGCCCAGGGCCTCCTAATTTTTTCCCAAGAACTCCCGGCCTTTTAACCTTCTGGTTCGCTCCATCTTTGCTCCTACATCTGTTTGTATAATCTGAATCTCATCTTGAATATGAGTTGAATTACATCTCCCAAGAAAGTTATGTCCCCCAGAACCTGAGAATGTGACCTTATTTGGACATAGGGTCTTCGCAGATGTAGTGAAGTTAAGATGAAGTCATAAAGGTGGGCTTTAATCCACTATGACTGATGCCTTTCTAATAAGGGAAAATTTGGACACAGGGATAGACTTGCAGAAAAGAGCCGATGAAGTCAAGAGGCATAGGAGAAGATAGCCATCATAAGACAAGGAATGCCTGGGGCACCTGGGTGGCTCAGTGGGTTAAAGCCTCTGCCTTTGGCTCAGGTCATGATCTCAGAGTCTTCGGTTGGAGCCCCGCATCGGGTTCTCTGCTCAGCAGGGAGCCTGCTTCCCCCTCTCTCTCTGCCTGCCTCTTTGCCTACTTGTGATCTCTCTCTCTCTCTGTCAAATAAATAAAATCTTTAAAAAAAAATAAGACAAGGAATGCGTAAAGCTACTGGAGGTTAGGACAAATCCTTCCCTAGTGTCTTCAAAGGGAGAAGAGCCCTGCCGACAGCTTAATTTTGGGTTTCTAGGCTCCATGACTGTGATACAATACATTTCTGTTGTTCTAAGCCATTTAGTTTGTGGTACTTTATTGCAGCAGCCTTAGAAAACCAATACACATACCCAGCAGGCCTGGGCTCAAAGATCTGCCCCTAGCCTATAATCTTAAAAAATGTAAATCATCTCACTATGAAAACTCTTAAGACAAGATCTAAAATCCCTAAATTGATCCACTCTTTTCTCTGACCTAAAACCCTTGACAATGCTACACTCTAGTCTTGTGGAAATCTTTCCAGTTCTTCAAATATTCTGCCCTTTTTCTCCTCCCCACCTTTGCATGCATTATTCCCCTTGCTTGACACTCTTCCACCTCCTCATCTGGTGAATTCCAACCCACTCATCGAGTCCCAACTGAAAATTCCGTTCTTCCAACCAGGGCACTCCCTGAATTGGAGACCAGGTTATGTTTCTGGCTATACATCCCTGAACTTCAATCATGGCATTCATCCCGGGAAATGTCCTGTTGAATATCCACTTACTTCACTAGAATAGGAACTAACCCCCACTTACTGCTATAGTCCTCACTTCCAATAAAGAGTGCAACATATCCTAGGCACTTAAGAAACATTTGTAAGAATTCATGAATTATTTAAATGAATTTGACGTAGAGGGCCTTTCTTGTTTATTTCATTAACCTAATCCTTTTTAGGAAATACTGTTCCACTTGTTAAAACTAACCTCCTTACCTGGGATTCAAGGCTCTTCAGAGTCCTTCCACCTTCCTTATCAAAACTCCCTATTCTTGGGGCACCTGGGTGGCTCAGGGGGTTAAAACCTCTGCCTTCGGCTCAGGTCATGATCTCAGGGTCCTGGGATGAAGCCCTGCATCGGGCTCTCCGCTCATCGGGGAGCCTGCTTCCCCCTCTCTCTCTGCCTACTTGTGATCTCTCTCTCTCTCTCTCTGTCAAATAAATAAATAAAATCTTTAAAAAAAATACTCCCTATTCTCACCTTCTTGCATCTGGGCCATAAGGATATTATTCTCTCCACTGGAATGCAAGATTCTGGCCTCTTATCTGCCCAAAATGTAACCACCCATTAGAGCTCAGCTTAGATTCAATCTCCTCCGTGGAATCCACTCTACCTCTACAGCTAACCAGCACTAATTTCTCCCTCCTCTGAACATTCCCAAGAGCACTGAAAGTCTCAACTAGTAATTTTACATTTAGTGTTCATGGCCTTCGTGTTTTACCCTTGTGTTTTTCATATATTAACCACTATTTTCTCCCTGGATTTTCCCAATTCTTTCCTTTTCCTGACCCACTGAAGTACATAGTCAGACCTGAGTTCTGGCCACAGGGAAGGAAGGAAGCAGGGGAAAATAAATCTCTGGGTTTTGTAATCCAAAAGAGTTAATCTCAAGATTGATTTTAAAAATTAGATCAAAGAAAAGAAGAGATGAACCAAAGATTCCCCCAGACCAGGTAGAGAGAAGAGTAAGGATGGAGAGGCGCTAAGCCAAGAGACATCAGTGCATCCTAGAGAGAGTGTTTCTCCACCTGCTTCGGGGCAGAAGCCTGGGAAGGAAGGAAGACCTCTGAGAGGTGTGGGGACTGGAAGCAACAAGAGCCTGCAGGATGCTTACTGCGCAGAGCTCCAGGGAGACAATGGGACTCCAGAAATCTGTCTGTAGTATGTGTCTGAGCAGATAAAGACATGAACATCACAAATACACTTCACCAGGGCGCCTGGGTGGCTCAGTGGTTAAAGCCTTTGCCTTCGGCTCAGGTCATGATCTCAGGGTCCTGGGATTGAGCCCCACATCGGGCTCTCTGCTCAGCAGGAAGCCTGCTTCCTCCTCTCTCTCTGCCTGACTCTCTGTCTACTTGTGATCTCTCTCTCTGCCAAATAAACAAATAAAATCTTAAAAAAAAAAAATACACTTCACCTCAGCTCGGCAAGAAGGAAGCAGAATAACTCCTGGGCCTTTTAGGCATAACATGGGAGTATCTGAGAGATTTTTAGGACCTAAAAAAGCCATACAGACTCCTTTGGAATGAAGGACATCTTAGTGACAATCGTATGCAAGAACAACTAGAATAGTGGGTCCCTCGTGGACAAATGATTCAAGGACTGGTGGCTCATTTCCCTACATCCTGACACTATTTACACCCTCTAGAATTTAGACAACCTGGAAATTAACCCTGTTAGACTATCAGCTTCTTTATGGCAGAGATTTCATAGGATTTCCTTTTCGTGTCTCCTCACACAGTGATGCCTTTTACCAAAAAGACAAATGAATAACTGAATAAAAGGCAAATGAATAACTGGAAGGAAATTCCAGTTCTTTAATTAGAGTCTTCAAGAGGAATATATTCCTAAGCCAAGTCAGTAACGCTCTGAAGTTTAGGTGACTGCACGTTGAACATGGGAACTCAGGGAAAAGACTACCTCATCCCATGGTGGAAATAAAAGGGTATGTGAGCACAGAGAAGCCTCATTGGTTACTATAGAACAGAGACTGATGAATGGGTATCTGGGGGCCACACATCTCACCTTATCATGATTGTGCCTTCATTATGGACGGTAGGCCGTGGAGCATTTTGCAGAGATAGCCATTTCAAGTAGGCCTCAGAGTTCCTACTTTTCTCACAAACTCCAGAGGAAGTGGACCCAGTATCTTTACTGAATGTACTCCTTCTATACTGTTGGTAACATATGAGTTTCCATCAGCTTACTAAAGTTTTTTTTATTTAGGTATCTAAGGGCAAAGATAAAAGAAAAGAGGATAAAAGTACAGTTTTTGTTAGAATGCATTAATGCTTAAGTTCCAATGATCTTAGGAAAAATTTTAAAAATAAATCCTGAGAAAGTATGGACAGATTGTAATAGTTTTATTCTCCACTGCAAAAATAGCATTTATTTGTGTAGTAACTGCAAGAAAAATCCTAAGGTCTGAAAAAATAGGATAATAAAACCTTGACTAGAAAGCAATGCATTTTTGGAAATCACTAGTAGTGTACACATTTTAAACATGTTAATTTCCTTTTTATTGGGCCCAAATAGCTCACAGTTGTAATAAGATAATAACTATGGTTTTGTTTTGCTCTTTGCTCATTGCCAGCTGCAACTTTTTGTCGTGCAACTAACAATCTGAAAATCATTAATCACTTATCCAGGAATTTAAAGATGTAACTATTTCCAGATAAAATACATCAGTGAGGAAATCTCTGACTTAACATTTTGTAAAAAGATAGAAAAGGAAAGGGAATCTATGGGGAAACATGCGACTAAACCATTATAATTGGTGGAAAATCACTTTTATAATGAAAACAGTTGGCCATTGGGTTCAGGAAAGCATGCTTTTTAAACCAGGGGTTGGGGGGGCGGATGTCGGAAGTCCGAGGTGGAAGAGCGAGCACTCGCAAGCATCCCCACGGCAGCAAAACACTGTCAGGGTCTCCCACGGGTACTTGTCACACTCGTACCTTGGATTCTCCTTCCTACTTGGATTCAGCATCTCCTTTTCTCTCAGGCTTCCCAACCTCAGCTTTTTGTAGTTTTATAGATCTAGCAATATCCAGGTCTTTAGTGGCTTTGCCCTGGACACTTTCCGGATCTGTGTTTTTAATCAGACAACTTGGAGCAAGGCTGAGGTGAGGGAGAAGGCTGCTTCCAGTGACCAGGTCAGTGAGGCCAATGAAGCAGCAAAGTTCACTCGTTTGCATACAAGAGCAGTTCTGGGCTGAGCCCTCGAGCAGTACAACTGGGTTCCCCCCCATCCTTCCCTCCTGGGTTACCAGAATTTATACCTCCAATTCCCAGTCATGGCTATTCCGTTTGGTTTGCAATTCAGCTTTGCCCCCGGCTGCAGATTCTGACACTTCCCAAAACCTAGCTCAGTGCCTCTCACAAGAATATCTGTTGCCAGCTTATCCATCTGACCACAGTCCAGCCTTCTAGATACTGGGCAACATCTGATACCCCATCAACACTCCAGGCGTGACTGAGTATGCCCCCAGACTGGGTCAGACTAAGCATGCTAGGATGCAATTAAGCAAAGTTTCCAAATCTGTGGACCTCACAAAGCTAGGCTAACATGATGAAGATGTTTAAAAGCTCTTGAGAGGTTAGAAGGCTGGTTCAAGAGCAACAGAATGAGATTTAATAGCCTTGAGTTTGGGTTCCAAATACCATCTCATAAATACAGATGATGGCAAAAATGGCTTGACTATTTTATGTGAAAAGACCAGGGTGTTTTTGTTGATCATAAGTTCAGTGTGATGTGACCTAGCTACTCTAAAAGCTAATCCCCTTGCAGGCTGCATTAATAGGATTGTGTCCAAATCACGCAAGGCAATCATCTCAGCAGACTCACCTTCAACTAGTCAGGCAACAGCTGACTACTCAGTTGTGACCTCCATTGTCTAAGAGGGTCATTGACAACCACAGACAACTCAGGGGAAGCAGACCAGGACAGAGAAGTATGAGCTGTCCACTGCATAAGGAATTGTTGGGGTAACAGTTTAGCCAGAGCAGTGGCTCTATATCAGTTAAAAATCTTTCGATTCAACAAAAAGTCTTAGCTGGTTTAGGCAAAGAGGAGATCATGAATCCTAATGCTATAGACAGGGCTGCCTTTCAGATGAGATACAATGGTACGGAAGAGCTAGTTGTTTATCTCTAGCGTCTGATCTGATTCATTGGTTCCCATAGAGTAGCAGCTTTAAATATTTTGAATATCACCCCTAGAAACAGGAGTGCCTCATAGAATCTAAGGATAGGAATATAGCTGAGCTTTGGGAAGGGCTAGAGCCAGGAAATGGAATGTTACTGGGAAGGCTGGCAGTATTGGCTCTCACTCTTCCCCTCTGCTTCATTATTCTTTGTCTGTGAGATAGCTTTCTCCAATTCCCAGTCTACTTACCCCAAACTGGCTTTCTCTTGATCCCAGCTCCAAGTTCCCAATAGAAGGGATTCTGTTTGGTATAGCATGAGTCAAGTACCTACCCCTATCCCTGTCAGTGTGGCCAAGTGGATGGAGTGCATTAGACAAACATGGCAGCTAGAAACTCACCCCTATGAATTGAGATGGAGATGATCAATGAATCATTCTGTGGAAGGCAAATACCCAAAATGTTTTGTATCAGTTTCTTAACTTTCTTCGATGTCACATGCCCCCTTGAATAGTTGAAGAAACATACATTTTCCTCCTCATAGAAACACCCACAATTTTGTTTATGTTTGCAGAAAGTTCCTAGAACCTTGGAATATATCCACAGATCCCAAAATAAGAAACCCTGGCCCAGAGAGTGAAACATTGAGAAGAGAAAATATGAATATCTGCCTTCAAACAGCTGAAGAATTGTTGGAGAAGGGGATTAAAATATGTAAATGTATGTATAAGAAGACTAGAAAGCTATATAAAAAAATGAAAATGTGGTTCTCTTTGGGGATAATATAAATGGATAGCTCTTTTTTGTGTATTTGCCAATTACCCTACCAAGAACATATATGGTTAGTTTTATAATCAGATAAAGCATTTTTTAAAAAGAAAAATAATTAAATTTTCAAATCTTCCAGACAGAGTTTAGAATAATGGATGAAATTGACAAGAACATAGATTTTTTTTTACTCAGTGGCACTGATTATCTTGGAATAATCACCGTGTCCCTAAATCTATCCCTGCCTTCTTATAATGTATTCTCAAAACAGAAGCCAGTTGTGTTAAAACAAGTCAGAATATGTCTCTCTGCTCAGAACCCCACAATAGCTCTCCAGTTCACTCAGAACAAGAGCCACAGTTCCTGAATTTGTCTACAAGGCACCATATGACCTGTCCCCTGTTGTGTCTCCCACCGCATCTCCTACAACTGTCCCTCCAGCTTATCCTGTTTCTTCTATTCCTCAAATTCCATCACTTCCTTAAGTCTCTGCAAATGCCATGTTCTCAGTAAGGCCCACTCTGTTTTAAACTGCATTCCCTCTACTCCCTCACTACCGTTACTCTCCATGCCCCTTATCCCACTCACTCTCTTTTTCTCATAAGATTTATCATCTTCTAACATACTGTGTCATACGTTCTTCTTTATCATCTAATTCTCCTCATACGAATGTAAGTGCCAAAAAGGCAGTGGATCTTATCTTTTAAAAAATTTTTATTTGGTTTGTTCAATCCCAAGCACCCAGAACAGTGCCCAGCTAATAGTGGACGCTGAGTAGACATTCGTTGAAGGAAAGGAAGGAGAGAAGGAGGGGGAAAAAGACTTGAAGTGGTCATGCAGAGACAGAGCAGTTCCCTCACAGGAGGAATTCCTGAAATGAGAGAGAAGTTTGGCTTGGAAACTTGAAAGTTTCCTTACAAATCTTAAGTTTCTGCATGATAGGACTCCTCTTCTTCCACCATAATCCAGATTTTTACTTACTTAGATTTATTACTTGCCAAATTTCTCAGACAGGAAGCATTTGATTACAAGGAAGAGAAACCACCCAGGTCATATGAAATGAAAAGAGAAGTTTTATTTTTACACATGGACCTCATGGATTCCAAGGGCAAGAACTCCAGGGTGGCCCCTTGAGAGGTTGAAACCAGGACTGTCTCTTTGCCTTTCTGGTACTTCATCTCTCTTTCCCTCAGACACATCTCATTTCTCCTTAGTGGAGAGCTGCAAGATCTCCCAGCTCCAGGGCCCATTGCTAACCAATTAGAGTCTCTGTCTCAAATCCAAACTCTTCAAGAGTGCATCTGATTGGCTTGGCACAGCTTATCAGTGGTTTTCCCACACGTCCAATGGTACCATCAGCTGTCACCAAGACAACACCATTAGTGAGTGCAACCATGATCAAAAGAAGCCACCACGGTGGGCTTGGGAAGGGAGGCAGTTCTCAGAGAAGAAGCACATGAGCTGAACAGGCAATTGACTAACATGCCAAGCCACCACCCCCCTGGAATCTAACTGCATTAACATTTTGAACAATCTAATTTCATTTCCCCAGCAATTTCCTGTCTGGAAGAGGTTGCCGATTTCTTTGAAGCTAAAATAGGCACATCCCTCACTTATAAAAATAATAAACAGCTTTTTGAGAAACTTCTGAGGAAATTTTTTTACCACCTGGAAAAGCACAGTGAGAGGGTTCATCTCCCAGAATAAGAGCAGCGGAGACTTTACCCTGAAACAGACCTTCAACCTATCGCAAAATTCCACACCACAATCACAGATGTACATATAATTTTTTATAATAAATAAACTTTTTAAATTGAAGTATAACATAAATAAAGAAATGTACACCAATCATATTTAGCTTGATGAATTCTGAAAGGGTAACACACTCAATGTAACCAGCAACCAGATCAAGAAATTAACAATACCACCCTACCAGAAGCAATTTCACCCCCATAGCAAAGGTAACCATTCTCCTGACTTCCATAAATTAGCTTTACCTAAGTTCAAGTGTTTGGCCCCTTTCTCCTACCGAGTTGCCTATCTTGTGTTTGTTGTTGTTTTTTGTTTGTTTGTTTAAGCAGCTTTATGGAGGTATAATTGATATGCAGCAAAGTGCATGCATTTAAAGTATACAATTTGATAAATTTGTATACCACAATCAAGATAGTAAACATATCCATCCCTCCCAATCCCAGCTAACCACTGGGATTTTTGTCATTATCCATTCATTTGTATTTTCTAGAATTTTTTATAAATGGAATCATGCAGTATGTCCTTATTTCTGCCTGGATTCTTTCACTCAGCATAATTTTAAGATTCATCCACATCATTACATGGATCATTCCTAGTTCATTCCTTTGTATTGCCGAGTAGTATCCCATTGTATGGATATGCCACACTCGGTTGATACAACCTGTTAATGGGCATTTGAGTTGTTTCCAGCTTGGGGCTATTTAATGTAAAACTAGTAAGAACATTTTTGGACAAGTGTTTAAATTAACATATCTTTTCATTTATCTCGGGTAGATGTGTAGGAGTGGAATGTCTAGGTCCTATGTTACATGTATGTTTAACATAAAAGACTACGAAAATGTCTTCCATTTTATACTCTCAGAAGCAGCATATGAGAGTTTCAGTTGCTCAGTCTCTCACTAACACTTGATATGACCAATCTTCTTAATTTTAGACATTCTAACAGGTGTATAGTGATATCTCATTGTTATCTTAATTTGCATTTCCCTAAAGATTAAAGATTTTGAGCATATCTTTTGATGTGCTTATTTGTTATCTATGTGCCTGTTTTGATCAAGTATTGTACAAATCTGCTTGTGTTTTCTTTTTTTTTTAAGACTTATTTATTTATTTGAGAGAGAGAGAACACAGGCAAGCAAGTGGGGGGATGGCAGAGCGAGATAGAGAATCTGAAGCAGACTCTGATTGCGGAGCCTGAGAGGGGGCTCCATCCCAGGACCTTGAGATCATGACCTGAGCTGAAACCAAGAATCGGACACTTAACCAACTGTGACACCCAGGCGCCTCTCTTCTGCTCGTGTTTTAATGAGATAATTTGTTTTATTATTATTGAGTTCTAACAGTTATTTATATTATCAGGACATAAATCCTTTATCAGATATGTGATTTGCAAATAATTTCTCCCAGTCTGTGACTTGTCTTTTCATTTTCTCAGCAGTGTCTTTCGAAGAGCCAAGATTTTAAATTTTGATAAAGTCCAATTTATCATTTTTTTCTTTCATGGGTCATACTTTGGGTATCAGAGCTCAGAGATCATTCCCTTACGCAGCCTAACACAGATTTTTCTCCTATATTTTCTTTCAGAGGTTTTATTGTTACTAGGTTTTACAATGAGGTCTATAATCTGTCATGAGTATATTTGTGCATGTGCTGAAAGTTATGTATCAAAGTTGGTATTGTTTTCTGTTTTCGTTTTTGTTGGACTTTTTTTTACATTTTAATATCCCATTGCTTCAGCATCAATTATTGACAAGACTATTCTTTCTTCTTTGAATTGCCTATGCACCTTTGTCAAAAATCAATTGACCATATATATGTGTCTATTTCTGGACTATATTCTATTCCATTAATCTGTCTATGTTGATGCCAATACTACACTGTCTTTGTTATTGTGGCGTTATACAAGTGTTGAAGTCAGGTAGTGTAAATTCTCTAACTTTGTTCTTTTTCAAAGTTGTTTCAGCTGTTCTAGGTCCTTTGAATTTCCAAATGAATTTTAGAATTAGCTTATCAATTTTGCAAACAAACAAATAAACAAAAACCTTACCAAAGTATTGATTGTGTTGAATTTATAGATCAATCTGGAGAAAAACTGACAACTTAATAATATCATCTTGTGATTCATGAACTTAGTATATCTTACTTGGGTCTTTAATTTCTCCCACCAATGTTGGGTCTTTAATCTATGGGTTTACAGTGGCAAAAAATTCATGTAATTTTGGCCTTTATCTG
This sequence comes from Potos flavus, assembly GCA_028534135.1. Classification (NCBI taxonomy): domain Eukaryota; kingdom Metazoa; phylum Chordata; class Mammalia; order Carnivora; family Procyonidae; genus Potos; species Potos flavus. The sequence continues at coordinate 70,591,973 of CM052899.1, read as the reverse complement.
TTCAGGTATTTTTCTATGCCTTCCCCCTCCTTTGGAGACTCCAAGTCCACTGGACTAATGGAGACTCCATTAGCCCAGTAGAAGTGGTCACATTTTTATTGATGCTCTGTTTATTAGTTTTAATTTTTTTCTCTGTGTGTTTCATCCCGCTATGTGTTCAAACTCACTAATCTTCTGTAATGTCTAATCTGCTATTAATCGTGTGCACTTTATTTTTCATGTTATTGTATTTTTCATCTTCAGAAGATTTATTTACATCTTTGTAATATCTTCCATGTCTTTACTTAATATGATGTTATCTCTTTAGCTTCTTGAGCATATAGGATATAGTTATAATAGTTACAATAACATATAATTTTGTCAACTAATTTTACCATCTGTGTCATTTCCAGGTTGGCTTCAGTTGATTTTTCTCCTCGTTTTGGGTCATATATCTGCTTATTTGTAATTTCTGATTGGATGTCAAATGTTACAAATTATATCTTGTTGGGTATTGGATATTTTTGTTTACCTATAAATATATTGAGCTCTTATTTGGGACATAGTTAAATTACTTGTAAACAGTTTGATCCTAAGAGTCTTACTGTTAGGTTTTCTTAGGCAAGACCACAGCAACATTTATTCTAGGGCTAATTTTGCCCTACGATTTTTTTTAAGATTTTATTTACTGATTTATATATAGAGAGAGCGAGCAAAGGGATGGGCAGAGGGAGAGGGAGAAAGAATCTCAAGTAGGGCTCTATCTCATGACCCTGAGATCATGACCTGAGCCAAAATCAAGAGTTGGACACTTAACCAACTGAGCCACTCAGGTGTCCCTTTGCCCCAATATTGAGACAAAAATCCTTCAAAGTACCCTACAGCACCCTATGAATTATGATGTTTTTCACTCATATGGAGAATGGGAACTATTCCTACCATGTGTGATACTCCGGTGATTTTTCCCGTAATCCTTTCCAGTAGTTCTTTCCCTAGTGTCAAGTAGTTTCTTCACCTGTACCTGCTGATCAGTGTTCAGCTGAAAACTTGAGGGGCCCACTTGAGTGGGGAATTTCCAGAGCTCTCTCCTGTCTAGTACTCCGTCCCATAAGTTCTAACTGCATGCACCTGCACCTTCCCACATCCCCAGATCCATCTTCTCAACTAGAGAGAGTGCAAGCTCCCTGTGCTATGAACTAGAAAATCTCTTGCAGGCACTAAGCTAGGACAATTGTAATGTTCATCTTCTTTGTTTCCTGCCTCTAAGTATTACTGTCCTTCAATGCCTGAGGCCTAATGTCATGAAAATTGTTTCATATATTTTGTTCTCTTGTTAAAAAGTTGTTTCAGTAAGGTAGGTAAATCTAGTCTCCTTTACTCAATCTTGGTTGGAAGCTGAATTTTGAATTGCCTATCATCTTCTCACTGATTCAGATATTTCATATATTCTAATTATAAGCCCTGTGCAAATAGAGGTAAGCAAATGTCTTCTTCCATTCTGTCACTTGTTTTTGTATTCCCTTTAAACATGATTTTGATGAAGAGATACTCTCAGTTTCAATGTTGCCAAATATATAACTTTTTTAATTTTAGGGTTAGTGCTTTCTGTTTCTGTTGACCTTTTCCAAAATCAAAAAGATAATTTGGTATGTTTTTGTTTAGAAAAGTTCTAGTTTTTTCACTTAATTTTTTTTTTAAGATTTATTTATTTTTTTTACTTTAGAGAGAGCATGAGTGGGAGGGGCAGAGGGAGAGGGAGAGAGAATCTCAAGCAGGCCCTGCATTGAGGGCAGAGCCCAAGGGGAGGCTCAACACCAGGACCCTGAGATCATGACCTGAGCCGAAACAAGAGTCAGACGCTTAACCTACTTAACCGATTGCATCATCCAGGTGCCCTTTTTCACTTTAATTTTTAAATCTACAAATCATCGGGCATTGATTTTTGTGTATGTTGTAAGATAGGAGTCAAGATTTTTTTTTCTTATGAAAGTCCAACTGACCCAGGACCATTACTGAAAAGTCTATCATTTCCCCACTGTACTGTACTATCAACTTTGTCCTCAATTTGGTGATTGTATATGTATCGGTCTGTTTCTTGCTTCTCTGTACATATAGTTTTTTGTTTGTTTGGTTTTTTAAAGATTATTTATTTATTTATTTATTTGACAGAGAGAGAGAGAGATCACAAGTAGGCAGAGAGGCAGGCAGAGAGAGAGGGGGAAGCAGGCTCCCCGCTGAGCAGAGAGCCTGATGTGGGGCTTGATCCCAGGACCCTGAGATCATGACCTGAGCCGAAAGCAGAGGCTTTAACCCACTGAGCCACTCAGGTCCCCTCTGTACATATAGTTTTTATGTCGGTCTGATAAATAACACTGGTCTGAAGCAGTCATTTCATAATTTTCAGTTTAAAAGAAAACTGAGTCGGGGCATCTGGCTGGCTCAGTTGGTAGAGCATGAGACTCTTGATATCAGGGGCATGAGTTTGAGCCCCACATTGGGCATGGAGCCTACTTAAAATAAAAAAAGAAGAAGAAAAAAATAAAAAACTGCACTTTCTTAAGTATATATAATGTTGACTTAGTAGAATATCATTGTCCATCCAAAATATAATTCGAAATCAAGAAGTGTGAAAAGGTAATTATTATATTAAATAACTCTAATACCATTATATAGATGTTTTTTATGTTACAATCGCAAAGGTATTTTGGTTAAAAAATGAATACTCTCTTTCAGCCCACTTAATAACCTACATTTTGAAGCATTAGGTTAGAAATGAAGTTATACAATCCAGGCAGTGTTATCATAATCTGTTTAATTTTCATAGCCTCTAATAATTATAATTGAAATAGTCTAAAGACAAACAATATATTATTCCTCTCTCAAAAGACCATTTTCTCATTATATCTGTGTAAATGTTATTCCAAAGATATTTCATTCCAAGGTTATTTAAACAGAACTTCCTTAGAAATGCTTAGATGTATGAAAATTTTAATTTGTGAAGTGCAGGTTTAAGTTATTTGTTAATTTAAAAATATTACATGTCTTTTTTAACTCGAAAAAAAATTCCTATTATAAAAGTAATGCATTTTTGTTATAGAGAAAAGATCAAATATGTATAAGATAAATGAAAAAACTTTAAAAAAAATCCCACCTTTAGGTAATGACTCAAAGAATGGTTTGTTGCTTTTTGGAGTCTGGTTATGCAGGAGACAATTTCTGCCTGTCTTAGTCCATTTGGACTGCTATACCTTAAACTGGGTAGCTTATAAATAACAGAAATTCAGAAATTTATTTCTCAAGTCCTGGAGGCTGGGGAGTCCAATATCTTAAGTACCAGCAGATTCAGTGTCTAGCAAAGGCCCTATTTCTGGCTTCTTGCCGTGTCCTTACATGGTGAAAGGAGGTAAGGGAACTTTTTCTGGCTTTTTAATAAAGTTACTAATCCCAATCATGAGGGCTCTGCTCTTATGACCTAATCACCTCCCCAAAGCCCTACCTCCTAATACTGAGTATTGAGTGCTAGGATTTTCCTATATGAATTTGAGGGCACATAAACATTCAGACCATAGCACTGCATCTTGATGCCAACACCATTTCTTGTTACCATGTCAGTAGTAAGCAAACACCTCGGTCACTCAACCTCCTGATCAAGCCCTTCACTTCATCCGTTCATTAACTCATTCAACAAGTATGTGTTCCGTACCTATTATATGCCAGGTACCCTGCTAGGTGGCAGGGGTACAAATAAACTGAATAAACAAAATAGATATGATCCCTTCCCTCCATAGAGTCCATTGTGTAGTGAGAGAAGTAAATGTCAATAAAATAACCTCAGAAGCAGATGTAAAAAAAACAGATGTAAAATGACAACTATGATACATATTCTGAAGGAGAGGATAATGAATAACATGGTAAGAGGGTAGAATAGTGAATATACCTCAACCAAGGTATGAGGAAAAGTTTTCCTGTGGGACAAATGGGTGACCCGAGATCTGAAGGGTGGGCAAGAATTAACCAGTCCCATTAAAACTAAATGAAAGTCACACAAAGGAGATGGCAGCATGCCAGGCACAGGAACAGCAAGAACATAGGCCTTGTAGTAGGAAGGGAAAAGCATGTGTTTGCAGAATTGGAAGAAGGCTGAGTGACTTAGCACAGGAGATAGGAGAATGGTACAAGATGAGGCTGGATACCTGTGGAAGGGAGAGGTCATGCACATCTGTAGGCCATATTAAGGATTTAGGGTTTTATCCTAGGATCAATGGGCAGCCATTGAAGTGATCGTTTTTGTGTTTTATATGATTACTCTGGCTGAAAAGTGGAGAATCTACTGATCAGGGGAAATAAAATGTAGATACATGAAGACTATAACCAAAAATCCAAGTGAGAGATAAAGCAGCTTCAAAAAGAGTGATAGTACAGAAATGGGTGAGATAGGAAATGATTCCGCAGGCAAGCTCCTCTACATTTGGTAGTGGGCTGGTGATGGAAGATGAGGGAAGATGTAAAGAATGACTCCAAGAGTAAAGAAAGGAATCAGAAGGGGACTAGACTGGGTGAGAACTGGGAGATCAGGATTTTGATTTTGTTGATGTTGTGGAGCCAAGTGGCATATAAAGAAGACAGTTAGATTTACAGGATGGTGTTTCAGAAGAAAGAACTCGGCTGGGAGAGAAATCTGTGAAGTGTCTGTGTGGAGATAAAGTCACAGATACCGTAACACACGAGAAAGCACAGAATGAGAAGAGAGGTGGCTGGACTTTAGAATGCCAAGGGCGAGTAGAAGAAGAGCCTGCAAAGAGATCTGAGATGGAGCAAGGAGACGGCAAGGTTCAAAGCTGTGGGGTCTCAGAGAATAGGGGTACTTTAGGAAGGAGTGATCAAGAAATATGAAGACTGAAAATTCTGGTCTCACTTACTGATGTGGGGGTTACTGGTGACCTTGGAAAGTACAAGGGAGAAATTGGGATGGTCGCAGGAATGAAAGCAGGTTGAAGAATGATGGAAGATAAACGAGAGATAGAAACTATAGCAGTACTTAAGAGAGGTCTGGCAGTGAGAGAAGAGAAAAGCTGGTACCTGAAAAGAAATATAAGACGTAGAGGGTTTTTCACATCATTTTGTTTTAACAGAAGAGATGTATGTTTAAAACGTGATGGATAATTTAATTCAGTTTTCAATTAAAACGAAAGAGAACTGTAATCTATTGCCTCTAATCCTTTTGTCAACGACAATGTAGCCAATTTTCATTTTAATTATATGGTAGTTTATTCAGAAGAATAGTGTTAGCATTAGGGAAGAATTAAATAATCTGCAATTACATGTTATCAGCAATTTCATATAAAATTCCCCTCACAATAGCTATTTTAAAAGGTATTTTAGTAATGGTTCACTTCCGTTTTTAAAATGTATATTGTGTGTGTGTGTGTGTGTGTGTGTGTGTGTGTGTGTATGTATGTTAATGTGAACCCAGTCAGATCATGATGGCATAAAGCAAAATTTGGCAAACTATGGCCCTTTTGCCAAATCTGGCTCACCATTTGCTTTTGTAAATAAAGTTTTATTAGAATACATACGTACACAAACGGCAATGGAAAGGACTACATTGAGAGTATTTGGATAAAGAAGAGATCATTTATAAGGTGAGGCTCTTGAGAAGGTGCACTGGGATGAAATCCAAAGCATAAGTGGAGGGATTGGCCTCTCGTAGGAAGAAAGCGATGTTTTCTATTTGCCATAGGAAGAAGGGAGAGTAGGAGGAATGACGATAGTATGTAGGTTTGCGTATTTGATGGCTACAGTTTGAAGGAGTTTACATCCTAGCACTTTGGCATTCTGGTGATGCTGTAAAAAAGATCTTCAGTTGATAGGGATGGTGGGGGAGTTGGAAATTTGAGAAGTCTGAGAAGGTTTAAGAGTTATTGCAAGCATTATTTAAAATAGCCAAAGAGTAGAAACAATCACAAATGCCCATCAATTGATAAATGGATAAGCAAAATGTGGCATATCTATACAATGAATATTATTTAATGATAGAAAGGAATGAAGTAATGATACATGCTACAACATGGATAAACCTCTAGAACATTATGCTAATTGAAAGAAACCAGTTACAAAAGGCCACTTATTGTAGAATTCCATTTATATAAATGTCCAAAAGAGGCAAATAGAAAGATTAAGTGTTGTCAGGGGAAGGAGGGGAGAGAAGAATGGGGAGTGACTGTTAATGAGAATTTTTTTGCTAATGGGGCTTCTTTGGGGGGCAATGAAATATTCTGAAATTAAATAGTAGTGAGGTTGAAGAGTTTTATAAGTATACTAAAAATCACTGAACTGTACACTTTAAAACTGTGGATTTTATAGTATGTGAATTATATCTCGATAAAGCTATTTTTTTTTTTTTAAAGACAAGCTATTGCAGAGGGTAGGCTAGTGCACTGTCCAGATAAAGGAAGTGTGACTGCCAGGTAACAGGGACATCCATAAAGTAAAAGAAACTTCAGCGCAGGTCTCCCATGAGGGTAGGGAGCTGCTGGGAGAGATGGAGAGTCCTACCTAGTTGGGAGGGGAAGCCAGGATGCACTCAGGAAGCATATTTGTGTAAGGATTCTGGTAAATCATCATTGAGATCTCCGAAGAAAGGTGTCTGTATCTCCATGGCTCCAGTAAATAGGTTTGTCATTTATGTCTTCATTCTAAACACATATTCATCCTAATTTTATATTTGTAATTATATTTTCTTTTCCTTTAAAAGGACTCTCCAAAACGTATAAGCTTTAGGGCCCAGAAAATAAGACCTGTCCCCTGCAGAAAGATGAGGGTCTACATGAGGTCTTTAAACATGAATTTATGGTGATGCCACTTATCCTGTTGGGTGATTCCCTCCAACAGCACTTTGTTGCTTGGGTGCAGAAGAAAGTAGAGTTGGGCTCACCCAGAATTGGGTTTTGTGTGTTGGGGCCATGTCCTTAAAAATATGGACCACGGAATTTAAACTGGACAAGGGGGAAGCAGAGAGAGGAGAGTTCTGATGGATCATGAGAAGGCAACGTGTTAACAGGCTAGAAACGCTATTAAGATTACATAGGAAGATCTTAAAAGATCAAGCTGGAGGACATGTGGTTAAAGGAGGATGCTGGAGGTGAATGACAAAGTCCATAGCGGTGATTGTTCGAGGTGATTTGAACCACAGGAAATGATATGATCATTTGCTCTAAGAAAAAGCTTCAATTCTAATCTGCAAGCATCTGTGCAACCTGTCCCTTACCTGTAACCTCACCCAGTCCAATGTCCCTCTCACTTGCCTCACTGCTGCCGTCATTCAGGTCCTTGAGAGCTCCTTCTAGACTGAGGACTTGTACACCTAGTAGTTCCTCTGTCTGGAATACTCTCTACGACCTTGCCAGGCTAACTCCACTCAACCTGAGGATCTCCACTTAAAGTCTTTTCCTCAAGGAATTCCATCCCAACCTATCCATTCTCCTCCCAAGGGCAGATCCTCCTGTTATAGGCCCAAATAAAACTCTCTATTTTTCTTTCACACCATTTCATACCACACATTATTGTATCATAGAAGTTACAGGGCTAATTATCTGCAAAATGTGTTTCTCCGGGATAGAGGAGTGCAAGAATAGGTCTGGCTTTCCTCCCTATCATATCCCAGGTCCTCAGGGACTTGCACATAAATATTTGTTGTGTGAAAGAAAGTTAAGATTCTTATGTGCAATAGCTTTTTCTGGCATACATTTTAATGTATAAAGATATAAAATGTGATTTAACAGATAATCTAAAAATGGCATATAATGTTAAAATAATGCAAATTTCCTTTCTAAAATACATACACGAAGATGTATCTCTCTTCAACCTCTCCCTGACCCGTATTTGATCTCTAGAAATACAAATCTAAAACAACGTGGTTGAAGATAGGGAGAATACTTAAAGATTTCTTCAAATATTCTATCTCATAGAAATAGGATAACTGAATCCCTTATTTGAAATAACGAAAAGATTACTGGAACTTCCAAAAGCTAAATAGTACAAGATATAATATAATTTCCCACTAAAAAGACTTTATAACAGGAGTGGATATAGTGATAAATTTTCTAAAGCCAACAGTGAACTAATCTTATGAATGTTAATTATAAATACTTTTGAAAAAAATACTTTTGACTCAGTGTACATACACACTTCCTATGGGAGAAGTGGAAAACAAATTCAATGACTTATTTTCCTTTGGACTTGTGACAAAATCTGCATTCACACACTTAAAAGAATTGCTCTGGTTTATTAGTTGCTGTAAAAATGACAATCACTGGCATTCTAAAAAGCCTTAAAATTTAAGAAAAACAAGTCCCCTTGCTTGTTCTTTCCCTTTGCCCTGGTCAAGGTTATCCCTTTTATCTTTTCATAAAAACAAGTCTTGGGAGTCTCCTCTCTTCACAACATCTTACAAATCTCCATCTAAATGCCTCTTCAAGGAAGTATTACCTCTCACCCCATCTGCCTGAGTCCGCCCCAGTTATTCTTTCACTTTACTATATTTGTTTCCCTCAGGGCACAACATTTATCACAATCTGTACTTCGGTTGACCCTTCGTTTAAGATCCTAGGCCACCACAGGAATGTCACCTCCCTGAGTGCAGGGATCTTTGTCACTACCCCAGCATCTAATTCCTTACAACAATCGCACATTTTCAAACTGAGAGGAACTCCTGAATATGAATGTCGTGTTAATAAGCAAACGCCCATGTTGTCGTGTTAATAACCAAATGCCCATGTTAACTTACCTCCTAATATTTTTAGCACTTTTATCTGATTGTTTATATTACCTTCTGAAGATTGTTTTGAGGCTTTGTTTTTCATAAATAAATTGGGAAAGATATTTCTATTACAGGACAATAGTAAGCTCAGGACAAGGTGTCATAATTGTAAAACACACACAAGTAGGCAAATAGAACTAGGACATCCAGTAAGTTCCCTTGTTCTAGACCAACATTCCAAGCGTAGATTTTAAATAAATACAACGTCAAGTGGAAGAAACTGGCAACAAACAGAGGAGGGAGTGTGAGACTTTAAAATGTCCCACACAAAGATACAGTCAAATGCTTTGGCCACACTAAGCGCTCCACTCTGGCAGGCCTGCTCCGGGGACCAGTCCACGCCAGCCTGGGACTCCCTGCCAGGCTAGTCGCCAGGGCGCGCTGCCCCCTCACCCTCTCTCTTCTGGTCACAGCCCTTAAGTCTCCCCCGCCCGGATCCGCGGGGTCGCTGTCTCCCATTTTGATTGCAGGCTGTCAAGTAGAGAAAACCCCCCAAACCTCTGATCTTGTGTATACTACAAACTCTGAACTGATACTCGAAAGAGCCAATATGGCAAACCACAAACTGACACTCGAACATTCCTCGGTCCTCCCAGGGCCCGAGCCCCGGCGGCCCTGGTCTCGTCAAGACCTCGACCGCCTTCCACGGCCAGGTGCCGGCTGGGGGCTCCAACAGCCGCCGCGGCCGCAGGGCGGCCGAGGACCCCGTTCCAGCTTCCCGAACTACAGATCCCAGGGTGCCTCTCGGACTCCCGCCTCCTCCCTCTTTCTCTCCCTCCCTCCGTCCGCTCCCTCCGCCCCCGGCCCTTGTTTTGGCTGGAAGCGCTCCGGCGGAGTTTCAGAGAAAGTCTGGGCAGAAACCGGAGCTGGCCCTAACGTGGGAAGGGGAGGAGGAAAGGAAGAGGGAACCGGGAAGCCGGGCCGCTCTGAACCTGCCGCGCGCCCCACGGTGGGGGAAGCGGCGCGGGAGAAGCGTGAGGGGACGGGACAGTGGGGTTGTTCCCCGAACCCAAGCAGCCGAGTGCCTGGTTCCTCCGCCGCTCCCCGCCCTCTCCGGCGGCGGCAAGAGCGGACCCACCCTCCGGCGGGACTTGCGCCCTGCCCAGCTCCCGCCGCCCAGCGACGCCCCGCGTTTCGCCGCCACCTCGGCGGCTCCCTGCGTGGCCCAGGACCTGCCCTGAGCCCGCACGAGACCCTCGCTGTTTCCCTTCTCCCTCTGTCCGACCCCGCTGTTTCCCGGGCGCCGCGGGGAAGTGACCCACCCTCTCCCGAGGAGGAGGTCGGAGAGGATCGCGTCGGGCGCACCGAAACCAAGGGGCGAGCCGCAGTGGGCGCCGCACGGGGGCATTGTGTGAGTGAGTGAGTGTGTGTGTGAGAGAGAGAGTGTGTGTGTGCGCGCGCGTGCAACGTAGTGTCTGTTTCGGAGAGCGCCCGGGGAGGTTCTGTTCCTAGGGGGCGGGGCGCGGGGGACCGAGGCTCGGCTCCGTGCAGGGGCAGAGTCTCACTGAGCCGGAGCGCTGCTGAGGCGGCCGGCGGGACGGCGCGCCTGGCGGCTAGGCGGGCGCACTGAAAAGAGGCCCGGGCGCCCTCGGCCCGGCAGCTGCCCCGGCCCCGAAGTGTCGGCCTTGGCGACGCTACCCGCTTCGGTTCACGTCCGCGGACCCGCGTGGGAGACGCTCGGACGCGCACAGCCAGCGCGCCACGGAGCCCGCGCGTCCGGTCAGCCCCGGCTGCCCCTCGGGGGAGCAAGGCTCTAGCTGCTGCGCCGCAGGCAGGCGTCGGCTGTGTCGGGAGCGCGCCCGCCCGCCCCTCAGCTGCCCAGCCGGGAGCCGGAGAGGCGCGCACCATGAGCGGCGGCGAAGTGGTCTGCTCGGGATGGCTTCGCAAGTCCCCCCCGGAGAAGAAGTTGAAGCGTTATGTAAGTAGAGCTTCGGCCGCCTTTCCTTGGGCCTCCCCGCCCGCACCGCTGCCCTGGCCGCGCGCGGGGCTAGTTCTTCAACTTAGTCCCCCATCTCTTTTCTCTCCGTCCCGTCCCCGGCAGGCTCGGCACCGAGGCTGTAAAGCTCACGCCCCGGCCTCCCCCCACTTTGCCGGCTAACTTTATTCGTCCAGATTCCAGACGGCCTGCTTTGCGGGCCTCATCGGCCCGTGAGAGGGCCCGGGATTTCCACCTAGTGCCTGCTGCATGTTTTTATTACTCCTTGTAGCAGAGGTGAGAGGAAGAGCATTCTTCTTTATGTCTGCGTTTAATCATCATGGGGCTGCTGAATACTGAATTTCCCGCAACCGAAAAACCGCTGAGGTTTTAGAACTCGACAGCCCTCTTTTTGGTCCGCGCTCCCATCTCGTCTTCCTCCCCCTAAGGTGGGGGAAACTGTGGACTGTGGACCTGAGAAGTCGGTATGAGAAACCGGCATCTCAAATCCGTGCAAAAGAGAAAGAAAAGTTAACTACGCGCCCTGCCGTTTGCTTAGCAGGGTTCGCATTTTCGCGGTTTTGAATCGAGGGACGGTGGAGTTTGGCCCGGGAGCCTTGGCGGTTTGCTGCGAGAGGAGGGCGCTGGGGGGAGCCTGGCGGCTGGTATTTGGGAGCCTAGGACGCGCTGTCAAGCCTCGCAGGAGGGGGGACAGCTGAGACCGGTAGGATTTCTGTGTGTTGCGGTCCTTTCCCAGGCCACCAGGGTTACTTAAGTGGCATTGGTGTAATTGATACAAGATGCTGATTATGTGTTAAACCATTTTAGCTGTTAAGAAAAATATTCCTTGAAAGAACCAATCTGTGCCCTCTTCAGGGGTCTAGAATCTTATCCCCTTCTCACCCATTGGTTCTTTTGTCGCTGTCCTCTGCAAAGGAAAGAAATGACACGTTTTTCCTGGCGTATGGAGCCATTGTTTTTCTAGTAAAATGTGTTTTCAAAAGCTAAGTGTATGCCTCCTTAAATACAAATTTATTGTCAGGGGCTGGCACTTCCAATGGAACTTGCTTCTTGTTGAAGGATATCTACACCCAGTATTAGGACCCAAATTAATCTTATTAGTCACTGCTTGGATAGTGGAGTGAAGTGCAATATTAACTGCACCGACTCACCAGAGTTTCTGGTTCACTTTCTGCCAGCATTTGTTATAGACAAGTAATTCTCTTTTAAGAACTTGATGCCACACATCCTAAGAAACTTGAACCCTTCCAGATCCCGTCTGTTTACTTATCACAATTTCCTGAATGTTCTGGTAAAGATGCTAACTTTATTCCAACATTTTTGGGAGGCCATGGTTTATTTAGTTCTTTAGTTCTAAAAAGAAGGTTGTATGTGTGTGCGAAGAGGGAGTAGGGAGATAGGTGAATTTGTTTTGAGAGGCACAGTTTAGGAAACACACAGACCTAAGGAGGTTCTAGGAGGAAACTAAAGGATAGTACATTTGCCTAAATAAGTAGTGATTATAGAGACTTAACGCATTCTTTCACGTTTATGGCTCTCTCAAAAGATGCCTACTACTGGACTAGGCATCAGAAGAGTAGAAAATACAGTAGGAAAGAAGCCCTGCCAAGTGGGCTTGCAATTTAATTTAATATAATTTAGGAAGAAAATCAGCCAAAAAGATTGTCTTAGCAAGGACAAAGAAAATGAAAAGTCCCCCTCCCCCCCCGCCAAAATATGTATTATTTCATTTGATCATAACAACAGTTTTATGAGGTAGGTATTTTCTCTGTTTTACAGATGAGAAAACAGTTTCTGTAACCAGAATGTGCCATAGAATTTGAACCCAGATCTGCCTAACTGGGCTATAAAAGGTTAATGACTCATCTAGTGCATTTCAAGTGGAGCTCAGACTAAGTCATCTTTAAAGCTCCTTTCAGTTTATAACTTTCTAGGAGTCTGTGACTCTGGGAAAAAGCGAATTGGGGATAAGATGCATAGTGCTAAAGAAGCATATGACCCTCCAAACAGCTTTCTGAGTCTTTGGAGATATGAGACAAGAATATGTGAAAAAGTGAGCCAACAACATAAAGTGGTTTCAGATTGCATGCCAAAGCTAACTGTTACTTATTTATTTTTTTTAATAGATGTTTTGAGGAACAAGCTCGATGTAGTCTGAGACCGTAGGGATGCTTTAGAGAGATAGCGGGCTCTCTAAATTGTGTTTCAGCAGGGGGAAGAATATGCCCAACAGCTTGGAGGAGGTGGGGTTTTTCTTGCCTGGCTGAACACTAGTATTTTCTTTATACACGGATATGGCCCAGGAAGACAGTGTGCAGGGTGGCTACCAGAATTTAAGGAGTCCCAGAGGATGACTGGAGTGTTGTGAGTTAAAATGAGGACTGTCATAGTTTATCTGTCAAGTTGGTTGCCTGGAAGTTTTTGACATTTCCAGATTATTGATCTTTAGGCTTTGGTATCCAATTCAGATTGTTTTTGCTAAAGCAGCGCTGACCCTCTAAGACATGCATTTCCAATTCTTGTTTTCTTTTCATGTAAAATCTTTATGAAAATAAAGGGTAAAAGGAAACATTGTTGGCCATCCAGTAGACAAAATGTTGCTTGATAATAGTTCTTAATGAATGGATTTGCTGTGAAAAGGTATCTTGAATGAATGGTACTGTGATTGTTAAACGAGACGTTGGGGAGTTTGAACATTGATTCTTTTGGGGAGCATTTGGCCCATGGGATTTTGACAGTTGTCTCGCTGTTCACAGTATTTATAGGGTAGTCCAAACATTGATTAAGATGGTACTTAAGGGCTTTTACATGACAAGAAATTGTTTTAGTTTTTATCTTTAAAGTCATCTCATGGCTCCAGTGCATTCCATTTACAACTTCATTTTATGTTTATTATTTCATAGTCAACTCAACACAGCATTTTCTTTGCACACCAGTGTGTTCCTCTGGTATGAAAGCTTTTCTTAAATTTCCTAGAGAGAGTGAAAGGGACATGAAAAGATAAAGCCTAGAGTAGTGTGTAGATTCTCTAGCCTTTTCATCTCTTTTTACTTTTTTCTATATCTACTTGCAAAAAGGTAAGAACCTTTTCTATATATTTCATCCTCTGAATTTTTTGAAATCTACTTAAAGTGGACGTGAAAATGTTCATGCTTTCTTTCAATTTTGCTACCAGTGTGTTTTGGTTTTTGTCCTGCGTTGTATATTAAACAGCTGCTTTTTTACTTTAAGGACCTCAGTGGAAACATATACAGATCGCCGTCACTAGGGTTACAGAAAACAAGTAAACTCTTGGTAGTATGCACTCAACGCTGGTGCTCAGATTTTTAAAGAGTTATTTAAAGACAAATCAGCCATTTCAAATAATGGTAAGATTTTCATCAGTACTTGAAATTTCAGCCAAGATAAAATGTAAGTCTGAAAACAAAGGGTTGATTCAAGCCAGCTGGCTATCACCATATCTCTGCAGGAGGAGCTTCCCTGTGGCCTGCCTCAAGTCTGGACACCAAGTTTGGGCTACTCCATGGCCCAGCTGTCAGCATTGGGCAGGTGTGCAATCTCAGCAGGAGAACCTGCTTCTGAGGCCAGACCAAGGTGGCCTGTGAGCTGCCAGCCAGTCTGGGAGCAAGACCTCGGCCAGTTCTCGGGTGTGTAATCTGCACCCAGCTTGGGCTCCACTCTTCAGCTGTCAGTTAATAGGATGGTTCTTGTCTGGACTTCCAGAACATGCCCCTGGTTTTGGAAATGGGCCTAGAAACAGAAATAGCCTCTTCCTCTGGATGGGCACCTGACATCTTACATGGAGGACAAGGGCACGGGCAGGGGGAGTTAGCATCTCCTTGTTCAAAGACTGCCCAGGATCTGTGCTAAGCATTAGCTCACTGCTTAGTAGTGTCACTACAGCAAATGGGGTTGTGATATCTGTAAGCTATTACTGTACTTTTTTTTTTTTTTTTGGCAATTACTAGTAGCAGTAAAGGGACTGAAGCTTTTGCTTACAGTGATTGAAGGAGCATAATTATTCTGTCGAAGGAATTTTTTTCTTGAAAACTTCAGGATAGTAAACGTCCATTCAGATTCTTAATGTTTTCTTTTTACCTTTTCTCATGTGGCAGGAACACTGTTTCTGTTAACAAAGATCATCAACTACCAATTACATTAAGCCTTCATGATAGGTAATGATAGTTAATTCTTTCATTGTGCCTGGACTTAATGATGAGTACAAAACTCCCCATGTAAAACTTGCTGAATTCCTCAATCTGATTGTTGTCTTTTGGGATTTAAAATTATCATTAGGAAGTTGTATCAGTTTGGAAGGTAGTTTTAGAATTCTGCTGTTTTGAAAATTTGGTATTAAGTTTTTTAAAAAGATCGTGTTTGAACAAAATACAATAATATGACAAGAGTTACACTTGGATAATCTGGTTGACAGCTGAATTGGTTATCTCAGTGTGTTGTGCAATTATTAAGTCTGCTTTAAAAATAAGAAAAATAAAACGACAAAGAACTTTTTACGCCTAAATTCCATATCTATGTATATTTTTAAAGTTTATTTTCAGTAATCTCTAGCTCATGACCCTGAGATCAGGAGTTGTATGCCCTTCCGACTCAGCCAGCCAGGTGCCCCAGTAGAATTCCATATTTTGTAGTTAAAATAAAGAATATGTAGATAAGGTCTTGATAATTTGAAGATTGAGGAAGTTTAAGAGGTGATAGATTCAAAACACCAAGTGCCATCACTCCGAATTTTCTTAGAGAAACTAACACAGGAGAAGGGACATTATAGCAGGTAGACTACAACTTTATTTTTGAAGGATTTGGAGTAAATTTTTCTACTGTGGAAGGAACCCTGGACTGAGTGTTAGGACCCAGGATTGGACTTGACTTTGCCATTATCCAAGTGATGCTTTGACCATTCTGACCCTCAGGGTCCTCATCTGTAAAATGGGGAAGGGGCCTGCAGATCTAGATTCTAAACTCTCTTGCGGCTTAACATTCCTTAAATATTTCCTTAAAAGTGAGAGGCAGAGGCAGGAGCTTCTCAATAGGCCTCTTTTTTGGGAAATAAATTTTAATTTCTTGCTCATCTTAAATACTTTAGTGAATGTATGAGGAACTGCTTACGCAGAGTTCTTTGGGGACCCTCCAGTGTTTTCCTTAACAGAACACGGGCTCATTGAGTACAGGGCTGCGAAGTTGCTGCTCAGTGTTGTGTCTCCAGTACCCAGCGCTGTGCCTGGCTCAGAATAGAAGTGCAAGAGGTATCTGTTGACAGAATAAATCAACTGGTATTTCTGGAGCTTTTGTAATGTGTCATGTGTGGAATACAATGGAGGGAAAGGCCCACTCCCTGCCCTCAAGGAGTTTCTAATCCGTCTGTGAAGACAAGCTATAAATGCACCTACATTTAAATCGTTTTACAAGACAGATGTTAGAAGGCCATATATGATTACTTGCCAAATGAATGATTCAGACAATAATTGCTTAAGAGTTCAGACTGAGAGGGGAATGGGAGGGGGCTGCCAGGGAAGGATTCACAAACGACTTTTCAGGCTCTGTTCTTGGAAGAACTGAGGTCCTGCTGGCAGAAAGAGCAAATCCTAAGGGAAGCCTGGTTTTAAGGGAAGAACAAAGACTTCGTGTTGAGTTTAGACATCCAAGGGAAGAGAACAGCTTCAGAACACCTCGGTTTCAAGCACGGAGTTTGGATGTCAGCTGTAAAGTCTAGTTTGAGAAGTTTCTGTTTCTGCCGTGACCTAATGCTCCTGATGGGATCCTGACCACAAGTGAATATTATGTGTCAGACAAGAAACAAACAAAACAACTCGTTTGGTCACCTGAACTTATTAAAATTCCAAGGGACATGTGTTATTTAAGAATTTCTTTATGTCTGTTTTGAGCTAAATAATTCATTCTGGCAAGCATTTAGTTTACAGCAGAGAGGGAGCATGTTCTGGTGGGAGGGAGAATAAAAGAGCCTTTGATTCATTTGCTCCTGAGTTCCAGCAGGAGGGCCAGCACTGCCTTGGGCTAGTGTCTTATTTTGGACTTTGGAAGCCATCTTAGCCCAGCTGTGTGAGTGCCAGCTAGTGTTGGAGGAAAGAGAATAACACCATTGGGTCTCATTAAACCCCCTCTGACTGTTGATGGAGGAGTTTCTCTCATTTCACATTCCTCAAATTAACATGGTGGCTAATTTCCACCAAGTTAGAGCTTCATCTGAATTTGCCATTTGAACTTTGGCTTGAAGTCACAACATTTCTGTGAGTCCTTTTATCTCAGTCTAGGGATTTGAGTACAGGAAACTTATCAAGTCACAGGTCTCTTTATTCTCCCCTCTTTGGCTACAAGCACAAATAAAATTAGCATTCTTTTCTTCTTTAGATTACTCCTGGGGAAAAGTGGTTCTTTGTACAGTGAATTTCCACATCCATTAAATAAGTAGCCTCTTCAGTTGCCAAGTAGATGGCGGGGAGTCCTTCTGAATAGTAGGTGGCAGTTCAGGCCTGTGGAAGTACTGGGAAAAGTCACTTTCGTCACTTTGACCGTTCCAGGCTTATATGTGTAAGCCCCTTAAATAATACAAGAATGCCTGAACTGGAAAAGGGAATCTTTTATATTTTCGTCAGTTCTTTTATTCATAGACGCAAAACTCTCCCTAACTGAAGAGAGTAATTCTCATTGCTGAAGGCGTATAGAACCTAATGGCTTTTGAGCCTCTTTCGGCCTGCTTTGTGAAAAATAGTTAACGCTGCGCACCGAAATGCATGTTTGGTTGTTATCTCTGTTACATTAGCTCTTGAAGCGTTCTGATTACAACTTGTAGCTGCCAAGCCCCGTCCTGCAGTATTATCTGGAACAAAAATTTTCCATGTGGTTGTTTTTAGCAGAGCTGCTCTGTGCAAACTGCACGTGAAGATGTAAGTTGCAAGAAATAGAGCTTCTAGAAGGGGAAATGTGAGTTATCTTAAATTTTTTCTACCATTTAATTGTTCTTTCCTTTATGTGTTTTTCAGAAATTTTTATCATATTTCTAAACTGAGTTTTATTTTTATATACTGGAAAGAATGCCAAATTCACCATGAGTTTTTCTTATGGTATTTCTTTTTTCTCTCAACTTTTGACTTTGAATTCGTACGTGGCCTAAATAATTCCCTGTGTTCAAAAAGAAAAAAAAAAAGTCCTAAAAGGAAAAAAACAAATGGCTACATTGTTCCATGAATTAAAAACAATATACGGAGAGTCCAAATATTTCTTTTCAGTGTAAAAATCTTAGGTCATTTTTTTTTAAAGGAAGAAAAATATTAAACTTTGCTTTAACTATCCTGTTCATTGTTTTTCTTTTCCCTTTTTTATTTTTCTTTGACTCGCGTAGTTTAAATTTTTTTTTGAAAACAGTTTTATACGTTCTTCAAGAACACCACACGTGAAAAAAGGAAACATCAAAATTCCATTTTACATTTCAAGAGAAAAGTGAGAGAAGGGCAGCTATAGTCTGAAGAAGGGGAAAATGTCAGTTGACACCACGGCTTTGTACGTTACTTTCCTGTTGCTTGGTTGAGTTGAATATTTGTCGTTTGCCTACAGATATATAGTTATAGTATACGTGAAGGAAGCGGATAAATATAATTTTAGTCAAGGTTTGCTTTTGTGAAATTAGGACATAGGACATTAGCTCTCAGGAGAAGGTTGAGAACTCAATCTATTGGTGTTTTTATTTTTGTTTTGTTTTTAGTTTTTTTTTTTTTTAAGTAATCTCCAAACCCAGCGTGAGGCTCAAACTCATAACTCGGAGATCAAGAGTCGCATGCTCTACTGACTGAGCCAGCCAGGCACCTCTTTCTTTTTCGTTTTTAATACATTAGTTATCTAGTTGCTATAACATTTTATTTGCTAACTTTTTTTTTAAGTGGGATAAAGGTAAAAGCACTCTTTGTCCTGTGGATCTCTATCTACCCTTTTGTTCTTTTCTCTTTGTTTTCATTTCTTTCTCTGTAATGTAAGCCTAGCCACCAGTATCACAGAGTATTTGTGTTAGAATCTTTACACACATATTCTTTCATCTTTTCTCTAAAAGGGGGGAGTTATTTCTATCCCTGTAATGTGGTAATCAAGACTAGGAATAATTATGTTCCACCCAGCATGTAGATTGTTTTCCTCTCCTGAAATGCAGTTTTTAGTTACTACTGTATTGGGAAATGTGGTCAGGCCACTTTCCGAGTAGCAGAACTCCTCCCTGAGATGACTACCTGATTAAAGATTCAAGTACCTGGTGTACTTTCTCAATTCCAATCCATCACATATTCCCATTAGTGCCTTGGCCAGAGTCACAGCAGCCAAGATGAAAGTGCTTCTAGTTGGAGGGATGACCAGTTGATTAGCGGGAGAGAACTTTTAATCTTCCACTCTTGAAAGAGAAACACTTGGTAAAAAGCTCCCTCCAGTGTTTTGAATTCCAATGGCGTTAGGTAGACCTTGAAGAGGAATGATCACCTCGTTCAGTTAAGGAGGTATTATTTGAAGCCCCTTCCCTCTGGCAAAGTTATAATTGACCCCAAAGTTGTGTAGGAGTATTAAATTTTACAAGTTCTCCTTGACAGTTTCAGGTTTGAATGTTTGAAGTGCTGAGAAAAGGTAGAAGGAAATACTGAACTAGTAAGAATGCAAAGTATTCGGGGAGGTAATTTGATCCTAGTGATGCTGTTACATAAAACCAAAGCCTTCTGAGTAATCTTCACTGAGTATATAGGTCATTTATCTCCTTAGAACAGGGTGCAAAATTAAACTGGTGCTTTTGAACAGTATTCCTTTTTTTCTTTTTTTTCACTTAAGTAAGTAGTCAAAAAAGGAAAAGCAAACCTAATATATTTTTGTATTTGATATATTTTTCTAGGTGATTTTCATAATGACCCACAGTATACACAATAGAAGGTACATACAAATGGTCTGTTTACAAAGAAAATTATGGCTTCAGTTATCATTCTTTAGTGTTTGTAATAGGATATTAGTTTCCAGAGGACAAAGATGGTATTTGTTCTCTGTGTCTAAAGGTACGGTGTGATACTTTGCATGATCTCTTGAACAACATGACCAGATAATTATAGAATTTTAAGCCTAAAATTATAGATCATCTGGTTCAGTGTTTTTCAACATTTCTAACCCATTTCTCTTTCATGTGTTGTTTGGCTGTCTTTTGACTTTTTATCCAGTTTTTCTTTCTATGATTTGCATTACCAAAACAAGCTATATTGAGTATCTTTCCCAATTACAGAGGTCTCCTTCTTCCCTAGTCAAGAATCCAACCTCCTCGTTTTACAGGGAGTGAAAATTAGCCTCTGGGAGACCAATTGATTTGTCCCAGGTCCTACACGTTAACCAGCTGTTCTGGCAGAGCCAGATCTCTCCTCCCTTGGGTCAGATCCTTCCAGACACTGAGGGAATGCCTGCTATGAACAAAGTACTGTGAAGAATTCAGAAGAAGAGGACCAAGAGACGATTGGTCTGTCTCTATCTTTTGGGAGTTTATATGCTACATAGGATGCACTTAGTACTGCAAATTATATTATGATCAGTGATGTTTGAGAGAAGACTCTAGAAGAATTTAGCAGAAGGAGGTGAATTCAGGGACTCTGAAGGCTTAATGAAGGTGGATAGCGATTTCTCACCAGGATCTTAAACAGTAGATTCCATTTTTAAAGCTGGGGCTGGAGTGAGACTCTTTCTATTCCTCCTTCCCTAGACAGACTTTTTTTTAAAGTAGGCTCTATACCTAGTGTGGGGCTTGAACTCACAACCTTGAGATCAAGCGTTCCATGCTCTATTTATTGAGCCAGCCAGGTGCCCCCGGCCAGATTCTTGAGTGGTTTGTACACTTGGCTGCTTCCACCTGCTGCTCATTTCGTAATGGGATAGAGCCTATGTCCTTTTCCTAAACAGTTCCCTCCGAGGTCCCCAATGTCTTCTGGTTGCCAGATCTAGCTGAACTAGATTTGAACTTTTTAGTTCTTAATTTTCGTGGAACTCCTGACACTATTGATGGAGAGACGACCAGTCCCTCTTTTCAGAATCTTCTTTCCCATGCTTTTCTGATACCGGACTCTGGTCTCCTTATGTGTGGGAGTTCTTCAGCATTCTAGTGCCAGCCCTACATGGCTTCTTCTCCCATCTCCTGCTGTTGGTTACCACTTCAAAATATGTGAGTTCATGAATCCCTTTGAAAATTTGATAAAAGGTCTGGGCTCTCAGTTTCTGCAAAATTCTTACAAACTTACACATAATTGTTATTATAACCTTGCATTTTTTTCTAACCTTTAAAGCCCATCTCTGGATTTTAAATGGCTTTGAATTATACGATGATGATTCAAGGGCGTTATCTCAGTCTGTTTCTCAGTCCACATCTGTGGATCTAACTGCTTAGATCCATAACTACTTAGATCCCCCACAGCAACCCATCCTCAGCATATCCACAGCCGGCCTTATCCTCTCCCTGTACCTGGTCCTCTCACTGTTCCCTCAGTCAGTCCCTCCCCCATCACTTGTCCAGAGGTGTTTTGTGTTGTCCCTCCTTCATTCTCCATACCCAGTGACAAGTCCTATCAGTTTTACCTCCCAAATATTTCTTTGAGGGGCCCCTGCGTGGCTCAGTCGGTTAAGCGTCCAACTCTTGGTTTCAGTTCATGATCTCAGGGTCCTGAGATTGAGCCCCCCATGTGGAGCTCCCCGCTGGGCATGAAGCCTGCTTAAGATTCTTTCTTTCTCTTCCACTGCCCCTCCTCCTCACCCCCCCATCCCCCTGCGTGCACGTGCATGATCTCTCTCAATCTCTCTTAAAGAAAAAAACAACATATAAATATCTCTTGAGTTAATCAACCTCTGCTACCTAAGGTGCCTTTGCCTTTTTTCTGGATTGCTGCAGTAGCCAGTGGCCTCTCTCATCCCATTCTTCCACCCCCTCTTCAAACTGTCTTCATTAAGGCAGCCAGAGTGGCCTTCGGAAACACAAATCTGAGCATACCACTCCCCAGTTTGAAGCTGCTCTGCAGCAGTTCCTTTGGCCTTAGGAATGTCCAAACCTCTTCTCTCAGTTTGCAAGGCCCTTTGTGATGGGGTGCCTGTGTGTGCCTCCCGTAGTATTTGTTGCTGCCTTTACACTCCGCTTCAGCTTTAGTGAACTTCCGCATCTCACACTGGCCTTTGCCCTGCTCTCTTCTCCTGGAATTTTTGGTCCTCCCATCTGCCTTTACAACCAGGCTAACTTTTGCTTGTTCTTTGCCCCTGAAGCCTCCTCTGAACTCTCACCACTCTCACACATAGACACAGTGGGCTGCCAGCATCTGTTTTATCCTCCTTTGATGCCCTTCCGTTTCCATAGCATGGTGCCTGTCACACCTGATCATACATGCTTGTTTTAATTGCTTACTACCCGTTCGGATGGTGGGGCCATATGGTGACTAGTGAACCCCTGGTACTTTTGCCTTCATGGGCTCCCCTTCCTCTATTAAAAAAAAAAAAAAAAAAAAAGAATAAAAATTGTGTTTTGCAACTATGTCACTATAAAGATGAGTAAGTTCCAAGCTGGTATTGTTATTATTATATTCATTATATTATATTCATTTTTTATCCTGACTTTAAAATAAATTAATATAAAAACACTTTTCATGGGCTCCTAAAAGTCTTATGGGTCCTAGCATTGTGCCTTCTGTGCCTGATGGATATGTTGGCTTTGTTAAATGGGCATAAATACTTTGGGCCTACTCAGTTATTTTATTATGTGCCCCTTTTGTAATGACTTGGATACCTTATTAAACAAGATTTTGTATTTTAGCCCCTAGTAATGGAAAAAATGTATGGAAAAATAGGGTGATATACTCAAAAGGTATTTATTATATATATATATTTATATATAAATATATGTATTTATATATATTTATTATGTATTTATTATATATATATTTATATATATATTTAAAAGCAGAAATCATGAGTCATCATTTTATGATGTCAAAAATATGTTGTATGAGTTATTTTATTAATACAGACTTTTCTTCATTACGCTTCTGTATGCAACAGTGGTTTTTAGTGGCTGTGGGGAGGTAATTTTGTGGGGACATTTGAGAATGTCTGGAGACATTTTTAGCTGTCACAGCAGGGGTACTTGGGCTGCTAGTCGGTGGAGTCAGGGATGCTTCTAAAAATCCTGCATTGCACAGTACAGCCCCTCCAACAATGAATTATCTAGTCCAACATATCAGTAGTGCTGCGTTGAGAAACCTTAATGTAGAGGAATTCTTCATAAAGCTTAGTTTCTACATGTGTATTATTTTATTTCCCTGTGTGTCCATTAAAAGCTATGCACTTGACCCCTGAACAACACGGATTTAAACCATGTGGGTCCACTTAGACGTGGACTTTTTTCATTAAATATATTGGAAAATGTTTTGGAGATTTGCAATAATTTGAAAAACTCAGAGATGGGGCACCTAGGTGGCTCAGTCCTTTAAGCGTCTGACTTTAGATTTCAGCTCAGGTCAGGATCTCAGGGCTGTGAGATTGAGCGCTCAGTCAGGCTCTGTGTTGGGCGTGGAGCCTGTTTGAGGTTCTTTCTCTCCCTCTCTCTTTGCCCCTCCCATCCTTAAAAAAAGACAGAAACTCACAGATGAACCATGTAGCCTAGAATACCAGAAAAATTAAGAAAAAAGTACTATTTTAAGAATACAGTATAGAATACATATAACGTACCAAGTATGTGTTAATTGACTTTTATAGGTAAGCCTTCTCTGGTCAACAGGAGGCTATTAGTAGTTAAGTTTTGGGGGAGTCAAAAATTTAATGCAAGATTTCAATTGCATGGGTGGTTGCCACCCCTAACCCCTGTGTTGTTCAAGGGTCAACTGTATTTCAACTGTAGGATTATGGTGTAGCACTGGAACCAAACATTTTTTTCTTACCTCAGTAAGGGTAAGAAGAACAGTCATTGAAGTGGCTGAGCTTATGAACACGAGAGGTTGGTGCTGTGTAACTCTTTCACAAGGGTTTATTTGATAGACAAAATCTCTTTCAAAGGGTCTGTTGTCATTTAAATCATTACCCAGATATTCATTTTTGCCCTTGCTAATTCTAGCCAGAGTACAACCAATTGTCTGGGTGAGGAGGGGGATGTGAAGTTGTTTATTCATGATTTTTATTACCTCTTGGCTTCAGTCTCACCATTCATTGGTCACAGGCCGCCCAGCTTGTTTACTTTTTATAAATTACATGTAATCAGTCCTCTTGCAGGTCTGGCTACTGTAATTGGCAGTAGCCGCAGAGCAGGGCTGACGAGTCCGCATTTATGCTGATGTCTCATATTCAGCTCATGTTCCACTCTCCACACTTTCTTCCCTCTTCCCTCTGTTTTTAAAAGGAAGGCGAAGAGAGAATTACCACCATGCTCTCTTTTCAGATACTCTAATGGTGCTTGTTTATTATTTGGTCGAGTCCCTGTGTCTTTTGGGAAGAATCCAGGCTTTGGGGCAGTGGTTCTCAGACTTCTTCTGTATGTATTATAGTCACCTGGGTAACTTCCAAAGTGAGGATTCTTGAGCCCTACCCACCTTTTGCTATTTAGTAAATTCAGGTTGAAGTCCAAAACACTTTTTACCTCAAATCCCTGCTGATTCTGATATAGGTGGTCCTAGAAATTATACTTGGAGAAATCCTTAGTTGGGCATGGAGGGAAAAAGGGAGAAGAAAGAAAATCCAGTAAAAGTAAATGTGTATGAAGAGTGGGATAGGAAGGCAAAACCCAAAACTCAGAAAGTAACTTTAGCCTCTGTACTGTGAGATAAGAGAAATATGCTGTGTTGCTACGTGCTTACTATTTTCTAGCAGTGATTTAGATCAAACTGTCCCATAAAGAGGACATAGAGGAAGAGGAAGACAAAAGTGAAAGGGAATTTTTAGAAAGGTTAGAATCTGAGAAAGTACCTAACTGAGATGCTCAGAAGACATTATTAAATCACAGAAGGTATTATGTAACTATTGATTTAAAAAAAAAAGAATGCATTCCTGAATCAAGAGTTTATGAATGGCTTAAGACAAAGAGGAGAGATATGAAGAAGAATTAGCTCTTCACCAGAAGTTCTGGTTATTCTGGTTATTGGATCTGAGAGCATATTATTAAAATTAGGTCCAGATTTCCTAGAATAGTTCTAATTTCAAGTATTCTTTCCTACTGTCTTTATTATTCATGTCTGGTTCACCCTAATTTTGGTTAGTTGAGATGTGGTTGATTTATAAAAGAGCACCAAAGCAGTTGTACTCGACTAAAGAAGTTCTCTAGTTTTTCAGTCTGTGTGTGTCTCTGTGTATCTGTGTTTAATGTATATATTCTAATCTACTTTTTAAACCTAAACTTTGATTTTAAAGTCCATTTTAGAGAAAGAGAGCAAGAGAGACAGACAAGACAGACTATTTAGAAAACTGGTCAAGAAGTGGACTAGGTGGGAGTGGTTATTTAATCCTAGCAAAAGAATAAAGTAAAGTACTTTATTTCCAACTGCCTACTGAACTTACTCCATTTCTATAAAGCTATGTCTGTTTTTTGGCATATTAGTTCTTTAGGGGAACTTTATGATTCCATTCAGTTATAATGTAGAAAACCCTTGACACCGCCCCCACCCAAAGTAAAAGGATTTTGGAGAGTTACTTACAAACTGATGGCTGTCAGCTTTTGTTAAATCATTCTTTACCCTGCTCGGGCCCTGTGTCAAAGTGCTCATTTTTCCATGCTAGGAACCCAGACTGTTTGGTAAAACTTCTTACCATGATGGTATTGTATTCGCTGGCTTGCTCATCTTTCCTGCCTCCCTTCTTTTTCTATTCTTCATGCTCTCTCTTCTCCATTTATTTAAATGCCCAGAAATACTTCAGCCTCTTACATACTCTTCCCATCTGCTCACAAGGTCTTAGAGAATCTCCACATCTGCTTTATAAGTGTCAAGTATCATTACTGTTATTATATGAAGTGTCTACCACACCCTCTCATTGTACTGAGAGTCCAAGTAAGTTTGGTTAGTAAATCACTTGGCTCCTGAAGTGAGGAGAAGGGCTGTTGCTCGATGTGGAGACCCAGAACCGACTTCTACCATTTACTCTGGCAACCGAGAAAGGCTAGACTCCTGTGACTTCTACTCTGTGCAGAGAATTGAAGTCGGGCTCATGACTTGCTCTCTTCATTCCAGGTGACCTTATCTCTCGCTTTCCTGTACTTTTTAAACCATATCCTTGGTAAACCTCTTTTCTTATGAGTCTCTTAATATTTCTAACTATTTTTTTCAGATTTTTTCCTATAATTTATTCCAATCCATATGTTGTTTAACATAGTGATAGATGTTTCCAGTGAATATTTATATTTGCTATAAACAAGAATGAATGCTCTTAGGAAAAACCATGACATTAAGTAGTCCTACAAGTGCAGCATAAAAAAATATATAGCTTATAAACTTTCAGTGGGAGTATTTTAACTTAAAATTTTCTGGTTTAGGTTTAACTTGGAAAATAAGTTATAAAATCTTAGGTAAGCAGATTTATTGCCCTTTGTATAAGTTACTAAAGGGAAATATTTCTTGTATATGATTTATCATTAAAGTTAATATATATATTTAGCTTTATAGTAATTTTATATTTACTTATATTTGAATAGGAAAAGTGCATAGATTAACTTAATATTTTAGTATGTTGGTGCTTTGGTTATTTATATTTTTTCAGGTATAGTTTTTAATACTCAGACATATTTAAATGTTTGATATCTCCCTACTAATTTTAATGAGTCTTCAGCAATTAATGATACTCTTTTATGATAGGTTTTGTGCATACTTAATTTTTTTAAAGATTTTATTTATTTATTTGACAGAGAGAGATCACAAGTAGGCAGAGAGGCAGGCAGAGAGAGAGGGGAAGCAGGCTCCCTGCTGAGCAGAGAGCCTGATGCGGGGCTCGATCCCAGGACCCTGAGATCATGACCTGAGCCGAAGGCAGAGGCTTTAACCCACTGAGCCACCCAGGCGCGCCTGTGCATACTTAATTTTTGAGGATATTGGCTTTTATTCCTAATTTGGAGAAATAGTATATGCTAAGAAACTCATGTTTTTACGGAGGGAAATTGGAACATGGATATTGAAATATTTTTAATCTTTCACATACGGTTCTAGCCTTGAAAACATTCATGTATGTTTTCAAATAGAATCTCTTGTGTTTTTGAACCATATATTTCCAAAGCAGAATAAATTTTCATAACTTTGAGATTTTTATTGAAAACCTTAGGGAGAAGAAAATGACTCAAGAACGATAAAGACCAGGTTTTCTTAAAGTAATGAAGGGGGTAAAAATTTCTATTGCTCTTCCTAGTCCTAATGAGAAAAAATGAGGCCCTAGGCAGTTGGACCTAGGAAATACCCTGGGTGCAAGGCCAGCTGAATTTGGCAGGCAGACATAGACGTGAGCACAAGCTCCAACCCAGCCCAGTGCCATTCCCAATGTGCCCTCTCCCCCTGTGCTTTCAGTAGGTTGTTTGATTTATCACATTTGAACAGTTGGACATGCTAAGAGCATTTTAGTTGTCTCTCAGAGCAGTGGCAATATGGTAAATTCACCCCATCCCTCTTTTTTTTTTTCATTTTTATTTTTAGTTGTAAAAAATATATAGTATAAAATTTATTGTGTTACCCATTTTTAAGTGCACAGTTCAGTAATGTTAACTATAGTCTCAGTGTTGTGCCACCCCAGTCTCTCTTGCCTTTCCATCTAATCTTTATGGCATGGGAAACATCTGAAGGGGCTTTATTCCAGTGCCATTTGGAAAGGTTGTGCACCTCACCTATGTTTACTCCTTCTCTGTAATAGGAAGTTAATTATGTGGGATTTGCTCACCTGAGCCATACAGAAGATCCTGCTTTAGTGTACATTTGGAAATCCCATGCCCCTTTCTGCCCCTGAGGAAAAATTCTTTCGCGATCTAGAGTCAGTGTTCAGTTTAATCTTGAGCATATGAGAATGAGTCACCCTGGGTAAGTATGTAATCCCATTTATACCTTCCTTCCAACCTCCCTTTAATTTTTAAACTTAAGATACTAGATCCTGATTTCCTGTGTAAGGTCTGGTGATTGGGGCCTAACTTAGGGACTGGGCAATGTTGAGATTATTTTGGAACAGCACTTTTTGTTCTACTGAAAATGAAGCTGTACGGCCTAAGTTTTAAAATTCAGACTATGTGTGGAATGTCTGTGTGGATGAAGAAACATGTTAAATGCTTTTTTGGAAGGCAGGAGGAAAGAAGAATGAAAATTTTAAGCTAGTCTGATTTTTTATGGGGGAAATTTTGAGATTTTTAGAATATGTATAAACCAAAGACGACTGACTAGTTGCTCTGTGATTTCTTTGTGTACACAGAAGGAATACTTGATATCTGGCTAAAGAGATATTGCTCAATAGGTGTATTAGCTGACAAAATAAGTGAGTTCTGTTTTTGATTCCAGTTACTATTATCTAAACAAACCACTACTTTCATTTCTTCATTTGTAGAATGAAAAATATTTCACTGGGAAATTATTTTAAAAGAATACTTGCGAAGTACTTTGGAATCTTTAAGGTACTTTGAATGTGGTACTTAAAGAATGTAAATCATTAATGTTTATATTTTCATACCCATGGAGGTATATGGCAGTGGGAGTGAACCTTACAATATCATTTTTTAAAACAGCATACATTTGAACAAGCTGTTCTCCCTAAATGCTTATTTTAAATTGGCAGTGGTTTAGCCAGCAGTCAGTAATCTCACATAGCAAATGTTTGGCACGCCTGTTTTAACCTGCACAGGTTCACTTTGCACAAAGAAAGGGAGGGTGGGGTTACATGGTGGAAGCACCATGTTAGCCTCATTAACATATTTTGAATAACTGTATTTGAACACTTGCCAGCGAAGCTGGGCTATTTGGATGCTTGCCAGATGAGCAATGGGAACTTCTGAGAGGAGCATAGAGATTTGAGCCTGTAAAATGTTTACTTTTGCTTCTTGGAGGGGAAACATTTTAGAAGTTGCTATTTAGGATATTTCTCTTATTCTCCCAACAGAACAACTTTTTTTTTTTTTTTTAAATTCTGCAGAAATTTGAGATCTTCTCTTCTTCCCACCATCTTTGTGTATTTTGTGTGTGTGTGTGGGGGGGGGGGGGTTATGTACCTTAGGACTTGTCTCAGAAATTGTCCCAGAAATACCTTTGATAATCTCTCCCGGATTAGATTTAATTCCCACTCAGCCTGTCTGGTTTTTGCAAAATTAGTCCTAAAGCTCTTTCTGTGAGCCGATCTGGAGAACCTCTTCTGCAAGCTTGTCGTGTGAACACAAATGGTTGGAACAGGACAGACAGGATAAACTAGGGTGCCTGTAGAGTCTACTCAGATCATAAAGATGCCCGCCTGGCTCAGCTCTATGGAGCACAGAAATGGTCTTTACGAGGTTCTAGTTTTGTGGCCTGTAACTGTGTCCAGAAATACTTCTTTGACTTTGCATTGCCACCATCTGGCTGAAACCACAACTTGGGGCTCTAAAACTAGTTAAGGAAATAATAGCTGAAACCAGGTTCTTGGATATTGTACAGATGCAGCAGATTTTAAGGGTAAGAAGATGAGGCAGCACATATGCTTAGCGCTGTAGTTCTTATTTTGGGGGCCAGGTCAGGGAGTATGAGAATCACCAGGGAGCTTTTACAGAAACTATTTGCCATGTTTGTTTTTCCCATTTCACACATATTGCAGTGAAGGGTGGAATGAAAATGTAAAGACGAGGCATTCGAATCTACAACCTGTTGAAACCATGGGTGCTTGCCATTGTGTGGTAGTTTCCACTTACTAAGCCAGTTTGCAACCCTGCCTCTTGCTTACTCTTTAGAATAGAAAGATACAGCCTGATAATACCAACTCTCACTGCTCCTATGAAAGATTTTGAAGTAATATGTCAAATGTGCATTTAATAGACTTACCAAAAAAGGGTTTTCTTCTTGCTTGGAGATTTTTTTTTTCCTTTATTTCTTCAAAGTTGGTTCTTAAGACAGACTTATTAAAATCACACAAATACAGTGTATCAAAAACAGGAAAGAACAATTTGATTATAGCTATTTTTAAAAAAATTTTTAAAAATGAGAATCTAGGAAAATCAAGCCCTAAATTTTTAACAGGTATTGTAATGAGCATATCTATTTATATTTTATATGCCAACCATATATGTGTATATAAATATTTGTGCTTTTATATTTCTAGATGCAGGTTATTAAATTTCAGCTAGCTTTTGCTGAATTTCATTGATTTACTTGTAATTTTGTGAATAATGTGTGTGATTTATATATTTACATAATCACTATCTACTTTTAACTAATTACATAAATACATCTTTGGGTCTTCATAGCTTTTTTCCTTAGTGATTCATAACAGCCTGCTTAAAAGAAAAAATTTATAGGTGATTGTAATCATAAGCAGTGTAGGGTTAATGAATACCTTTGATCATTTCTGTATTTATATTTTTTATCATAGAATGTTAACTTCATGTTTGTGGAGCTTCTCTGTTGTGTCAGTTTCTTGTGTTATAGGAATACTTACGGAGTATTACTAGGTCACAATTTGTACATGTTTAACATCTCTGAGGGTGGTAGATATAAAATCCTTTTCTCAAACAAGTACTCACATGAAACAATGTATTTCAAGTCCTCTAACAACCCTAGTGAAGCTTGAGTTCTGGTTCAGGCCCACATTTAAGTTAATTGTGTGTGTGTGTGTGTGTGTGTGTGTGTGTAAATGATACTAATCACTGATAGTCTCTTTAGAATGTGTTAATATTTTTAGGTCCAAATATGAGTTATTCAGTAGGTACATCAGATTTTAAAAACTAAATGAAATGTAAATATTGACTTTTGTTTCCCTTTTAATTAATTTTAGTGACTTACTAGGTGGTATTTGTGGGGATACATATAACTTCTCCATTGGTTGTTGTGTTCTCCATAATTTAGTTACAAAATACTAGCCATGAAATGCGAATGAAGAGGCTACCTTCAGGTATAGAGAGAGTTTAGCTCATTTAACCATTGCTCTAGCTTATCCTCCTCGGCGTGCTCCCCAGCTCTCTGGCATATTTACGTATTATATAATCCAGACTGGTTTGTCCTGTTTGGTAGGTTTGTTATAACCTGCAAAGCTAAGTAAATGTGCGATAACATTTTAAATGGCTTTACAAGTTAAACAGTACTTTAGGAGTGATGTAGCCGAGGGCCCCAGCTGTCAGATGCCCCAGGGTCAGCCTCCTTTTCGGGCCATTTCCGTTTTCTTGTGGGTAACAGGAAATAAACACGAAACTGTAGTAATGCCTGACCAGAGGACCACTCCTTTGTCCAGGTGACATCCCGCCTGATACTGAAAATGTCTGATACTGAAAGTAGATGTTGCCTGTGTCCACTAATGACTTTTGTACATAGGCAGAAACAACAAACCAAACTGGTGGAACCATTTCCATCTGTCCATGCCCAGTATGAAAACAGTGAAGGAGGAAGGTAGTTAGGTGAGTTTTGTTCCCCTCCTCCCTCAGGGTATTGCTGTGTGCTTGGTGATGAGCATTTCTTAATGGCTGCACAGTACTGGGTTAAACTGATGTAGGGTGCTTACCTTATCCCCAGTTATAGGGCTTCTGGGTTTTCTAAAGCATCCTCTGTCCTTACCTGTTTACTTTATGAAAGCTGTGCGTTCATGTGAATGCTCTAAACCCTCTGTGGGGCCGTGTATCCCTCTTCAGTGTTGTGTATGTCCTCTCATGTTCTTACCATTAGGCCCCCCGCTGGAAACTGGGATCTAATGGTGGGTGTGGAAGTCTTTCCTGGAATGTCTCTCTCCTCCATACAGGTCCTCTTGAGATTTGCAGGGTGCTGCAGGGTGTTAGTTAAACTTATGGTGGTGGTGGTATTGACGACCTCCCCCTGCCTTGCTACATGCTTCAGCCTCTCATGCTCTGACCTGTTCCAATCGCAGGCATCTCTTTGCGCCTACAGACTGGGGACCCTAACTTAGAAGATCTCAGTTTAACAGCAACCTGCTTTTTCCTCGTGAGTCAGGGCTTAGTTTAAAGTATGCTACAGGAGGTTCTCATTTCTGTAGGTCAGGCAGGTTGCAGCCTGCTTGAGTTTTTAGTATCTCTGGTTAATAATGACTTTAGAGCACAGAAGAGGAAATGGCTCTTTTATGAATGTTGCATAAAACTCTGTGGCCTTGTGCAAATGATCTAGCTTCACGTGAATCATGCCTTATAGACAGAATCTGCATTTGTGTGAGTAGATTCACCACTGTGTGTGCTAGTCTGAAGTAATGAGGGACAGAATCATCGCATATATAGCACATACATTTCTTTAACATTATTTTTGCTGTTTTAAATTTGCTTTTATTGAGATCAGAAATACATTTTTTAATCTAACTTTTTATTTTTGAACTGAATATTTAAAACTTACATCTGTGGAATTACCATCTTTTCGATGGTTAATTACTGAAGTTTATAATCAGAAGATTGTGTGAGACTTTTAGAGAAAATGGAAAATAAAATTAGGTCTAGGACAAGGAATTCTACTTGGATATTACAAAAATAGGAAAAAAAAGTGAATGAATAACTGGCAACACAAACACTTTTTCCTGTAAGTTCCTTTTTCCCAAACTCTTGCCATCGTGCTAAAAAAAGTTTTCTTGCAAGTTGATTTTTCTCAGAATCCTGCTGCTTACTGTTAGTAAGAATTTTTTTCATGTGCCAGAGTTTTGTTTTTCATGTGATTTCTGCAGCAATTTGGGTCTTACTGAAAATATTTTTTTTAAGTGTGGTGGCAAAAGTTACTGATAGTAAGCCAAAAGGAAAATTTAATATGAACTTCTGTACAATTTAGTCATAGTGATTAGGGGGAATTAAATGCATTATCCAAGGTGAATGAAGTTAAATTATTATAGGAGAAATCTCAATTCTAATTGAAGATGAAGTATGAGTCCTTATTTCCAGTTTTAAAAATTACATTTTTCACTTGCTACTTGGTCTTTTCCCCCAAGGATGCATATTTTTGAGATTTCTCTATCATGCTAATGCAAGGTAATACTACTGACTGAGCCAACTTAATGCAATGACATCATAGTTTCCTTGGGAATAATTAAGTAGGGTAGAAATTCAAGTTTTTTAGAGGGCATGATCGGACTTCTTGAGCAATGTGATACCTTAGAGCATACAAGAAAGTAACTGAATGCTTTTAAGGGGATAGCTGGTGTTCGCAACTCTCAGTCTGATAGGAAAAAAGAAATCATGTTTTAGATACTACTATTAAAACAGCATGTGATGTATTCATCCTGTTATTCCTTTTAAGAAATGATTTCAGAAATGGTCAAGAACATCTGGTTCAGCAGCCCAGTGTGACTTCCTGACTTACTGGGAGGATCTCACTCTATTTGTTTGCTCTATAAATCATATAGTGGCCTTTGACCAAAAGTAATGAAATATTACCTGGCCTGCTATATCAGTCAGGATTCTTAGTTGTAAGCAACAGAAACCCTAATTTCATCAGAAAAAGAGTTTATTAAAGGTATTAGGTAGAGCACAGTCTCTCTGGGAAAGCAGAGGACATAGCTTAGGGGCTCGTCAGTCAGGAACAGCACCACTGACCTGGTCCAGAATGCAGTAGGTTATTACTGTCTCACAGGCCACGGCCATGGGCCCTGCACCTTATACTGCCAACACCAGTGACACTAGATAAAGAACACTGCCAGTACTACCTCTGGAAGCTGCATTTGCTGCCCCAATCCAGATTCGGATTTTGTATAGTTCTTATTTCTTGAGATTTCTTGAGATTCAAAATCTGGAATGAATTTGTTTGGTGAGCAAGTGTACCTGATTGTGTACCTGTACTCTGTTGCAGGGAAGCTAAGAAAGCAATTACCTGAAAATTTCTGCTTTTGTAGTATTAGGGTTAATGATTTTCCAAATATAGGAAGGGGGAGTTCAGATGCTGGACATCCTAAAAGAATCCTATAAGTCTACTGTTCCAGACATATTGGGGGTAGAGGTAGAAGATTCAAAATAAGGACAACTACCCTCCTACAGAACTTAAAATGTCTGCTAATAATAGGTTTGAGGAGAAAATGTCATAATAAAACCCATAATTTCTCAGTATTCTCACATCAGCTGCCTCCGCAGACATAAGAGCAAGCACTCTGTTTACTAAACAGCTGTTACGTGCTTGGTGGTGGTGTTTTTATTTGTGTTTTTAAATTTTATCTCTAATCCATGCAACAACCTTGAAAAGTAAACATTACTCCCCCCATTTTTATAGGTAAAGAAACTGATGTTCCAAAGTTACCAAAATTACATAGCTGGTAGATGTCAGTGCTGAAATTCAAACTCATTTGTGTTTGTTCCAGAACCCTGTTCTTTCTATTGTACCAGCTCCCCCTCCCCCCCATTGAAATTTTGTGGAAGAGCCCATACGGCCTCCCTGGTTTAAACCAGAACTTTTTATGGGTGCTTCTGCATTGTTTCCCTTAATCCAGCACTTACCATTTATCATGAGTTGGGAGACCCTCTAGGCTCAGGAGAGCGACTGGGGCTAGAGCTGCAAGTTCAGGAACGATAAGAGTGTAAGTGTCCCTGGGTGCTTTGGCATCCATGCAGTCATCCCGGAAGAGTTTGTTGAGTGAGAGAAGGGATGATGAGACTTACAGAACACTGGTTTGGCAGGTGGATCAGAGGAGAGGAACCAACAACAGACACAGTGATTTTCCCTTGGTAGGAGGAGATTGAGAAAAGAGACTTGCTAGGGAAGCCAGAGATCATGGTTTAAGAAGAAGGGTGTGGTTGGGAGTCAGCTGCTTCAAGAATCAAAATGGGATGAGGTGGAAAATAGCCATTTAGGTGAACTAGCCAAGCAGGAAGTTATGGTGGCCTTTTGTAATTTGAAATAATATTCTCTGAATCTTACCCACCTCTGTTAATCTACCATGAAGTGCAGTGATGGAAACACCACCCCGAATTTTAGGTTCTCATTCTCAATAGACACGTACAACTTTGTGTTTAAATTTTTCATTCCTTTTCTTAATAATGCTTTGGTAGTTGTTGGGGCCACACCTGCATAGTGAACAGTCCAGATGGACTAGAGTTTTCCCTATTCTCCATTCTGGAGTCACATTTGTTTTATTTTAGAGGCCGTCGTCCCTCAAGAATGACTTGGATTGACTCCCCATCGGTCTGTTACTTTGTGTCTGCCCACGTAGAAGCTAATCACCCACTTTCCTTCCTACTCATGCGACCTTGTGAAATCTTCCAACGACTTATGCTATTTGTTTGTCTTTTTGCAAATCAGCTGAGCATCATGTCACCTTAAAACATCCTTCTAATTAAACTTCAGAAAAGATGAAGGAAGAGCGATTAAAATTTAGCTATTTATAGTTTATTTGATTCTTCCCTCTCTAGAGAACCTCTTTAGAGTACACAGGCATGGGAGTAAAAATAAAAGCATTCCTGAATTGGTTACAGAAAATTATGGGAAAAATTGGAGAGGTGTTGGAATGGATTTTAATGTCTGTAAGGTTGTATATCCAGAGCAGAGACCGTCTTCAATGGGCCCTGAGCAGGATGGCCTTTTCCTGATGGAGATATGGCCTTATCTTGTCTGTTCTGATCATTGCATGAATTCTCCTTTGTCCTAGAGTGATGGGATTTCCCTCCCCATAGCCTTTTCTGGTTACTGCTGCAGCCCCAGTGTTTGCTAGTTCACTCCCCCACCTTTGTCAATGCCAGTCATCTCTGGCCTACACTAGTTGGCATTGGAATTTGTAAAAAAGGGTGGGAGTAAGAGAGATGAAAATAAAAGCTCTCCCTGCATCTGCTTTTTGTTATTTGTTTCAGAAGGAGAGGAAAATGGTACCTCATATTTTTAATAGTCTTTTCCTTTTCTGCTCATCAAACTCTCCCCACTCCCCTGGACCCTTCTTCTTGTTTCTAACCCTTCAGTATCTGTCTTCCCCATTAGAATGTAAGCTCCCAAGGTAGAAAAGACCATGCCAGTTTTAGTCTTTGCTGTGCCTAACCCCCCGCCCCATTGCCTAGCACAGGGCCTGATGCATAGGAGACATGTGTGTTTGCTTGGTCAGTAAGTGAGGAGAAGCAGTCATGGGAGGAAACCATTATTTCTGTTAGTATCATTCTTGACAAGTTTACCCTGGTCTGATTTCTTATTCTTCCCCCTAGTTCTCTAATCCTGCCTCCTGGCAAGAGGATGACTCTTACAGTGGGGACACATTTTCCTCTGGTACATTTTTCTGTAGAGTGATTAGTCTGTTGGAACTTTATACTTAAGGAAGTTCTTGTGGGCTGGCCAGAGAAGTAAACCATTATGTACGACATTGTTTCTATAGGAAAATGCTTTGTGACTTCAGATGAATCTACTTACAAATTTTTGGATTACAACCTTTCCATTAGTTGGAGACTGCAGTTGCATGATCTTCCATTCAGGCTTTTATTCATTACTAATATATAAATGAACAATAAACCATTTCTTTGTAGAAGGACCAGAGCCAGAAGTCTTTCCTTCTGAGATTATAAACTGTTACATTAAAATGAATTTCATTCATCCAAAAAACATGGCAGTTTATTTCAAATGTATTTATAGAGTGCTTGGCACATACTGGGTTTTGTACAAAGGACTGACACGTGAATAAAATAGGGACTCTATCCTGGTAAGGTCACAATCAGGTTTCCATTTAAATAGGAATTAGACTCATATAGTCCACAAGGTCACTTCCAGCTCTGAAATTCAGTACCTCTGGTTTTGAATTGCTCTATTCATTGGCCCGTTTTCCTTGTCATATATGGTTCTATTATCTATTTTTAGATAATGCTAGAGAGAGCCTAGACGGTCATGAGTAGCAATTAATAGTAGCAATCCAGCCTTTACAACTTTTAAGTAATTCTAAATCTGTTTTTATTATTAAGAATGAGAAATCCAGGAAAAAAATTTACTTTTATTCTAGCTTTAACGTAAAAAAATGAAGCCAGATGCATCATAAAATTGACATAAAAAGATAATGACAGGGGCTTTACTTTGAAAATGTTATTCCGCAAGGGTAATATATATAGGTGTTGGGATTAACAAATATTTTTGGTTTTTTTATGAATGCTTTTCTGTAATTTTTGAACAGTTTATAGCAAGTATATGTACTTCCCCACCACCGTCATTGCACAATATTCCCATGTACATTTGCGTGCAGCACTTCTTCAGATAAACCAAAATATTTTAGTGAGGTGTGCTTCTCTCCCCAAACCATTTACCCATGTGTCTTAATAAATACTTGATCAACAAAACCTAGTTTCTGGGAGTTGGAATGTGGGAAATCTGAATGTTCATATAAAAAATTCTACAGCTATTTATAAAATATGCTTAGAGTTCTGCGTAGTAAAAAATAAGCCTTTCTTGAACTCCCCAATTCGTGACTTGGGTTCTATGGAAATAGTCTTATTCTGCCCTGAAACCTGAAAAGTTACCTGGTAGTTACTTTCAAATATCTTGAACCACAAACTTCCTTATTGGTGGAGTTCCGATTTTTAATAAAAGTCTGTAATTCAAGTATTATATTAACTGTTTCTGACAAGTGAATAAATGACTGTTTCCTCCCAGCACCTGGAGAAAAACAGGTGCTGTATTTGGCTTCTAGAATTCCCCCATGTAGTGATCTGGATAATCCCTGAATTAATATTTAGAGTTAAATTTACCAATACATTTTAGAGTGTTTTTTCTTCTCTATAATAACTACTAATAAACTACATATTTTATTGCCTTATTGGTTTCCTAGTCATCATTTTAGCAGTTTCTTTTTTTTTTAAAGACTTATTTTATTGTG
The DNA here is from genome assembly GCA_028534135.1 of Potos flavus. Lineage (NCBI taxonomy): Eukaryota > Metazoa > Chordata > Mammalia > Carnivora > Procyonidae > Potos > Potos flavus. The sequence goes on along the minus strand of CM052899.1, from coordinate 70,554,309 downwards.
AGAGAGATATCAATCACACAATGGGGGGAGGGGCAGAGGGAGAGAGAGAGGCTGAGAGGTAGAAAGGTAGAGAAGCCGACTCCCTACTGAGCAGGAACATGGAGCCCGAGGCAGGGCTTGATCTCACAATCCCTACATCATGACCTGAGCAGTAAGAAGAGTTGGAAGTTCAACCAACTCAGCTACCTAGTTACCCCAGCAGTTTCTTTTAAGGCAAAAATCAACCTCTGGCTAGAATCTGGTCCCCATAATTATGGGAGATTGAAAACCCACATTTGAGTTCAGTTTTAGGGAAAGAACAATTCGTAAAATATTCAGTAATTTGCTTCTCTGGTCCTGTAAGTATGCTTAGCTATTTTATTTAATACAGAATGGTAACTCATGCAGGTGTACGTCAACCATGCTTCTATTGACGAAGATCATTATCTAGACGGCAAGAATCTCAGATTATTAAAACAAACTGGATGCATATTAATGTGGTTTAATCAGTATTTATTATTGTTTCACCATTAAAGAAATTGAAAGTAGAAGCATTTGCACAAGTTCATTGGAAGATTGTAACTAAAGTTTCTGTTTTAGGAGAAATCACGTTGCAAAGTAATGAATTAAATTTAAAGTGAGAGAAATGCTTTTCTTGATGACTGGCAAATAATAGGTATGCAATAAATAATAGTTTCATTTATGACAAAGAAGGTAAACATTCAGATTTAGAAGTTACGGTTATCTCAGCAGTCCACAGTTCTGCACATCATGAGGCATTTTCCTCCTATTTGTGCATATGGTGCAAAATTGGTAAGCTTTTTATCGTTTTTTTTTTTTAAGATTTTATTTATTTATTTGACAGAGAGAGAGAGAGATCATAAGCAGGCAGAGAGGCAGGCAGAGAGAGGGGGAAGCAGGCTCCCCGCTGAGCAGAGAGCCTGCCACGGGGATAGATCCCAGGACCCTGAGATCATGACCTGAGCCAAAGGCAGAAGCTTAACCCACTGAGCCACCAGGCACCTCTTTTTATCGTTTTATATGCAGTTCTATTTTTTTAATTCCATAATTTTTTTCTTTTTCTTTTCATTTGCTTTTACTCTTAAAATGAACTTTTGCTTAAGGTAAATTTTTACTTGTCATGAGTCAAGTTTTGCTTATACTTGAGGTGTTTCTAAATTCACTGTGTATAACAGTACACAATCAGAAATGTAAGTATGACTCAGAAGAGGAAATTTGGAGCTTTCTAAAGTCTTTGAGTCTTTCTTAGGCAGACAAGTTAAATACTCATATGAGGCCCACTTTGTGTAATTAAGAACAAATAAATGAACAACCAATACAAAACAAAAACCAACATCTGAAAATGTATGATTTTTTTTTTTTTATGTGGTCTTAGAAAACACATACAATGGAACGTAGCACCCCTGGGTTTCAAAAATAATGCCATTAGAAAATACACCTGACGTCATATAAAAGACATTAATAGCTTACTCTAACAATTTTACCTTGTGTTCAGGTATTGAGCTTCATAAAGCTTTATCACTTATTTTTTTTAAATACCTGAAGTGAACCTGATTTGAGGGGTTAACAAGATAGCAGATTCATTTCTTCTAGAAAAGTTCTAAGGCAGTGAGTCTTAAACTTAAAAAATTTCAGTCTGCTATTATGTTCTATGTTTTGTGCATATGGGATATATTCTTTACATAGTTAATATATATGTCTGGTGAAAAATATATATAGAACATTAGCCCAGGTATTCAATTCTATATAAACATACCTATTCAAATGGATTGATTTTATTTTTTTAACAGTTTTGAGATATAAATCATGTACTAGAAAGTGTACCCTGTACCCTTATATAGTGTACAATTCAGTGGTTTTTTAGTATAGTCACAGTTATGTGTCTATCACCACTATCTAATTCTAGAACATTTTTATCACCTCAGGAAAAAAAATCCCATTCCCATTAGCAGTCGCTCTCCATAGCCCCCAACCCACCCCCCACTAGCCTTAGGCAATCATTGATCAGTTCATATAGATTTGCCTATTCTCAATATTTCATATAATGGAATTATATTATATGTGGTCTTTTGTGTCTGGCTTCTTTCACTAGGCATAACATTTTTAAAGTTGATCCATGTTTGTGGCATATATTAGAACTTCATTCCTTGTTATTATATGGATATATCACTATTTATCTAGAATGGATTAAATTTATTTTTGAACTGAAAATCTGACAATCCTCAAAGCCCTCTGTAATTTTCCCAGACTTCTTTCTTTTATCTCTCTCTGTCCACATCCCATACCTTTCACAGCTGGGTTTTCACTGTGTGGTTCCTTGTCTGAGGACTATCTCAAATGCTACTTCCTTTCTGAATTTTTTTTCTATGATTGCTTAGTAATAAGTAATCTTTCTTCCTTCAAATTCTTACGTTCTTCATCTTTGCCATAGTTTCTTTTCTTTTTTTTTTGAGATTTTATTTATTTGTTTGAGAGAGAGCGAACACAGGAGCAGGGGGAGGGGCAGAGGGAGAAGCAGGCTCCCCGCTGAGCAGGGAGCCTGATTCGAGGCTCAATCCAGAACCCCAAGATCATGACCTGAGCTGAAGGCAGGTCACGCTTAACCGACTGAGCCACCCAGGTGCCCCTTTGCCATAGTTTCAACGTGAGTTTTGGTTGTTTTTATACTTGTCTCTCGTTTCATATTTTAATGCATGAGACCGGGGACATTTCTGTTGCTATCAGATATAACCGTGCAAATAGCCAAAAATCAATACATGGTTTTTAAAATACTGAATGAGATCATTGAAGACCACTTGGGTATCATAAAATAAGGCTGTCATTGATAGTTGTTATTTCTAGTTGAGATGCCAAAACTGTCTCAGAAGTTAAAGAAGATAACGATGTTTTTGGAAAAATCTGTCTTCTCATTATTAGTGCGGTGACTTAGTGTATGGTACATAATTAGAACTTAGTAAATGTTTGTTGAATTAGACCCGGGATCTGGTAGCAGGACTGGGTAAATTTTCAATGTCTCTAGAAAGGAAATTCTGTATTTGTTCATAAATACACTTAGGCGGCCCAAATTCAAGAGAGAGAGAGAGCAAGAAATTGAGAGCATATGTTGGTCAAATGAGGAAAAGGTTTGGAGAACCTCTTTGCAGGAGTGCCACAGAGCAATTGCTTTACACTTTTATATTGGATGTGTCCTATTTGAATATGACAGTAAATGTTTGCTTTTTTCTTTTTCAGAGGAGTAAGTTCTAGTTACCACTGAAGACCTAATAAAATAAACTCTAATAAGTTCTGTAAGTGCAAAGGCTAAGGGTACATATTATATCTTTTTTGAAGTCCTATTTGGATCAGCCTTAAGTCAGAGGTAGAATTGTAAATTCAGATGAAGGTCCTTAAGTTCTGACAATGGGTTAGTTCACAAAGTGCTCTTAGGTGCAGTAAGGACCTTGATTCTGGGCTGGTGTTTTCAGCCACATCCACAGGACTTTGAAAAGGAAGAAAGATGTTACTGGTAGGTCCTATCTTTGAAGCAAAAAAGAGTAAACAGGTTCCCATCAGCATGCCAAATAATTTCTTATATTCTAGTGCTAATTACTTTATGTGGTCAAAGATCAGAGAAAGGGGGCCCAGGATTGGAGGAGGTAAGCACCAGACTCTTGGGTTCTCTTAATTTCTCTTTCTCTATGACAGTCGTCGTTAGAATAGGACTGTGCTGTTTTCGGAGTAAATGATGGTACTCCATCATTTTGTGATCATCTAAAACTTAGATTACTTAAGTAGTTTGAAAACTTGTTTTAGTAGGAATTATAAGTTTTATGGTTTTCATTTTTATCTTCTCTATTCCTACCCTTCTAAGTTACTACAGATATGCCAAATTTCTATTTTCTATCATCAAATTTCTATAACTAAATTTTGTAATTAAAATATTTTAATTACATGAGACATACGCAGTTGTTCTTGGTAGTTGATTCCTGTGGAAGTTTTTCCTTATGTTTTGTACAGCTCTCAAAATTTTGTTCCTCTTTATTTAATAATAACTTACGAAGTTGTCTTTGTTTTCCTTTGTCTAAATTCATCTGGTTTTATATGTACTTTTCCCACCTGACCTTTTATTTGCTTAATATTTGCTGTGACTCTAGGACATATAAAGAAATACTGACCCTTACTAAACATTTTCATTCATTTTATACCACTCTGTTGGCACTGAGAAAAGATAGTGTTTTCCCACTTGGTACATTCTTTACAAGGTAAAAATCAATGCAAGGTGAAAACATCCCATTGCTCTAGTAATTCCCACAAAAGGTTAGCCTCAATAATAAAAGATGAAAAAGAGAAGTTTGGTAGTGTTTGTTGTTTCACAAACTCGTATCTAGAGAAAGAACATAATATATACATGATTTCCTGATAACTGCCTTTGGTGTCCAGAATCTGATATTGTTGCATGATAATCTGACATTGCTTCCTGTTTCTGAGGGGATGACTGGATGTGGAGCCAAACTGCTTGCTAAACCAGGAAACTGCTATTTCAGAACGCACAGGAACTCAGGCTGCTTGGGCAGTTGCCCTGAGACACAGCCCAACTGTAAACTGTATGGGCTGCATGTCTTCCCACTGTTGTGACTGGTTTTAAAAAGCGGCCTCAAATACATGAAAGGCCTAGTGTTAGCATGATAATAGCACTAAAACTAAGGAGCAGCAAGGCCTCCAAAACCTACCATGCTCCCACCCTGTCCCTGTCAGCCTTCACACAGACACTGGATGAGTACCAGCTCAGGTGGTAGTTGGTCAGGGACCTGATGGGAAGCAGGGGCAACGCTCCATAATTTAAGGAACATTCAAGAAAAAGACTACTTACTAAGATACACAGTATAATGAGAATATAAGGGCCTGTAAGTGGGGTGGGCAAGGGCTAGTACCTATACCTGAAGAAGAAAGAGGAGGGAATGTTACCAAACCCCCAAAAAGATGGTTATATAGAAATAGCTGCCTTGCCGGAGCTGAGATCTCCGGTCAAAGGACATGGCTGTCCATTGAGAACACAAGGATGCAGCCAGAGAATCAGTCCCCTGCCCTGAGGCCCCTCTCTCTATTAACCCCATTGGCCAAACCTGATCGAAAGCCAGAGAACGAACAAGAGTTGATGCAGTCCTTCATAGTTCAGCCCTCCAGGCTCAGAGCATGGTGGAACTAGATAGAGGGTGGGTCTGGAGGTGTAGATGGCAACTGTCCACCACAGTCGTTGTAATTGTATTAATTGTATTAATTGGGATATCCCTCTCTTCCCTGTTGATACTATGGAACTCCCTTCTATGTCGTTGAGTCTCAAAAATACTTAAGGTTACCTGGTTCAGGCATGTAGAAAATGGCGCCTTTCTATTCATCCAATGTCTATTTTAACATTTTCAGTTATGGAGAACAAAATCTTACTTCAAGAGGCAGCTTATTCTCTTGTTAAACAGCTCTAATCATTAGGAAGGTTGTTCTTGCATTGAAACCTGCCTTCCTGTAACTTGTAGTGGTTGCCAGTTCTCTTTTCGAGCTACACAGAAGGCAGCTACCCTCTTGCCATTTATCTTTTATCCTCATTTTAGCTTTGTGCTATTTAACAGTCATTCACTTATTCAACTTGTACTTATCAAATGTCTACTGTTGGCCAGGACTTTTTCTAGGTGGTGGATATTCAGTGGTGAACAAGACAAAACTCCTGCATTCGTGAAGCTTCTGTTTTAGTGGGTAGAGACAGACATTGAGCAAATATATAACATGATGTCCAGCGGTGATGCTTGCTGAGACTGTTGGCTGTTAACCATCATTCACAAGAGAAAACTATGGTCGAACTGGGGTCTAAATGCATTATGAGTCAACTGTGTAATGCAGTTGCCCAAAAGCCTAATTCCATTTTCGTCTGTGTAAATAGATGCCCGACACTGGAGAGGTCATGTTTCCTCTACTTTCTTATTGTCCAGCTGGACCTGGAGCATTGCATTTATATTCTAGAGGGACATTGGCAAACTGAGACTTGTTCAGGAGATGTCTTCATTATAGCCTTTTAAATCATTGAGGAAGGCCACAGAGTATTCTTTAGGCCAAACCTTCCCAGTTTTGTCAACAGTTTCTCATGTGGTATCATCTCTATACTCTTAACCTTCCTGATCTTTGTCAGATAATTAATTTACTCTCAAAATGCTGCTGTCAGAATTTAACTCGGTTCTCTAGATGTGGTTTCATCTTAGGTGATGCCTAGTCAACTGTTGCTTCCCTTGATCTAGTTATTTAATTTTAGTAATGCAGCTGAGGATTGAATTTCCTGTTGTTGTTTTTTTAAACAGCTGCGTTACATCTGACTCTCAACGTTAAAATACTGCTAAGCCAGGTTTCCAGCATTTGTTTGTGCAATTTATGTTTATACTTAAATATAGGACTTAATATATATCTCTATTAAAATCTCATCTCATTGGTGGCCCTATAGTATCCTACATTAAGATTCTTTTGAATATTGTCTTTCATCTTTTTGTCCTCTGCAAAATCAATAAGCATATTCTCAAACTTCATCTATGTGATTAATAGAACTGCTCAATTAAAGAAAAACAGTGACACCAGATCATTCCTTCAGATTATAGCAGCTCAATAATGAATATTTTTTAGGATGGTGTTTCAAAGAACTGTGAGCACCCTTAATTATGTCATCCATCTCACATTTCTCTATTTTACCTGGACCTTTTCGAGAAATGGAGATGTATTTTGTTTATAGTATTTCTCTCTGATAGTGGCTTATCAAAAAACACATTAGGATAATTGGACATGACACTGGAAATACAATAGGCCATTCCTGCCCCTCCCATACCCAAGTCCTATAATCTGTCTATACTTGAAAACCCAAGGTAGAATTTTGTTTGAATTGATACCAAGCTTACCTATCTATGGTTTCCTCTTTTTTGTATGTACCCTCTTCTTCTTTTCTGGAACTCTTCTTTCATGTATAGGAAACTTGCTAGGAGTGATTCTTTGGTTCTTAAAGATGAGATGAGGCTAAAATTTAAAAGTGACCTTTGTTCCCTCTTTTCAGGGTGGGCTACCATTTCCAGTTTTAAGTCTCTTCCTTGATCAAATCTAGAACATTGAGGCAAAATAGAAGCTGGGTAGTAATACCTTCTCACTTCTGTGAAGGTTGTGTCATTTTTGCCAGGATTTTAAAAGAAAGTGGGGGAATGGATGTGTTACCCCGATTGCTGCTCCTGCTGGCTGTGCCTGAGGTCCTTCTGGGCTCTCTAGCCCCCTGAAGTGCCTGCAGGGAGTCAGCTCTTGCATTCAGTCTTAGATCCGTGTCTGTCCAGAGCCTCAGTACCTGTTTTTGGTTTGGTTTTTAATTTGTGATCTCCCTGTAAGACTACGGTATTTTTTAGCCTCCATATTTATGGGTTAGAAAAAAAAGACAGTCTTGACCTTATTCTTCATGGGAATGTTTTTGTTTTCCAAAGAGTTTGGTATCCTGTTTGCTAGGATTTTTCTAGATGAAATGTATAACATCTTGACTCTGCTCAAATGCTTAAGAGCACATACATCTTGCTGGCAGGGTGACTTTAAAGGGGAGAGTTACTGAAGCTGTCTCTTGCCTCGTACACAAGTGTCCAGGGACCTTGTGGTTAAATATGCCAAACCTGTGAAGTCAAGTGGCTTCTAACTCAGGGTTCGACTTGACTGCAGGTTCTGGAGATGTGCCTGTGCTGACTGGGAGACCAGTGCATTAGCTAAGTTTAAAGACCGGAAGCTGTTAACAATTTTTCTTGCTTTTCACATACTGCAGAGAAAAGGCTAAATCCCATCTGGTGCACACTATTGTGGGAATCTTATACTTTAGATTCATAAACAGTATGTTCGGATTTTGTAGATTTGGCGTTTGCCTGAGTGTGTTCTGTGTTGATTTTATACTAAGTGTAAATTTCTTTCCTTTTACCTATAACTGAATTTTAGTTGACTAAAGGAGTAGAAGTTGAATTTGTGTTTAGTACCTGCAGCTGTTACGAGGCTTGTGTGGGCATCACTGAGGTTGCTTCCCAAGCACAGACATAGCAGTCATGCTCTAGGGAACACCTACCCTGGTTTACACCAGTATTCTGGCAAAACTCCCTCTCAGAAGTGTCTTGATTTGAAAGAAAAACTGTATGGTTCCCTTGGATACATCCCAGAGAATCCTAAAAAGCACGTGGTTCCCACTGTGCAGTCCTTGCTCTGACATCTGGGCCTTTCTTACTCACTGTTCCTTATGAGAGCCCTGAATGACTTGTAGGATCAGAAAATCCAATGACCTTGGAATACTGTTGATCTTCTTGAAGGGACATTTGATTACATACTTCCTTAGAAGAAAAGAGCCAATACACATGGCTGGGGAGCTACTTTCATTATGTTGGGAAATTGCAAACACATTTTCTTAATGTAACCAAACTTTTCTTGCTGAATGGATCTATTT
>CM052899.1:70480703-70545348 GCA_028534135.1 Potos flavus | reverse complement strand
TTCTGTATAAGGTTGGCACTGATTTTGCACAGCTGTGTGTTGGGACCCTAGGATCTGCCTAACAGCCTACAAAGACCAGAAGGGAAGGAGGAGGTACACCACCTCTGATTCCCTTCTCTCACCATAGCGAGAATTAGTAATATTTATTAAGCAGGGCAGTTTGGAAACGTTGTAGATACAAGAAGTCTGACACAGTTCCTGCTCTTTCAGAGTTTACAATACTGTATTATCTTACGTCATTAGAGGGATCTAATTCTGGGCCATGCGGCACCCACTGAATTGGATATTAGCACATTGGGTTCTAGTTTTGTTTCTTCCACTGATTCTCGTTAAGACTTAAAAGGTGGTTTAGTTCTTTTTTTTTTTTTTTAAGATTTATTTATTTGAGAGAGAGCACGCATGAGTGGGGAGGGGCAGAGGGAGAGAATCCTCAAGCTAAGCAGGGAACCCCACATGGGGCTTGATCCTAGGATCCTGAGATCATGACCTGAGCCAAAATCAAGAGTTGGACGCTCAACCAACTGAGGTATCCAGGCGCCCCAAGTTCTGGGGCCTTCCTTAGTTTTCTTATCCATGAAATGAGGAGATTAAATTCTGAAGTCCTTATATCTGTACTTTTTGAGTCATGTCTCATGATACTTTTTTTAAATCATCAGGCTTTGAACCCTATTATTTATTTTAAGAAATTCTTAGCCAAGATGTAGACACTAATTTATATGCTGATGTTATAGGCAACTTAGCAGTTTATTGAACCACATACTTGAGAGAGTCTAGTAATGTATAATGGTAAATAGCTTCAATTTTAAGGGAGAACTGGATCCCAAACCTCTGTAAAATAATTTGGATTATTATATACCTTATTAGATTTATAAAATAGAATATATCTACTGTTGAATATTCACAGAGTTAGAAAGTGGAGAATGATTATTATAAAGAGCTTTTGACTTTACAAAGGGGCTTAACCACTGAATTCTTTTCAGTAGTGAGTTCTGATGCATGTAAAGTAGAATAGGATTTGCAGAAACTTAGTTTATAGGCATCCAAAATACATAGTTGTTTATATTTATAATGCATAGTTCTCTGCGATAGTGCTGGGCATGTGCCTACCAAATATGCCTTCTGTTACCTAACTGGGAATTTCCTATGGCTTGAGAGGCTTTTTTGCAGTTATGTTGGAACATTACAGACCTTTCTTCCCTCACCCTTCATGTTTCTCCTAGTTGTTCAGGCAGCATTTTTTTCTGAAGTGATTAGCTCAGGTATGGGAGATCATCTCTGGTTGTTGAATGAGTCGCCCAATTAGGAGATGAACCTGTGACTGGGGAGGTAGGATGCCTTCTGTAGTGGCAGGAACGTGGACCATGTACAAACAATTTTAGGCTCACTTGCCAGCCCTGCCTCTCACTAGCATTAAGCAAGACACTTAACCCCTCAGAATCTGTTTTTCGTTGGTAAAATGGGAATAATAATGACAATAGTAATAATAATAATAATGTTGATATGACATAGTAGGTTAGAACATTTATCTTTTCTGAAGGAGCTGGCATAAAGTAGACACTCTGCCTTTCCCCTCCAGTCTAGGGAGCAGTCTGAAAGCAGGAACAAAATTGTCGCCCTGGGAGTAACAGTTTCTAAGGCCTCTGTGAGGTATAGGCAGGCAGGGCTGCTGGTACTAGCCGTGTGGTTGGGATAGTCTCCTGTGGTGATTAAACCCTTGATCTCCAGAGCCAGAAAGCCTGGGTTCTACTGTACTAGCTTTGTGATCTTGGAAAAGTCACATACCTGTTTAGTGTCTCAGTTGCTTGATCTGTAAACTGAGGCTAATAGCACTTATCAGGTTGTTGGGAGATCCTGTGTGTTAATCTCTGTACGCTGCTCAGAATGGTCCCGGGCACGTGGTAAGTCTGTGTTTACTGCAGTCTGTTGCAATGAAAATCTTTGTTTGAGTTTAATGCAAACTTTAAAAACATTGCGTGGAATGATGACAGGCTTTATAAGGATAACTGGTATTTTCTCTTGAGGAGTCTGTTATTTTTGAACAGCGCTAAGCCAGTTTCTTTAGCAGGAGATAGATTTGCTCTTAGAAGTCTGCATCAGCTTTCATTTCTTCCTCTCTCCCTGCATGTCCACTCTGTACAGCTTTTGTTATTAATGTGGAGCAGTTGAAGTCACTGACTTGGGTGCAGGCCAGGCCAGTGTTTCTGTGGGCATATATTACTTTCCTAGACTCTGGCAGGAGCGGGATGATCGAAGTCAGAGGTACGGGAAAGCTGTCCTTTTAGGCAGCCCACAGAAAAGGTGTGTTTGCTGTCTCCGTCATATTGATGCTGATAGATCAGAATCTTATTTAGTATCTTAGTAATGTTTTTTTCTTTTACCCTACAGTCTGTATATCTCTTTGAGCTGTCATTTTGCTTGTTCTCTGGTTAGACAGACTAATGCTGTTTTGTTATGTATCTTTCTCCATTGTTGTTTCATTGTTGAAAATCTCTACAGTTAACTAAATATTTGTTTAAGGCAGGTAAAATTTCCCCATAAAGATGTATATTTCTGTAGGATTATATATATCCTACATAGGATATATTTGATGTTTGGTGATTATACAGTCTATATTGTCTTTTTTTCCTCTAAATAAAATAATCCTGTGGGGGAAAGAAATACTTATTGAAATAGCAAGTGTAAGCGTGTTTTTTTCTCAGGAATGATGTAATTTGGGAACACATTTTTATCTTCTGCTCTGCTTTTGTATTTGAGGTTTGGGAGGCTTTGTTTTTGTTGTTTTAGAAAAGCGATGGAATTTTATCATTTTCCTGAAACTCCCTACCTTCACCTTTTCCTGAAATATTTCTTTCAAAGTCCTGTTTTACTTTGTTAAGAGGCTCCGTCATTTAAAAAATAAAAGAGTTTGATTAGTTTAGGCCTTCTCGGTGATCTTGGCTTTACAAAAGAAGAGGCTGTTTGTCTGAGAAGCAGCACTTGGAGGATCATATGACCATTAGTGTGAAACTTGGGGCAGTGATTTGTGAGCTTGAGCCTTTCAGGTTTTTTTTGTTTTTCGCTTTTTCGTTATCAGCAGACAGAGAGGTTGCCTCAGACCCTGTTGTGCCTTGTGACTTGGGATAGGAGATACATTTTCCGATTTTAGACTTTATCCTAACTTCTGTACCCAAATTGTGGGGATTTTCTAAGGCTTTAGTTAACTCCCCGTGCGAAATAGAAATTGATTTCTAGTTGATGTTAGCTACTGCTCAATTGTGACACACGTATTTCTTTTTAATTTGACAGTTGTTTTCTCAAATTGAAAGCAGTAATTGTGAATTAGAATTCCTGGAAATATTATTCTTCCATAATGATATGTCACAGATGTTTGAGTGCTACACACACTCCTCGTTCCATTTTTAATGTCGACTTAGTGGGGATGACATGTGGAGAATAGCTGTGTGTTGTAATGAGTCTGGACCCTTTCCCCAGTGGCTCGCTCCATATGTAATGGTACCCCTCTGTTCTTCCCGAAATGTCCAGTATTGAACATCGAGACTTGGTATGTTGTTTAATATGTGAGTTTCTGAGACTTGTATATCTGTAGATTTGGCCATAAAATAACTGGCCCTATTCCCCAAACTACATTCTACGTCCTCATGAAACGCAGGAGAAAGCTGTGGCCTTTAGTGTCATGATATTCTTTCTAGTTCTTTTAAAAATGTATATTTAAAAGATTTTGAGAATGCTGAGAAGAAAATAAAAATCACTTGCAATTTTACCACTCAGAGAAAAAATGCTGTTAAAATGTTGAGGTATTTACTTCCAGACTAATTTTCTCTATATATTTATATAGATACATAGTTATTCTTTTAAAAGAATGTCTGTAAGCCTTTTTGAACCCTGCTTTTATTTGACATAGCAATATATGTGAGAACATTTTCCACATTCCAAAATATTCTTTGAAAATATGATTTTCGGTGGCTGTATGATTTGTCATCTATTTGGCTCTGGAAATACTTAAAGATGTACCAATTTAAAAAGTCCACTTTGGGGGTAAGGTCTTACTTCCTATTTTAAAAATAATGGGCTCAAAAAGTAATTGAGAACATGTTAATTTTGTGCCTTTCCTCAAGACAGATTTATCTATTCTTCATTACATTTCTGTAACAAAACATTTTCTTTAACTACATAATCCTTGATATGGTAACAACTAAGTTTAATAATTAATTTTTAATTAGCCATTCATAGCTGATTAAACAAGTGAAGTTTTCAAAAATCAACTTATTCTGTTAAAAGAAATCAAACTAGTTTTGAAACAGTTCCTCTCTTCAAATTTGAAGAAATGAGGTTAAGATTTTTTGCAACTGAATTTTGGGTTCATCTACCAGAAACAGTTGGTGTCATTGGCTATACTTTCATGTTGGGTGAACTCAACTTTCCTTGAGCCTCCAGGCTGTACAGAACAGGAAAGGCCATGTGGTCAGGAAAATGGAGCCAGATGGTCCCCGCGATGGTGCCAAGCCCCCAGCAGAGTCAGATGCTACACCTGGCAGAGTAGGGTCAACAGCAAATGTCGGTGGCATTGCTCACCCTTTCCTGGAGAGAAAAGAAAATCTTCCCCTCTGCTGGCATAGTTTGAAACTCCTTTGTAGGCTCCATTCAGCCTGATATAGCAGGTGTCCAGGCAGCTAACTTCTCATGGGCAGTGGAGGAGAGGGTGGTGGCAATAGCTGAGACCAAGTTGGCAGCCCCCATGGCTGTCTCATAAAATCCACATTCTGGCATTCCCAGAGCCTTTCAAAGGAATCTGGGTAAGTCATTAAACTTGTGCCATTTTGGTTTCCTTGGCTCTTTAAGGGGAGTAGTAATTAAACCAAATGGAGCTGTCATTCAGTAGATCTTCGTGGTGCTTTTCAGTTTGAATATTGAAACCTGGAATCCCAGAGCCATCTCTAAATATCACCCTAGAATTGACTACTGTGGCTTGTCCTTGACACAAGGGAGTTGATTTGTGGGAAAGTGTATGTTTGAGAGTCACATGTCCCCAAGTTTACATATCTGAGCAGTTACTTAGGAGCAATGTGACTTTGGGCATATTTGTTAATGTCTCTGAACCTCATCTGTAAACATGATCATAATAATAACTGCTGTCAAGATAAGTGGGAGCTTGTATAAGTGCATGCCACAGAATAAGCTTTCACTTAATATTAGTTCCTGTGATGATGACAGATTCGTGCAGGGTCATCTCACCAGTGTGTGGGTTTGTAATCATTCCATAGACCTGCACCAAAGACATTTTCCCTTCAGAATACAGCCTCATACACTTGAGTAAAACCTGAAAATGCAAAGCTTTATAAAAAGATGTACCAGAATATGTTGACTTAACAGGCTAAAAGGTTTGGGGGGCTTTTTCCTTCTCATTCTGTCTTAGAATAGTCCAGGCGGTCCATACTGGTCCAGGACTACTTATGGTACTTCACTAGACAGATTCCTTCTGTCTTGTTTCTCTGCCATCCCCATCTTCACAGTCAAAGATGACCCACCATGATCTCTTTTTCAGCCCAAGAAAAGGGGGCTGATCTAGAAGTTGTACAGATCATATTCACTCATATTCAGTTAGCCAGAACAGAGTCACATGACCACAGCTAGCTGTAATCCCTAGCAAGTCAGCCAATCTGTGAAAGCTTCTGTTACTCTACAACAGGGGTCAGCAAACACTGATCTGAGTGTCATATCAGCTAGCCACTTGTCATTGTAAATAAAATGATATTGGAACACAGCCACTCCCATTTGTTTATGAATTGTTTGTGGCTGCTTTCACACTACAGTGGAAGAGGTAAGTAGTTGTGCCAGATACCATATTGCCTGCAAAGCCTAAGGAAGTTATTATCTGGCCCTTTATAGAAGTTTGCTGGCTTACTGTCAAAAAAGGGTGCTACCGAGTGATCTATCACAGCCACTGACTCAGGAAACAGGTAAGCCCTGGCGCACTGCCCAAGCCAACTGCTCATTCCCAGACAGTACCAAGGGGGCTGGACAAATTGAAACGGTGGCATCTGGCTGGGCTTCCCAACACTTTTGATGAACAAACTCGGATAAACTTGTCAGCAAGAAAAGCCAATAACTCAAGAGATGAGGGTTTGGAAAAGAGAAAGGAGAAGTTTATTTTTGGTGCCGGCAGCCGGGAGAAATGGCAAACTCAAGCTTTCATCAACCTTTTCTCCCATAAGATGAACACCTAGAGTTTTATAGGAAGAGGTTCAGGGAAGGGGCTGCATGGGGTGTGGTCTTCTAGGCATTCCATTGCTATCAGGGCTTTTCTGGACTGGTGGTTGGAATGTACCATCAATTGTCAGTGCTTCAAGAAAGTGCCATGAGAAATAACTCTAGGGGTCTATAGCTGAGCAAGAGAGCTCGCTGACAAGAGGAAATGGATATTAGGGGAGCAACTGGAAGTCTCTACCACAGTAAGGGGCCTGGTAAGCAGGGTGAGTCACTGCCTTGGACATTCCAAGTCAGGACTGGTTCTTATGAAGACTATGACCCACAGGGCAGTGGTTTGGTATGCAACGGATAGTTGAAGAAGCAGTGTTTAAGGAACGATTTAAAGAGCCTCAGCATGAAATGGTTTTGGGAAGGCGAAGGGGGAGAATACAAAAGGTTGGTTACCAAAGTGAGATTCCATCTTTAGAACATTATTGGGGCACCTGGGTGGCTCAGTCGTTTAAGCGTCTGCCTTCAGCTCAGGTCATGATCCCTAGGGTCCTGGGATTGAGGCCCGAGCCCCACGTTGGGGCAGGGAGAAGCCCCTTGGCGTGGAGACCAGAGAAGGCCTCAGGTGAAGGTGGCCTTGAGGCCCAGGCAGCAGCAGCAGGTTTGCAGGGGAGAAGGGAGCCCCTGCCTCACTCCCAGCCCAGCCTCTCCTGGACCCAGCTGATTTCCCTTCTCAGCCTTGGCCCAAACTCCCAAGGAATATGGCTGACCCTGGTCCCTGCCATCACAAGGCACAGCCCTCAGACACAATGTGAAGCATCAGTTAGTCAGTGTTACAGCGATGCTGTTTACAAACAGGGCCATCTACAAATTAATGCCTCTTACTAAAAACTGGCACTTACTACCTGGAGGAACTTAGGTGTAAATGAAAATAGAGCTCTGATAATTGCATTCAAAATGAGTGCCACTTAAGATCTTAAAAACCCAGAGCCATTTTTAGCTAGTTTTTAGTGAAAGAACACTATTTTTTTTTAAGTGTTTTCTTACTACCTAAAGCAGTATTTGAATGCAGTCGTATTTGGAAGTTTTAAACAGTTCCTTGGAAAGCCAAGGCTGAGCCAGAAATCAGACAGTGCTTTTGTGAGGCATAAGGAAGAGCATGTGTGCAGAACCCCCTGAGTGCAGGAGATGGGCCACCTGCAGGAAAGCCAAGTAGGCCACTCCCAATGGAGGATTTTCTCAGCCTTCCTGCCGGAGGCATACCTGACCACATGGAAGATCCCGCTAAAATCACCCCTGTAATACTCACAGAAAGTAGTATTTTCACAGCTTTGTCTTTCCACAGTTGGTAATCAAATGTAAAAGAGCTTTTATTTTTATAGAAATGATTGGCAACTCTCTTTTCTTCTTCCGTCTTTTAACCAAACCTAGAATGAGGAGACCAATCTAAATAATGAAATACGTGCTTCTGCTGGCAAAGAACTCATGTTATTCACTCATCTCCTGTTAATTAAAACCTACTGAGGTTGGCGACCATGTTGGGAAGCAGATGGATAAGGATGGATTTTCAGTGTGTCTTCAGACCTTGTGAAGGATTGGGAGGAAGGATAGCACATAGACAAAGTGGCAAGTCTTCCCCCGTGAGTGCAGGAGCTGATACTGGAGGCATAAATGCACAGTACTCTCAGCCCTTCTGACAGAGGCAGCAAAGGGGGAAAGAAGGCTTTCCTTTTCTTACAGGCTATGCATTTTGCAGTTACTAGAACAAGACAATTTATCCCAGAATTTTCACACAAGCCTAAGTTAAGGTAAAAAACCATTACCATTATGAGAAAGTCCTGAAGTTACCTCTGTCTCCTAGGATTCTGCTTTTACTGTTCTGTGTCCAGTGTCTGGTGCAGACTCAACAAACAGTATGTATTCAGTGCATATTTATTGAACGAATAAATAAATGGGCTCTGGCACTTAATTGTAAGAGCTTTCTAGAAGATTAAATGGATTCTTAAGAAAAATGATTTTTTTTAAGAGGTGAAATATAAAGACAAAGTCCCCCTTGTCCCTTTCCCCTGTCACACCTCTCCAATACTTACATCCCTGGTAACTCTCCTGGTTTTCATCTAAAAAGTTTGGGAGGAGTGAAGGTTGAAGGTGTGTGGCCTCATACTACTGAAAGGAAAACCCCAGTGTTGTGTAAGCGTTTCATGGGCCCTTTCATAACAAACACAATATTAAACACAGCCAAAAAGATTTTGTTTTGAATTAATCCTGTAACTTAACAGCACTGAAGTGAGGTACAGATCTAGGCTTTGTGTGTAATATGATAGAATTTTGGAAATGGAGTAAAAAGTTTCAACTGGAAGCCTGTTTCAGCTTGGCCTGCTGTGTGATTCCTTTGAAGTTTTGGGGTTTTATACAAATTTAGATCTTCAGTATAGTAAATTAAAGGCATTTGTGAACGAGCCAAATATAATTTATATTCCTTAACTTTGAGCTCATAATATATCTACTCGCAGTATGTAAGAGGTACCAGAAGAAAAATCTCAGTCAGGGTGAGATACTTGCACAATGATTAGTAGTTTCCTTCTGAGAAATACTGTTGGGCATCTGAACTTTGCGTCATACAGATGTGCAGTTGACCGTTGCACCTTCCTACTCTTTACCCTTGGAAAAGTCAATTCTCTGAGTCTGTATTGCTTCAGGAAAATGGAAATAACAACAGTACTTTGCTCAGAGGCTCATTAATGAGATAATTCATGTAAAGCATTCAGAACAGAGCTACATAGAGTGTTTGCACCAACTGAGGCAAAGCCTGTGCTGCTGGAACAAAGAGACCCCCAACATATAGTGAATTAAAGGAGATAAGACTTTGTTTATTGCTCACATAACCAGGTAAGCCTTCCAGGCTCTTCGCCAGGCAGTCATCCTCCTTGTAGAAGTGCAGGGAGCCAAATTCTTTCTGCCTTGCTACTCCACCGCCCCCTACGTCACAGTGTCCATCTGCATGGTTAAGGCAAGGTCCTGGACATGTTTTGTGTCCCAGCTTGAAGTTGGTGGGGGAGAAGTGTAGGGAGGGGTGTGGAGACATCATGCTCAGTGCATTTAAGCCCAGACCTAGAAATGGTACACATGCCTGCCATTCACTCCACCGGAGAGAATTGTCCCCTGATCACATCCAGCGGCGGGGGAGGCTAAGAAGGGTCATTTCTAGCTGGACAGACCTGTACCCAGTTAAAACTCATTTGCTATGAAAGAATAGAAGAGCAGCTTTGGATGAGCAACTCAGAGTTTGCATCACAGTGCTTAATAAATGTGACCATTATTTATTTACTAAAAAATAACATTTTAGGGAAGGGTTTAAATATTCTTGTTCAAGGGGAAGAGGGATCAAAGACGCTGCAGCAGGATTTTTTGTCCCATAAGATGTAAGTTGTTTGGGGGGAGGGGGTCCTTTAAGTATTGAACCTCAAATCCTGGTAAACCGAGGGTGGATCACAAGGCCTTGAGGGTAGAAAAGGTGGATTAAAAAGCAAAGGGGGCGGAACTGTGATAAAGGAGTGAATGCTGATTTAGCTGTGCTCCTCCTTCCTCTCAACCAGCCAGCCACTAGGAAAAAGGCCTGATGTGTAAATTAAAGTTAACCCTTTATCTGACCTGGCAAGGACAAAGTACACCAGCTTCTAAAGAAACTTTTTTTTTAGGAGCAAGGTAGTTATTTCAAAGCACAGAAAAGAGGGCAGGGAAAAGGGGACTTGCACAGTCCATCTTTGATTTTTCTCTTTAAAAGGTATACTTTGTACTGTGTTAAGAAACACTTACATGAACACTTACATAAAAATACTTCATTGAGATTATCTCTGACTTATCGCTGTTGTCAAAGAAAAAACAAAGGTAAAATGAGCAAGTTCCTGCATTTAGTAGAAAGTGCTTCAGGTAAAAATTAACTATTAAGTAAGCAACTTTTCTCAACCGAAGAAATGTACAAATTCTTAAGGACAGCCAAGTTAGGGAAAAAGATCTAGTATTACAGCAAATGTTTTTAAACCCTTATAAATGTGACCTCCTCCAGTTAATGTATTCATGTACATTTAGCAATTGCTAAGAAACAATTAGAAGGAATGAAGTCACGTCCTGAGTTGCTCCTTAGTATGTATTTTTTAATCTGCATTTTTAGCCTTGCCTGGTAACTTGCTTTGGACTCTTGTCTGCAAGTAATGCTTACATGTTTGATAACAGGGTCGTCTTAAAGAGCAGGCATCTGTTTTCGTTTTTGTAAGTAACTCATGCCTAACTGCTAAAAATAGTTGCAGTCATTTTAAACAGATGGTCCAAAGCTGATAGGAAAGAAAGAAGTGAATCTGTTTTTCAAGTTTTTATCTTCCCCGCACCAAAATGGCAAAAATAATTAACAGTAATACTGTGAACCATATTTTATCTAAATGTTTACCTCTAAGGAATAAGTTTTCTAAGAGGTGGGATTTGTAGATTTACCTGTTTGACTTGGTAGAGTCAAAAGCCAAAATAAAGTGCTTAAATTCCTACTTTATGATTGCAATTTATCAAAATGATTACTTCATTGTTGAAATAGAGCTTTTGCTTTTTTTAAAAAAAAAGAAAAGCTGTGGTAAAATGTATGGGGGCTAAGAAAACATGTACATGTAGAAAATTCTGAAATCTTATGAGAGTGGTAAGTGGTAATGACATGTTAGTATTTCATGTAAGTGGGACCTTGCCAGAGGACCTGGAGGAGTACCAGTTGATGAAGTTTATATCCTCCTGATATCCAACTTCTTCAGGGGTCTTGAGCTCATTGTTAATTAGCTACTCTTCTTTAGTTTCTGACATTGAAGATAATGAATCTTTTGTATTTGCAACAATGAATTTGAATTTATGGGGGACTTTGACAAAGAAGAAATTTCTTTAACATGCAGATGTTCTTAGACATGGATGAGCAGATTATAATAGTAGTTTTGCCCAGCAGATAAAATAAGGAAGAGAAACATCCAGAGTTTTCTACTTGTGAAATTCTAGGGTGTTGAACCTCACATAGATTTTTGTTTTTCATTAATTCTCCTTAGTGATCATTGTACCTGGCTCATATGTCCTCGTGTGTGTCCACAAACCACGTGCAATTCTTTGATTTTGATGTTTGCATTTTCTTTACCTTTACTGTTTCAATGGCAACCCACAATTGATAGCTCTTGTGCATTCATGGACTGTGGATTGTAAGCTACCTATCTGGAATATTTCACCTTTGCTTCTGTCCGAATTTGTCTAAATAAAAAGTAGTAGACTGGCTCACAGAAAATAATGAAATCATAGCCCAAGAGTCAGCATTCTACAGCCTGTAGCCCTGATTGTGTGTGAGAAGGTTTTTTACATTTTTATAAGATTGTTTAAAGAGAAGAAGAAGAAAAAAACAATTAGATAAGAGACCATGTGTAGCCTGCTAGGTCTACAGTATTTACTAGCTGGCCTTTTACAAAAATGTTTGCCGCCCCCTGTCACAGACAAGTAGTATAACAGTGATTAAGGACATGGGCTCTGGGGCCAGACTGCATTGGTTCAAGTTCTAAACTTTACTACTTCTAGTATGACCTGGGGCAAGTGACTCAATCTCTCTGTGACTTGTTTTCTCATCTGTAAATGGGAATAATTACAGTGCATACCTTATAGAATTGTGGTGAGGACTATGTTAATGTATAAAGTACTTAAAACAATGCCTGGTATTTAGTATTCAATAAATGTTAATGATTATTATTACTGTAGTGGTGGTGGAAAGTCTTTAGAGATGATCTAAAGTAGTCCTAGCTTTCCAGTGATGGGTGTCCAGATTATCAAAGATCATTTTCTGTCCTCTGCATTAAGAATGAAGGGCCATTTTGTTTTTAATAATGCTTGCTTTGCTGAAAAAAGAAGTCAAGATGACCTATACTCAGGATGCCTGGGTGGCTTAGTCAGTTAAGCGTCTGCAGTCGGGTCAGGTCATGATCCCAGGGTCCTGGAATGAGTCCTTGAGTCTGCCTCCCTGCTCAGGGGAGAGCCTGCTTCTCCCTCTGCCTGCTGCTCCCACTGCTTCTACTCTCTCTCTGACAAATAAATAAAAACTAAAAAAAAAAAAAAAAAAGACAACCTAAACTCAAATGTAAAAAAAAAAAAAATGATCGAAAGCATAAAAATAATAAAGATACCTTTTTTAAGTTAAGAAAAGGACATTAAATGTGATACTTAACAAAAGCAAACAAATTCCTTTATGTGTATATGACAAAGTGTAAGAAGAAATAAAGTGGATGAGAGACATGGAAGAGAGGATAATGGTTAAAAAGAGAAAGAAAGAGAAATAAGAATAAGAAAGGTAGTCAGCAGAAGAGGAAAAACGTTTAGATGAAAAGGAAGGTGGGGGTTTGTGCAGGATGGCCAGTGTTAACATTCCTACTTCCCTAGGGACCCCACTTTCATTGCTCCCATTTGAAGGAAAATATGTCTCCTTTTGTTTCCTTTGCAGAAATAAATTTTCAGCATCAAGTCAAGTAATGCTTACTGGACACACATTGTATGTAAGATATGTTCCTCAGGAAACCTGTCATATATAAAAAATCATATTTTATATATTTATTTCTTAGGTCCAGTAATTTTATTATCTTTAGCCACTTGCCTTATCAGCATACAACATTTGTTGGATTTCTGAATACTTTTCTTCGTCTTCTCTAATACCTCTTTATTTGTTGCCTTGCTCTCTCAGGTAGGGTAAGAGCAAACTTTGTTATTTATAAAATGTAGAAGCTGTTAAAAGAAACAGAAACAAACATATAATGAAGGTTAATTCACTCTTTCTTTTTCCCTCCTTTTTCACTCAAGTTGTTTATTCTGTTTATGGGTATGGGACTAGAGAGATAAGTGTTCCAGGACTGGTATTTGATGATGTCAGGGGACTGAAGTAATGGCCTTGCGTGGAGATTACACAGTGAAACCGCACATTGATGAGCTCATTGTATTAGCTGATGGAGACCTTTGAGAAGACAAGATTGCAGAGCTTTCAAGCCTGGACTCCCAGGATCTGATCCTAAGAGCTTGATAATTGTCACTGCCCGATGGGACTGTGTTAAGAGTAGTGGTGGCTTAGTGTACTGAACTACTTTCTGTGAGAGTATTGTAACAGTTCCACACATCCTTTGGATTATTTACATGAGATTAGGACTTTCAGATCAACTTCAGTTTTCCCTTCTAGCAATTATAGAATTCTCAAACGAGTTCTGCTTGTTGGGTTGTTTTTGTCTTCCTCCACTAGAAATTGAGTTTGCTGAGATAGGTGAATTTTTGTTTCTTGAATTCTTACCATTCCTCCAGTAGCCAGAACAGTGGCACATATAGGTGCTTAATAAATACTTTTGGATGAGTGAGCAAATGAATAAATTGAATATAGTTACTCATTATTCCACTGAAATATCCTCTCCAGACTTACATGGGGTTACCAGTTGATATCGTTTTTATATGCTTTTGTGCTAAGAAGAGTATTTTAGATTTTGAGTGAATTCTGTTCAACAAATACACAGTTGCCTACATAAAAGGGAAATTGAACATGAAATCAATGTTTTCACGGGTTAATATTATTTTAATTTAAATGGTGAACAGTAAGATTATTAGATGCACACGAATTAGTTAGGTCGTTAAGGCCTTTAGTTGCAACTCAACCCCCACAAATGTTTGAAAGGGCTTTAAAATATTATTGTTCCCTTTATTCTAAGAGAATAGGATAACAAATATTAATTTTTAAAACTGTTTTTTGAAATAAAAGTGAGTTATGAAGCAGTAACCACTGTGCTATGCTATTCCTTCCATGTGCCCTTTCTCAGGCTTTGGATGTAACAAAATGAGTGATAAACCAAGGAAGAGGAAGACATGGCATGCAGGGGTTGGTGGACCCACCTTGGGGAAGCAGTGCAGGAATTCGCAGATGAAAGCCACAAACCAGGCCCTTCAGCATGCAATCCTGGTGAAGGAGAAGGATAGGGAAGTGGTGGCAGGGATTCCAGCAGAGTGGACCTAGGGAAGGAGGGGGCTGATAAGAAGTGAAAGTTAATAAAGACAGTTGATGAGGTAAAACACAGCGAATCCATTAGACTTTGGCCATAGGCGTATTCTCTGTCGTGTGGCCTGGGATAGTGGCACTGGCACTGGACAAGGATAGAGGCAAATGCAGTCCTAGCCCCCGCCTGGGACTGTAGGAAACAACACACCTGTTGTCATAGTGGTGTCGATGCCCCTCATTGATTTTAAACTCACAGACTCAACCTGTGGTTATAGAGTAGAATGTCAGTGTTATCAGCCTTGACAATGTAGAAGTATATGTACAGCAGAGGATAATTAGGCAAAGGCATAAGGGAAGATGAAAGTGGGATGAAAACTCATCCTTCCAAGAAAGTTACACTCTATCTGTGCTGATAACGAAAACCAGCGTAAGTATGTGGCTTGAAGACCCTCTCGTTGAGGGACTGGAACTGGTGGTCTCTCTGCGTTGGGAGGAAGAAGGAGAGAGGCAATATGGGGAAAGTGAGCTGACTGGCGAGGCTGGGTAGATAATGTAAAAGTAATAAGTCCTATATAAGCATAGTATTTGGAAATATGAGGTATCTTTTAGTGTCCTGGTAAGAGACTGAATTCAGCTCAGAAGGTTCAAATGCAGACTTTAATGAAGGACTACTTATGATGCTGCAGGCCGGGTTTAGAGGAGGGTCCTTACACCTTTAGGGTTGGAGGGACAAGGAAGGATATAATAAATACTAATTTTAATAACTGTCTATATAAGACTCTTGAGCTCTGGAACAATGTAGGAGCGACCATCCAGGGGCACTGTGCTTAGGAATTAGGCAGCCACCACTGGAAACTAGGAGTTAATGCCAGGAGAAAAGAGAGTAAGTACATTAAACCCCTCCCCAAACACAAAGACGGGCAGAGAATGATTAGGGATGGAGCAGGGCAGGGCTGCTGGGGGGCAGCTGTGGTTTAAACTAAGAATAACCAGCCAGAGTAACTACCAAGACAATCCAAAACCAGGACATGCTTTTCTTTAGAATAGAACTGGTGTGTGTGGGGGGGGAGTGCCTGGAGTGAGCGTTATTATGTTGTCTGATACTGTAGAATTGACGTTTAACCTTCTGTAGGTATGAATTTAATAGGACATTGTAATGTGAATACTTTTATTTATATTATTACTATTTCATCTAATGTGCTGAGAGCTTGGTAGACAGGAGTGACTCAGTCTCTGCTCTTCAGTTGCTTATATGTAGTCTACTTGGAGAAAGAAGATGCCAAACAAACCAGAAGAAAAGATAATAAATATGTTACAGGTTGTGATTAATGCTACAGTTTAATTTCATAGCACACTAAAAAGTTAGTGTTGCTCGTATAAACTTAAGTCTTTACCAGTGATACTACACTAATTTTAAAAATAGAATTATTGGAGAGTGGGAACAGTTCTTTCTTGAGTAGCTTACTTTGCTAATTTTTTAACTATAAATACACAACATACTGCAAATCAGATACACAAATTGAACAGCTGCTTCTTAATTGTTTTGTTCCTTTGTTACTCATTTTAATGAATAATTCGAGCAGACTTCAAAACATTAAATTAGATGTATAAGCATACTTTAAGAATTGTATCATGTCAGTGTATTTAAAACTTAGTAGTGATATCATTGCCTAAATACAGTAAATTTTTAAAGCCAATTATTTTGGCTGCTTTACCCTCTATAAATAATCTGGTAGTAAAATAGAGAAAAGATAAATATTAACCCATGGATCCATGTCCAAGTACAGAGACTTGGGGAAATTCCCCTCCCCACCACCTTCCTGCTTCTTAACATATGAACCCTAATGATTTGAATAAGTCTTTTGGGGGTCCTTGGTTGGAATTTGCCTTTTCCTGCTTTTCTAGTAGAGAGCTGAACAACAACAGAGAAATTGGGGAAAGCATTAAAAGCATAGGAGTTTTATCCGGTCTTCCTTGACACTTCCTGTCTCTGAGGGTGTTGTCCAAAGGGGAAAGATAAATGAACAAGGAAGATGGATGTCAGCTGTCTCCTCATTTCCTCTCGCCTTTCAGAACATTCATGGCAGTCTGAGAACAGAAAAACTTTAAGTCCTGTATTCCTATATCCTCAGCCTTTACTTGTTAAAATAAACCTTTGGACATTTTCTCTCTCCTGATTTAGGCTACTCTGTTTCCTTCATGAAAAAGCTCGTGAGGGTGTTTTAAGCTGATACTGCATCCCTGTAAGAATGGAGTCATAAGTCACTGAAAGCTCACTGCTTTTAGAACCTGCCAGAATTATCATACTAATGCATTTCTTCAAAGGTTGTTAAAAATGGTAATTAAGTAAACTCTGTTTGTTTTTGTGCCCTTAGGCATCTTAGAATGTTTTTTGTATGGATTCTCTCATTTGATTTTGATATGGTTCCAGGAAACAATTCCTACTAATGCAGGAGGAGTTTTATATGTTCAATTCCTTAAATATGGGAGAAAATCTAGAATTGCCTCTCTAGAAATCATTTTGTTTCTAAAAATCATGATTTATGCATTCTTATTGCTCTCGAAATTAAGAAATGAAACCACAAGATCACTGTAGCCCAGAAACTATGTCTAATGTTTGCATCTCCCCTTCACGGATCATTTTCTGATGTTTTCTTCAGGGAGTATGGTTTGCATAACCCTGGCCGGTTGTCTTGCAAATGTGTGTCAGCAGTCACAGGGGGAGAGGGGCGTGCCACATGATTGATTATTTATGTCTATCTTCTTCATGTTCAAAGAGCTGTGCATGTTAGTGCAGAACTCTAGTATAAAACAGGCAGACGGGTTAGAGGAGAGTCTGCTGTTGCCGATGATGAGATCATAACCCAAACCCACACTCCTCTAGACAGAAAGATCCCCGTGGAGATAAGCATGCTTTTTGAGAGGAGTCACTCAGCCACGCCATCACTGAACCATGGTCTCTTTCACTTTTACCTGTTCCTTGACTTGAAGTACTGGGGACATAAATCTGTAGTTTTCCAGAATCTTTGTTTTGGAAATGATTTTGTTTTAGCTATTCATGTCTCAGACACCTGAAAACCAAAAATAGTGGCCAGACCACATCAACTTGGAAACTGGCAGTTAGTAAGTTGTTTGTCTTCTTAAATATTGAGAAAGCCATATACTACCTAGATTCATTTTAGAGATGCAGACTCTTCCTTAAAAGGCAATGATCACAAGTCCAAAGGTACTCAAGGAAATAGTGAATCTATGTAGGTTGATATAAGAGTGTTGTCTTTGGAACATAGTGTTTAATAGGAATTCGTAAGTTAACTTGCTGTTCTCGAGTAACTGATTTGTAGAAGTCCAAAGTAAGTGCTTCGTGCTTTGTTTTGTTTTGTTTTGTTCTTTTCTGTTTGTGTTTGTTTTTCATTTTTGTGGTGTTTGCTTTTTTTATGTTTTCTCTGCTCACAGGGACTCCACTAGGGGGCAGACAAAAGAATGGAGAAGAAACCCATACCAGTGCATTGCATTCACCATAACCTTAAGCCCTGTGTTTGCTACTCTTTCTGGATGCCTTGGGGGAAAGTTTTTCTATTTAGTCGTATTTCATATAGTAGGATCTAAAGTGGTTTTTTTCGTATGTTTCTACATTTAAAGTGTAAACATATTTATACAAGTTTAATGATAATTTTTATATCAACTCATTGTCGTAGTGTTTGTTTTGCTTTTATAGCATGTTTCCACCATCAAACCACTTACTAATTATCTTTTGATGACCATAATGATAATCCTATACGCTTCACCTTATACATGAAGACTTTCACTCATTTATTCAGTCACCACACTTTAAGTTCCTCCTTTTTGCCAGGCATTCTATGTATTGGGTTTGAGAACAGAGCTGTGAAGAGATAGATCCTAGGAGACTGAGAATAAACAAATGGTAAGTTACGGTTGCCCTCTAGGCTGTTTGATGGAAAAACTAGGATGAGAGGAACCAGAAGAGTTTCTTGATGGCTACAGTGCTGGACAATTTTTATTTCTGGTTATTTTCTTTTTTCAAAGTGCTCGTGAAGATTAGAATGCCATATGGGTTTGGAGTGGGGACTTCAGTTGTTAAGTGAGACAGTAAGCCCCTCCTCTTAATCTGGACCATGTCTGGGAAGACAGCTAAGATGTTCTGTTTTTTATTCTTCCTTTGTCTTTACTCCACCAAGAATTACATCTTAGTTACCAAAAAGTCATTTACTTCAGCCAGCCTAGGGTTACATAATCTGAATCTTTAAATGAAAATCTCTTTGCTTTGTCTTTTCATGGTCAGTTATTCAACAAAATACAGGAGGGTGCTTTTGTTTTTATTTCATTTTTAAAGCTAGTCAGATTTTTACGAGAGATGCTTTGTTTCTCCTCAACTTTCCCTCTGTTTTGGGAACAAACTATCTTTTGTTCATTGTAGATAATCCATAAGTAGATTGTCTAATATTTTAATTTTTAAGGAATAAACATTTAAATGGCTAAGGAGTAGAGGTATTTATTTCAAGAATGTCTTCAGGTTACAATGCCTAACACAAGGGAAGTATCAAAATATCTTTTTGGTGAAATAAATTCTTCATTTATTAGATATAATAAGGCATTCTGTACAGTATGAGAAAGCAATTATTGGTAAAATAAGTGGTAGCATTTCCGTCGAGGATTATATATGTTTGTTTTAGTTATTATTCGCTTATAGCATGAATATCATGCTGTAGCAAATTGGACAAGATCTGATAGGACATTCTTTGAGTTCATAATTAAATATCTTAATTACTAGACTGTATCTGGGATACTGTGCTAAGAAAGCCCACCATAAATAAGTGTCCTGTGTTTTTAGTCATTAAATATATTTTCTTTATTGGGTTTCAGAAGACATTTTAGTGAGGGCTTCATCTTTATTTTCCATAATTCTAGCATGGTAAGCAAGACTTGGGGAAAGTCACAATAAGTAAAATATTAGTGAATTAAAATTTTAAACCTGAGGACTTTAAACCTCTGAAAGTTAAAAGTATAGCTCATGAAACCAAAGATACATTCATCTCATTTAAAAAGTTAACTGTTTAAAAAGTACATATGAATAAAAACTAGATAAAAATATGGAAAAATATTTTTTGATGTCAATGGGATTATATATAAGTTCTTCCTGATTTTTCAGTTGAATTTGTTGTTGCTTGTAGTTTATTAATAATAAATTTGTTAAGAAACTGCCCGTACAACTTACATGATTTTATTCTGGAGAACACTTGACTTGGAAATTGGATAACCTCCAGAAATACGGATCCCACCACAGCACTTTATTTTTTATTTTTTAAAGATTTTATTTATTTATTTATTTGACAGAGAGAGAGAGAGATCACAAGTAGGCAGAGAGGCAGGCAGAGGGAGGGGGGAAGCAGGCTCCCCACTGAGCAGAGCCCGATGCTGGGTGCTGGGCTCGATCCCAGGACCCTGAGATCATGACCTGAGCCGAAGGCAGAGACTTTAACCTACTGAGCCAGCCAGGCGCCCTGACCACCACAGCACTTTAAACTAAGAGGTACAGTCACTTGGACGTTTATGACATAAAAGTATAGGGCTAAGCCTGTTGCTGCAGGTTTTTCTTTCTCTTATTTTTTAAATAGCTGCTTCATTTTAAAGATGTCTTAGAATTAAAGGCAGAGGATAAAATTTAAACAAATTCTATCCAAAAATTAACATAAAAAATAATTTTACATAGAGAACAAATGGACATTTTTTCCCTACACCAATGAAATGCTCCTTTGAATCTATAATAGTCTTAGTATTACTGACCCACACCCCTATCCCCTGGCAATCCCAGTTGGTTTAGTTGGAGAATTTTCCATGTGTTTGACTTACTTTTTCTTAATTTTTAAATTTTTAATCAAAATATAGTTGACTTACAATATTAATTTCAGGTATACAGCATAGTGATTCAAGAATTATATACATTACAAAATGCTCACTAAGTATATACAGTATTATTAACTATATTCCCTATGCTGCACTTTTCCTCCCCATGACTTACTTATTTTTTTTTTTTTAATTTATTTATTTGACAGAGAGAGAGAGATCACAAGTAGGCAGTCAGAGAGAGAGAGGGGGGAAGCAGGCTCCCTGCCGAGCAGAGAGCCCGATGCAGGGCTCAATTCCAGGACCCTGAGATCATGACCCGAGCGGAAGGCAGAGGCTTAACCCACTGAACCACCCAGGTGCCCCATGACTTACTTATTTTTAACTGCAAGTTTGTGCCTCTTAATCCCCTTCACCCATTTGGCCCATCCCTTGGCAACCACCAGCTTGTTCTCTGTATTTATGAGTCTCTTCTCTCTTTGTTGTTGCTGTTATTGTTGTTGTTTATTTGTTTTGTTTTGTTTCAGATTTCACATATAAGTTAAATCATATGGTGTTTGTCTTTCTCTGTGTGGCTTATTTCACTCAGCGTAATACCCTCTAGGTTCATCCATGTGTTCACAAATGGCAAAATTTTTATCCTTTTTTGTGGCTGAGACGTATTCCATTATGTGTGTGTGTACCACATCTCCTTTATCCACTCATCTGTCCATGGACAGTTGGGTTATTTCCATCTTTTGACTATTGTAAATCATGCTGCAATAAATGTAGGGGTGCATATATCTTTCCCGATTAGTGTTTTCATTGACTTCAGGTAAATACCCAACAATGAAATTATTGGATCATATGGTACTTCTGTTTTTAGTTTTTCTGAGGAGCCTCTATACTATTTTCCACAGTGTCTGCACCAATTTGTATTCCCACCTACAGTGCACAAGGGTTCAGTTTTCTCCACATCCTTGCCAATACTCGTTGTTTCTTGTATTTTTGATAATAGCCATTCTGACTGGCGTGAGGTGTTATCTCATTGTGGCTTTGATGTGCATTTCCCTAATGACTAGTGATTCAGAATTATCTCACTTTTTAGGAATAGAATAAAAATTAAAACCGTTACCTTCAACATGCCTGCATTCATGTAGTGACTGGGATGGGGGGAGTTTTCCATATGTGTGTATGTTCTACTTGACCTCCTGTCTACATTTATCTATTGCAGCAGCATCTACAGTCTCAGGAATGAGGAAGGGGTAAGAGAAGGGATTGGAGAATAGATAGGTTGAGTGGAAAAATACAGACAGGATATCCTCTTTCAGGTCACGTCCCACCATCAAGATTTGGGGGTTTGTGGGATTCTGAAGCCCTCTAATTAAATGGGGGAAGAGGTACCACCTTTTCCTTTTCTGCTCATCTTCCCCAATCCAAATCCACCCCTCCTTCACTCTAGTTAAATACCACCAATTGCATATTTAAAGTAAAATACTGAAATGTGAATTTCTGTGGTGGAGTGTGGGATGTCTCTATGACGTCCCTGAAAACCCAAAGCCAATCCCTGTTCTCCGAACTCAAGGTTTATATTTAGAAGACAGTGTGGATCCTGTAGTTAGTTTCAAAATGCTGTAAACATGTTTGTGTGGTTATTTTTAGTTTTTACAGACTTTAGTGAACTTTCAAGTTGGCAAATCAGACACAGTCAGTTGTCGTCTGTTACCTCAGATGCCAGCACTTTGTGAATGACTCTGATTGTCTCAAAGGATTTCTAACATATTTAAAGCAGATAAGTGTAAGAAGTTATCTTGTGTCAACAGTGTGTGGCATATCTATATATGTATGATTCTGCATACTGTACATATTTTTAAGCTTTTATGAACTGTATCACTTGAGTAACAGTTTTGCTTGGAGTTCAAGATGAGTTGGGTGCTGCCAAATGGCACGGTTACTCTGGCAGAAATAGCTCGTCGTTTTCTCCTTCTCCCAGCCTTTCTCTCCTAGTTCTCAAACATTAAATCACTATACACAAATCCTTATAGTCACTGTTACTTTCAACCCATTGCATCTACTTCCTATTGGTCAAAGGTTATGAGGCTTGAGTGGTGTAGAAGGAGAGAGAGAAAGCGGACAGAAAAAAGAAAGCTGGGCTCATTTTAGGGCTGACACACCATAGAATGGGCAAGGCAGCACTGGATCGTTGAAAACAAAAAGTAATAAATGATCAACAGCTTGTCTTGTATGATGAGATCCTTGTCTGTATGTTACATGAATGAAAAAGTTATTTCACTCCAAGAATGCTGCTTTAGGAAAGAGTGACACCCCGCTGTGTCGTGGTGGGGAAGGGGGAGGGAAGGTCCGCAGAAGCCCCAGCACTGGGGCTGAGTCTTGCACGTTTGCAGAGATCTTCTTGATTTCATTATCTGTGGAGTAATTTTTATACATGTTCAACTTAGTAGTTAGTTCCCCTCTTTGCATGAGGTTATATTCTTCCTTTCATCTTGAACTCGATATGTTTTATAGTCAGTGACTCCAGAATGCATAATTTATCTATATGGAAGTGTCATTCTATGGAAAACTTTCAATGCCACATTTCCTTTGTTCTGGAAGCTTTGGTGTGAGTTTTATGTTTAGAAGAAAATTGTACTAAGTGTTATTTTGGCTTATGTATAAATGTAATTATGGAAATTTGAAATTTGTTTTTGTAACACTTGGGTGCTTTTCCTCTAGTTTTTAATGTTTTTGAACCATGATCCAAGTCTCAGTGTATCCGTGTTTTATTTTATTGTGAATGTTCAATAAGAAACACAGAACAGAAAATAAGAACATTTTTGTATGTTTTGCTGGAAACTCAAAACTATTCCAGCATTAATTTTGGATTGGATAGCTGAACAGGAAATAGAGTTAGAAATGTGTCAGTTTTATGGAAGATAATTTTTTAAATTCCAGATTATTATTGGTATTTTTTTTTTTTTTACTCTCTATTGAAGCAAGCATGTTCTTTTCCAAATAGTAATAATAACAACCAAATAGATGGATGAAGTTGTGGGCCAATCAGGAAAGGGGTTCACATCATTGTTACCGTCCTAGGCACAGCAGCTTATAGTAGTGCTACACAACTCTACATGGGTCTTATTATTTAGAGCTGCAGGCCTCTTGAGCAACTGGTATTGCCTGTCTCTCAGGTCAAAGAAATGAACTTTAAAACTGCACTGTCCATATGATAGTTATCAGCCCCAGGTGACTAAATTAAGTAAATTAGAAAATCAGGTCCTCAGTTGTACCAGCCACTCTTCAAGTTTCCTATGGCGGCACGTGGCTGGTAGCTGCTGGGATGGCCAGCGTAGTCATTTCCCAAGTTGCAGAAAGTTCTGTTGGACAGCACTGCTCTAGACTGCAATTAAAATTTGTGTCTGTAAAAAAAAAAAAAAAATGTCTGTGCTGGAGAATCTTGTGACTTTAAGATGTGATACCAACTTCCTCCCACGTAAACAATAGCATTTAAGCCAAATTCTCACATCTTACTCTTCAGTTAAGCATGTACATTGACATCATACTTCATAGCACATGGCAGTCTGCCCATAGTCTCTCTTATGACATTACATTCTACCCTCAGGCACTGGAATATCATTTTACACAGGCATACACATGTGCAGCAATTTTAAGTATGTGTGCAAGTGTGTGTGTAGGGAATATAACTATGTATATATAATTAAATATACTAACACAAATAATATTTCATAACTAAAATATGTAGATGTCCTAATCCCATAGGCAGTGTTTGAAGTTGTAGTTTCCTAACTTTCATACTTTGGTGTGGTTCCATATTGAGTTATTTCTTGATTAAGTAGTTTCACTTTTTGTTGACTAAACCTTGTGGAGGAGATTTGATAGGATTTATGGCTGAAGTCTTCCAGAGTAAGAAGGCCCACTGTTGTTTTGGTGTATCATCCGTTTATGTGGAGACTAAGTCAGTGGGCAACAGAGACAGCATCATTGGGGTCACCGGGAGACGTTATTCTATTTGTTCAGGTAACAGTTCTCACACCTTTTAGGCCACCAAGTCCTTGCATGCTGTGCACTGTGCCAAGCACTTAAGGAGGAATGAGACAGGGTCTTAGGGAGGAAGGCAGCTGTACAAAGGACTGATTAACATGCAAGAGAAGGGTGCTGTGCTAGAAGTTTGCCCAAGGTGCTGGAGACACCCTGTAGTGGTCAGCTCTACCTGGCACAGGTGACAGGTAGAACAATAGAAAGTGTTACCAGTATTCTTTCACACCAGTTTCCAGTTATTCCAAATGGAAAGGATTAGTTCCTTGCCCAAATCTCTCAGTATTTTGGATATTTTATAAACCATGGGAGAAAAAGTTTTAAAAATGCCTTTCAACAGCATCCTTTTAAAGACTTTGTAAGACTGCTGCATGGAGATGTATCCTAACTTATTTACTCGATTCCCTTCTGTCACCAACCTTACCGCTCTGCTCAGGACAGAGGGGTTTCCCAAGGTGCGGAACTTTCAGTTTTCTAAAACCGGAATGGTCAGGGGAAAACTGGGATGGTTGGTCACTCTACCTATTGTTGAATATCTAGATCATTTTAATTATTTATTCATATAAACAATACTGTGTTGAATATTTCTGTGCCTACGTATTTAGCTGTATTTTTGCATTATTTCCTTAGATGAGATTCGTAGAAATGAAATTAATGGCTCAGTACTCTGGGCATGTTTAGAGCTCATGATAACTCTTACAGCCCTTTATTGTATTTTTGCCATTTTCAGCCAGATTGGTAAGAATCTGCCTGGACGTTTTGTGCTACCTCTGCCTTCACAGGTTCTTAGGGAGATATGCAGAAAACAGACAGGAACGTACTAGCTGTGGCTCCGATTCTAAATCTCTCACTGGTCAGATTACATATGACTCCATCTACCTTTCTTTTTTTATCACCTTTTATTGTCTCATTTTATTTCACATAAATATTCCTTGAAATTCAATTAAACGTAAGAAGTATTTATTACCTACTCTGTGTTTAGTTTCATGCTGGACAAAAAAAAATGACAGAATATCAAGTAAATAGAAGATACTGTCCCAATTCACTGTTAGAGCACAAGAGTACTAATTGTTCCAAGGCAATACAATACAACAGTAGAAAGGCCAAAGTCTGATTCCAAAAGACAGTGGACTCCCTGATCCCATTCACCTATGACCACACCCCACTGTGAGCTCCCTGACTCTCAGGGCACAGCATAGAAAGAAAGGAGTGAAATCAGAAGAAACCCAAGGCTGGGGGTCTTTCTTCCCAGTCCAGATTCAGCTCTACATCACCCCCGGCCTCCACCCCCAGTCATTCAGGATGTTGCAGACTTCTCTTGGATCCACTGCTAACCAGGCTCTTGCCTCTTTCAGCCACCTCCTGCTAAGGGTAAGAAAGCCATGAAAACCCCCAGAGTTAGAGTGTGTCCCCACAGCCCTGACAGTTGGGAATATGATGAGATACATGAACTAGGATTCACAAAAATATATTCGACCTGCCCCACGATATAGCATTGAGAGTTCATGCCATGAGGTGACCTACTTTCCTGTGGAACTTTAGTAACTAAATTTCCCTGGTTGGGGTCCAAGGTCTCATACCAGACTGTTCTTTGTAGTAAGAAGTATTAAAATGTCGTTCTATTTCAGGCCTTCTTAACATGTGCCCCAGGGGTCCTGTGAACCCCTGAAACTGTACAATGTTATGTATGCGCCTTTTTCTAAGAAAAAGTTCCATTGCTTTTATCAGATTCTCAAAGTGGTCTATGGGGGCGCCTGGGTGGCTCAGTCAGTTAAGCGGCTGCCTTCAGCTCAGGTCATGATCTCAGGGTTCTGGGATCGAGCCGCTTCGGGCCCTCTGCTCAGCAGGGAGCCTGCTTCCCCCCCCCCCCCTTCTGCCTGCCTCTCTGCCTATTTGTGATCTCTCTCTCTCTGTCAAATAAATAAATAAAATATTAAAAAAAAAAGTGGTCTATGACCCAGAAAAGGTCTAAGAACCGCTTTGTATGCACTAAATACTCAGCAGTTTCTGCTGTTGCTTCTTTCGTTTGTTATGTAGGACTTATGCCAGGGCTTTGAGGTAGGTATCAGTTTAGCAATAATTTCAACAAGTAAATTTTATGCACTTTTTTTTTAAGATTTTAAAAATTTATTTATTTGACAGAGAGAGAGATCACAAGTAGGCAGAGAGACCAGCAGAGAGAGAGAGGGGGAAGCAGACTCCATGCTGAACAGAGAGCCCGATGCGGGGCTCGATCCCATGACCCCGAGATAATGACCTGAGCCGAAGGCAGAGGCTTTAACCCACTGAGCCACCCAGGCGCCCCAACTTTATGCACTTTTAATTAATAACTTAAAATTCCCTGTTTCCCACCCCCCAGGTTCTGTAGTATTTATTTCTGAGTTAAATTTGATTTGTTTTTCCTTGTGCTTAGTTTTGCTATTATGAAGTTGTTTCAGGTCCAGATAATTTGTTTTTGTCTGGGTAATATATGTAAACTCCTATTAAAAGGGTTGTGGAGCAGTTGTTAGCCTCCATCTAGGCATTGTTCTGCATTATTTTTGGTGTATTCTTTTGTTTATATTACTAAGCTAAAGTTAGCACAGATAGCACCAGGCTAGAAAATGGTGACAATAGTTTGAAAACAGGAAATTTTAGGCTTGTGTGTGTTTGGAACAGATGATCATAATGATAGAGCCAGTGGAGTGGAAACTTCCACCGAGCCTGTTTTTTCCTTATTTTGCTCTATGAGAAAAGATGGTGCTTCCTGGAAAACAACTCAAGTCTTTTAAAGCAAATGGTTTTCTTTTGTCCCTGTTTCATGGCTAATTTGTTTTTCTTTATTTCATTTACCCTGGTTGTATTATTATGGAAATTTAATATTTTTAATAGGTAAAGTAATTCCCAAAGTGCTTATTTTAGATATTTACTATTTAGATATTTAGTATATTACCATTTACTGACATGGTTTTTAAAGAAAACTTAAAAAATATGAATATTATAGCCACCAAACTTTATGGGAAGTCTTTTAAGTGCTCCCAACTTGCCTTTTTTTTTTAACCCCCTACCTTCCAGTCTTTAAAACAAAGTAGTTATACTTTGTCTAAGCTATTTCCTGACTGAGACTCCTTCCAGATGTATCCTGGAATTCTATATTTAAAAGAAAGGCTAAATTCATTCACTAATTTCAGAGTAAGAAGAAGAGTATACATTTCCGTACATACACAAACTTTGTTTTGTGTACATTGTTCCTAAGTTTTTAAATGTTAATAGACTTTCTTTTTTAGAGCGTTTTTAGTTACAAGCCTTTTACGCAGGTAATATTTTTTTTAATTGTAGAAGTAGTAAATGGAAGCTCCTTGAAAAAAGTCAGACTATACAAAAGTATATAAAATAAAACTAGGAATAAAACCAGGAAACTTGTCTGACCTTCCCATCCCTATTTCTGGAATTACCGCAGTGAAGGCTTCCAATGTGTCTCCTTCCAGACATGTTATCTAAACATAGTTTGTGTGTACAAACACACATTCGTTTCAGGCAAATGGGAATCGTACAGTATGTATAATTCTGCAAGTTGCTCTTTTTTTTCATTTGCCAGTTATCTTGTGGACGTTTTTTATATATAGACCTATTTCATATTTTAAATGTTTTGCATCCCATTTTTTACTGTATAAGTGTCTCATCATTTATTTAATTTAACCATTAACCTGATGAAGAAATTTAGAGTAAAACCTGTCTTATTAGGGGCTCCTGGGTGGCTCAGTAGGTTAAGCGTCTGCCTTTGGCTCAGGTCATGATCCCAGGGTCCTGGGATCCAGCCCCAAGTTAGGCTCCCTGCTCAGTGGGTAGTCTGCGTCTCCCTCTGCCCCTCCCTCCTAGTGCCACCCCTCTTCCCCATGCTTACTTGCTCTCTCATCAGAATTCTCTTGAAGTGCTCTAAGGGAACCGGCTTGTTAATGGGCTGCTTGGGACCTGTGTGCAGAGTAATGTAGCAGGGAGGTGCCTTAATTGGGGGGAGTTGAGGAAAGCTTCAAAGAAGAGGCCTTGAGGAATGAGTAGGAGCTCATTAGGCGAGAGAGTTAGGGTGCGTTAGACTCAGAATAACAGAGCCTGGGTTTTTGGTGCAGTCGTCTGGAGGTAAAAGATCAGAGAGGTGAGCAGCAGGTAAGTATGATTTTAGAGAACCCTGTATGCCATTCTGTGAAAGGAGTTTGAACTTTACCCTAATAACAACTTCGCACATCTTTTTTTCTTTCTCCAAGATCTTCTCATCTCAGTTCACTGACTCTCTACAGTCATTCTGATGAACAGAAAACTTTAAAAGCATCCCATCAAGGCTTTGAGCGCTTCACAACCTGTAAAGTGCTATTGCAGATACGGAAAAATTTAAGGAATGGTCTTGGCTTTCAAGGAACTTGATATCTAGTTGGGGAAATAATTTATAAGCATTTGGAACATTTGGAAATGTATGTAGTAAAATAACAGATGGTTCCACACTGTCCCATAGCAATGCAAGAGACATTTCAGAGCAGTAACTGCTGCATTGCCAAGAGTCCAGAGGGAAGGTGTGGAGAGGAAAGTGGAAGGTTTGGACAGAATCTTAAAGAATGGATTAGGTTTCCAACAGTAGAAAGGAGTTCAAACATTTGCCAGTGGGATAAATATTGTGAACAAAAACAAAGAGGGAGATATATTTAACCTCACTGGCAACAGTAGAAGGCATGAGGGATTAGATAGATATAAGCTTCAAAGGGTCTCTGATTGTTTTTGAAATTAGGTTTTCATTGAGCAACCTCATCCTGCCTGTTGATTGAACCAATGGTTCTCAGTCAGGGTGTCACATTAGAATCATCTGTTGAGCATTTAAAACTACCTATGCCCATGCCAGGCCTCATGCCCTAGACCAACTATCTATCAGAGATGGAGCCCCAGGCATCGTTTTTTTGTTTGTTTGTTTGTTTTTAAGTAAAATTCGCCAGATACTTCTTATGAGCGGTTAGAGTTGAGTGGTCACGGGATCACCCTGAACTCCTTTTTCTGTCCACCCATATATTGGTTATTTCTTTCGTTATCAATTCTTCCAGTAAAGGATTCAGGGAAGGGATTAGGGAGGCTTGGCTAGCAGTACAGCAGGCGTGTTCTCTATCAGTGAGGCCACAGAGAAGTCAGAAAACAGCAGTGCGGCAGTTACAGTGTTTTTCTTTAAAACAGAGCGCATTTACCATTTTAGGCCAGTTTGACATATCTTGTGAATTTATTAATATTATTGCAGGTAATGGTTTGAGGCTAATCTGGATTGAGGTTGTTTTTCTTCCCACGAGATAATGGAGCTCCACCTGTACTTTCTAGCCAGTGTGTACATACCCATACTCTGTAGGGTGTATGAGAAACCTATTTTAAGACCTTACTTCAGTGTGACAAGCCTGTTTTCGGTTTAACTTATGTAATTTGCTTAAGTACAGAAAGTATTTAAAAGAAAAAATTCCTTTAAAATGAAGTTTAAAAATACCTCTGATATCTGTAGAATTTTTAAAACAAACTAATTTATGGCCTAAAAACCTCTATCTTGCCTGACAATTCTCCATTTACAAATGGGTGGGGCAGATTGCAGTTATGTCATTATCCCCGTAACACATAAGATAATGTGACAACGTCCATGTTTTTATCCTTGCCTCCTTTGATTGGCATATTCAACACACGGAAACTGAACACCTCTTTAGGGCTGAGCAGCAGGAAAAGAAAGACAAAAGGTAAAAAAATACAGCTCCAGCCCTCAAGAAACTCACTTGTAGAAATAAATGTTAAACATCATAACTGGCATCAAGGTAGAAATGGGGAGTGTGGAGGGGCCCATTCAGGGATGTTGCCCTGAAGGGGTCTGAGCTGGGTCTAAGGGGTAGATTTTGGGTCACAGGGCAGCATGTGTCAGGGCCATAGGCAGAGCAGAAGCAGAGTGTT
This sequence comes from Potos flavus, assembly GCA_028534135.1. Classification (NCBI taxonomy): domain Eukaryota; kingdom Metazoa; phylum Chordata; class Mammalia; order Carnivora; family Procyonidae; genus Potos; species Potos flavus. The sequence continues at coordinate 70,515,296 of CM052899.1, read as the reverse complement.
AGGGGAGCTGCGGTCATTTCCGATGTGGTTGGGAGGCAGAGAGGGAAGAGATGAGGCTGGAGAGACAGGGAGAGGCTTGAAGGGCCCTGTGTACCCTGCCTGCCAGAGAGTTTGGGCTTCATCCTGCAGGCAGTCACTAAACATAGAGAATGGGTAAATGGCAGTGCAAATACTCCAAGCATTATGGATATTCAGTTTGGCATCTCATCTACATATATTTCCATTGGGATCCATGGACTATATAGGCTCTTCTCTTTGGATGTTAATGTAGTAGCCAAAGTTACTCTTAAAACCCTGAGACAAGACACTGGGTCTAGAGTAGGGTGCTTTTAAGCTACTTCAAAATGCAGACCTGATGATGAAGTCTTATTACTGCATCATTTATTCAACTTAAAATTGAAATGAGTATTGCATATAAGAAAAGACAACAAAGTAAATTTGCGTGGTTCCTTAAGCAAAGCTGCTTATAATGGAAGTCTGGTACCGAAAATGATTTTTTACATGAATTTGATGTAAAATTGCTTTGAATATTTGGTTTTGAATGTTTCTAGAAAACTTGTCCTTTTTTTGTCTGTTACTGCTGCAGGATTGGTGAGGCAATGTACAGCTTTCTCTGGGGCTACCAAGGCAGCAGGGATAAAAATAGGGCAAACTTTAAGAATCCCAGATATTTTCAGATAACAAAGACTGATTTATGTGGGCCCATTTTGCGCTCTGACAAAACATAGAGAAGCTTTTGTGCTGTGATTAGCAAGGGTGCTGATGTCAGTTCTCTTGTCGAGCATCAAGCTTTATTCTGTGGCTAAATTGTGCTTTGTACCATAATCCAGAGAACCTCTGTATCTGCCTTATTAAAGTGTGTAGTTTATGTAATTGCTTTTGTTTTCCAGTTTAATCTGTGCCAGATTCAATGAGAGTGACTCATTTTGTGACTGAGACAAACATTCACATTTGGACCATTTTAAAAATAAATAAATAAGTGGCAGGTGCTGTTGGCTAAAGTCTGTGTTTTAATGTTGTAATTTCCTGCTGTAAGGGTTCATCTCTTATCCTCTGTAATCATGAGCGCAACTTATCTACTGCACCCTGATTGATTGCTACTCATTTCTGGGCTACTTATTTTAGTTTCCAAGAGCCTTTTAAATTTGAACAATATCATTTCAACAGAGAAGCAAAGAAATGGCAGGGGAGCCACGGTTAACCGGAAGGCAAAGAGTGACACATAAGCTGTAGCAGAAGGACACATTCCGTTCTTTTCTTTCTGTCATCTTCCCAAGGTGTTTTGTGCACGTGTTTTGATAAAGCTGTCATAGTCAATTTATTTTATTATATATGTGTTCAGTATGGAGCTCTTTTTCTCAAGTGGAAGAGGTTTTCAAAGCACACCTTTCTCTTCAATGTGGCCCATCTATCTAATCTGATATTCTCAAAATTTTACAACTGTAGAGTCTTAGGGGAATTGTCTTTATTGTACAAGTATTTCTAGGTACCAGACACTGTGCTATGCATTGAGTATGTAATGACAAATGGTCACTGTCTTTGTGGACTTCACAGTCTGCTTAGGGAGTTAGGTGCTAAACAAATAAATACAAAGAAAATTTAAATTGCAAAATGACAATAATCACTACATAGGTAATAAAGTATATTACATAGGTAATAAGGTCCCTAAAATCATGCCCTTGGGAAGAGAAGGCCTAGAACGTCAGAGTCGGCCTGGCAAAGACAATGAAAGAACATACTAGACTCAGGAGATGGCATGTGCAATGTCTCTTGAGTCAGGAAACAGTTTGGCATCCTATTAACTAACTGTATTAGAAGAGAGAAGTGACAGTTGATAAGCCTAACTGTATTAAAAAGATTATAGATGAACTATAGGAGCACAGCAGTATGGCACTATTTAGGGGCAAATCATCCTCCATACAGTTCAGTAGCCTCTGAGAGCTTCCCTAAAAGTGCGGAATAGAGATCGATGCCTATAATACTGAGTCATTGGGGAATGGATGAATTATGTTCAATGAATTATGTAGGAAGGCATTTTAGAAAGATTTCCATGTAAGATATTAAAGTTTTAAAAAGTTATTTCTGTATTTAAAGACGGAACCTTCACTATCTGGAGAAATCACTTACTAAAAGATATGATTCCTTGATGGCCCTAGATAAATGACATAATACTGTATTTTCTCTTTTCTTCTCTATTACTTTTGCAAGCTTACTACTTGATAGGGAGGTATCTTTAGAAGCATAACTTTACTAAGAGATGATATTTATTCTGAAGTAAATAGATGTTTTATATATTAACTGAATGGATTTTTGTAATCCAGAAACCGGTGCTAAATTCGTGTGAATTAACACATCATGATTTTTCAGTGTTCTCTAAAGCATGTGTAAGAACTCCCTCCCGACTACCTTCTCTTTCTGGACACCCCTAACCAATTGCTCTTTACTTGGAGCTTTAGTCAGACTGAGATGTTAATTTAAAACCTTGATAACATTAAAGAACTACATAATATTTTTAGGACTTTGATATTTCTACTAATCTTGTTGAAGGATTGCACCCAGTGTTTTCATGAAGGAGTGCCTCTCCATTTGGCAATAGTTCTGTAGATTTGCTGGGTTTGCTATATTCTCAAATATTTTCATGTATGGTAAATGTTTTCTTATTATTAGTCAACTCCTTGAGAGTAGCAGTCATGAATTAATTACCTACTTGTATTTTCTTCCTACAGGTATTAACAGTATAATCAATAACTTACTGACTGGTTAACTTGCTGATTTATCTTTTAGTGTATCTACATTTCTATTAAAATCTATTTTAGTAGAATTTTAAATTTTAATAGAATCTATTAAAATGTTAAACCTTAAGTTATCACCCAAGTTAATTCAGTTGTGGGTACAATTGTCCAAGTTATTACAGAGGAAGATCTTCAGAGAGGAGTAGTGTTTAGTATTGTTTCTGGGCAGAGTTGTTGGTTTTAAAGACTGCTGAAGCTGACTGTTTCAGTCATTTGGTTCTGCTTTTATTATTTAACCAATGTAGATTTCAAGGAGAGTAATAGTACAAGAATTTTAGGTTTCTTCAGGCATAGCATCATATTTAAAATTTATCAAAGCTTGTAGAGAGAATGCATTGTAAGTGCATATTCAGATTGCCAATATATGTTTGTTGGGATGAGAAGGAAAAAGAGAAAGGAGAAGGAAAATTACAATCTATACTCAAAGAATACAGATCTTATCCATATGGTCTTTGAACAATAGACTGACCAGAAGAAAGACAGTCCATTTCTTTGCTTGCTTTTCAGGTGAGAAATCAGGAAAGCTTCTGAACCCTTTCCCCCCCCCACCCCCGATCCTTGCACCCCTCCTCCCCCCACACACACACGAGAGAGAGAGAGAGAGAGAGAGAGAGAGAGAGAGAAATCTATAGCTTAAGATATGAAGGAGTCTTTTGAAGTATCTATATGTATCTTTATATATTAAGTATCTTTATGTATTCTTTATGGCATGATATTAAGGCATGAAAAACATTGCTTTTTTTTAAATGTGGTAAGATATACTCAACATAAAATTTACCATTTTAACCATTTTACCATTTTAACCATTTTCAAGTGTACAGTTTCAGTGGCATGAAGTACATTCACTTTGTTGTGCAGCCATCACCACTGTCCATCTCCAGAGCTGTCTACTGTCCTAAAACTGTACCCACTAAATGCTCTTTATCTCTGCCTTCCAGCCACTGGCAACTACCATTTTACGTTTTGTCTCTATGAATTTCATTACCAATAGGTGCCTCATATAAGTGGAGTCATATACAGTTTTTTGTGCTTTAGTGACTGGCTTATTTCACATCTCAGGATTCATCCATGTTATAGCATGTGTCAGATTTTTATTCCCTTTTAAGACTGAATAATATCCCATTATGTGTATATACCACATTTTGTTAATTTCTTCATTCAACAGCAGACACTTGGGTTGCTTCTACCTTTTGATTGTTGTGAAAACTGCTACTATAAACATGGGTGTAAAATACCAGTTTGAGACCTTGCTTTCAATTCTCTTCGATATTTACTCTAAACTGAAATCTTTAAAGGAACTGCCATACCATTTTCCATACCAGTTACACCATTTTGCATTCCCATCAGCAATGCACAATGGTTCCAATTTCTGCCATCGTGGCCAACACTTGTTATTTTTTGCTTTTTTGATAACAGGCATTCTGATGTGTATGAAGTTGTATCTCATTGTGGTTTTGATTTGCATTTCTCTAATGATAGTGATGTTGAGCATCATTTCATGTGCTTTTTGGTCATTTATATATCTTTGGAGAATCTGTTCAAGTCCTTTGCCCATTTTTAAATTGGGTTGTTTATTTTTGTTGTTCCCGAGTTGTAGGAATTCTTTATATATTCTAGACATTAATCTTTTTATCAGATAAATTATTTGCAGATATTTTTTCTCTTTCTGTGAGTTGGCTTTTCACTCTGTTGATCGAGTCCTTCAGTGTGTAAGTTTTAAATTTTGATGTATACCTATTTTTTCTTTTGTGTTTCTTCTGCACTCTTAGTGTCATATCCATGAAGCTTTTCCCTGTTTTCTTCTAAGAGTTTTATAGTTTTAGCTCCTACCTTTAGGTCTTTGATCATTCCGAGTTAGTTTTTGTATGATGTAAAGAGTCCAACTTCATTCTTTTACATGTGGATATCCACTTTTCCTGGTTCCATTTGTTGAAACCATTGCTTTTTTTTTTTTTTTTAAGATTTATTTATTTATTTATTTGACAGAGAGAGATCACAAGTAGGCAGAGAAGCAGGCAGAGAGAGAGGGAAGCAGGCTCCCCGCTGAGCAGAGAGCCCGATGTAGGGCTCAATCCCAGGACCCTGAGATCATGACCTGAGCCGAAGGCAGAGGCTTTAACCCACTGAGCCACCCAGGTGCCCGAAACCATTGCTTTTTTATATTTAGTAAAAACTAAGTCTTCCTTCCCTAATATCAAGTTGACTTGATATTACATATCAATGTACTGTCTTCTAATATCAATCAATATCTTCCAGTCTTCCATTAGAAGGTCTAATAGAACATAAGTATGTATATATAGACACATTATTAAGTTAATTGAGGTAAACTTTGCTAGTGTGGTAGATTATTTTGTCGAAACAAAACATGTATGTGACTTTCTCTAGACAATGCATTTGTAAAATTAGTTTGATAAGTGTGCACTCTCTTGAAAAACTTCTGTCAAATTAATACTAGATGGATATTTTTGTTTTGTTCCTAGGCATGGAAGAGGAGATGGTTTGTGTTACGCAGTGGTCGCTTAACTGGAGATCCAGATGTCTTGGAATATTACAAAAATGATCATGCCAAGAAGCCTATCCGTATTATTGATTTAAACTTATGTCAGCAAGTTGATGCTGGATTGACATTTAACAAAAAAGAGTTCGAAAACAGCTACATTTTTGATATCAACACCATTGACCGAATATTCTACTTGGTAGCAGACAGTGAGGAAGAGATGAATAAGTGGGTTCGTTGTATTTGTGACATCTGTGGGTTTAATCCTACAGAAGAAGGTAAGCTCAAGATTTTATTATTCAACCTGAGTTCTCCTTTACTACTGCATTTTTAGAACTGTTACAAAATTCTTTGTTACTTCAATTACACAAAAAATATTGTTTGCTTTTTAACAATAGCTAACAAGCCAAATTTGAAAAAAGTACTAAAGTCTTTAATCAGTTTGGGGAGAAATTTTTTCTAGGATTTAGGGGAGACTTAACCATTGTGGAGTAGTGTCTAAATAAATGTCTTGAAAAAGGTGACAAGGAGACATACTTATTTAAGAGCATTTCTTGAGTCTGTAAATATCAAGTTGAACCTGATAGCACTGCTGATATTTGACTATTTTTCACCTATTAAAAGCATCGTTTTCACGTGACTCAATTCTTTAGTTGTTATCTTAAAAACTATATTGGATTATGAAGTTAGGAAAGAGCCAAGATGATCAATACCTACGAAAAGCAAGTGACAATCAGTCACAAAACATGATGAAAAAGTAACAAATGAGTTTCCTTAACACAGAGGTATCCTAAGAAGAGCATGGAGGGAGGGGGTGCTCAAGGTTTGGATAAGACAGTGAAGAAAAGCTTCTCAGGTAAACTATGTAGGCTTTGAAGGATGTAGTATTTCTACATAAATGAAGAAAGGGCTACAGAACCCTCTAGACTTAGGGCAAGGGAGAGCAAGGACCCAGAAGTGGAACAGCATTTTACGTGACTGGAGCAGGGGGCTGTGAATGATAAAGGCAGGGGGAGAGTTGCTTGAGGAATTGAGATTTGGAGTGCCTGTCCTGGCAAGAGCTGAGTGGGTAGAGGTCTCAGGAAGAATCTTACAGGTGGAATTCCTCTTCAAGTGCTTTTATATATCCTGAGCACTTATTCCCCGTCCACTTCTCTACTTCTCTTCCTTTTATAACAAACACCTATCTAGGAGACTCCAGCACACATTTAGGTTCGTAAAGCCAAACATCAGAAATAAAGGCGGCCTGAGGTCTTTGACCTTAACTGTCTTCATGGTTATGTTCACATTTACAGTGTACATTTCCAAATATCTATATTTAGGAGTGCTGGAGGTTCGGTGAAGGCTGGAAAAATTGCATCAACAATCAACATCAAGTTTTGGATGAAGTGCAAGAGCAATCATCTTTAATTAGCTCAGGTCGGCCTGCTGCTTCCTTTCTGGCCAGTCGGCAGCCTGCAAGAAGGAGCCTTCCAGGACTGGGATTGGCCCGGTGGGGTGGGGAAACCCCTTAGTGAGAGAATCCAGAAGCCTGAGGGGGCAGCACTGAGACAGGAAAGGGAAGCATCCAGTGTAGACAGGAGGTGGCTAATGAGCTAGAGCTTTTCAGCTGAGCTCTAGTGATTAAAAGCCTCAAGAAATTGCTTCACGTGTGGAATTAAGGCTTCAGTGGTTTTTGTGAAGTACTAAGTATGTTCACATTTTAAGTGGGCGTGGGAGTATTACTTCTAACTCCAGTTAAACTCCTTTCCTTTCTTCTTGTATATATAGTCTATGTTTGAGTACAGTGGAGGATTTTAAAGTTAAAATCATAAATGAGATAGCTCTCTAGGGGTTACTTAACGACCACTCAGTAATGATAATTTTTGGATTAAGATGCTACATTAGTTTCATGATATGATGGATTTTCAGTTAAAATAATTTAAGTCTTTGTATATTCTTTGGGTACACAAAGGTATACCTTTCAGTTTACAATTTGTTTTTAGTGACATAAAAGTAGACTTCTGTCCTTAACAGTTGCCTATTTCAATTCAGTTGATCTGAAAGACTTTAGTAGGTATTCTTCCGTCTCTCTTTGTTTTCTATATAATTCTCCTAAATATAATTAACAAAGGAAATGAGATACCCTCCTAGAGGAGATATATTCTTCAATCAAGGAATAGGTCTAATTTTTGGAAGCCCATTCAGGGGTGGGTGGAGTTGAGACCCCACCTCCCAAAAATAAGAATTTCAAATGCACAGGTATCCGAGATTAACTTTGCAAGTTTGAAGGCATGAAGTCTGGTCCATTTGTCCACCTTAGAATGACTCATTATCTGAGTTTGATGAACACCCAGTCATCTCTGGGAAGAAGGAAAGTTTTGTCTGCTTTAGAAAATTGATTCATTAATTTACCAAATTGTTGCATTTGCCAGCATTCTACTAGGCTTTGGACATTTGTTTAACCTACACATTATTAGGTGACTAGTTAGGGAGACAGATGGAAAACATTACAAACACGGAACTGAGTGAGCATCTAGTGGGGAAGGATTCATACCAGAATAATTTATTACAGTTGACGAGTGCAAGATACATAGTGTGTGTGTGTGTGTATGTGTGTATGTATATGGTGTATAATCGTACTTTACTATGTAAGTATGATTACATATATTAAAGTATGATACTGTAGGACTGTGTTAATACAATTCTTTCCCTCATAGAGCTTATAGTCTGTGTAATAGAGACAGGCTAATACTCTAGGAATTGTAATATTGGTAGATAAGTATCCTCGTAAAGAAGAAGTAAATAAGCACAAATAGCAGCTAATTTAGTTTTAAGAAGGTCAGGAAAAGCCTAGGTATTTTAAATGGTTCTGTGACTATAGCTGATAATGTACTAAGAACTTTATTTTGTACTTAGTGGAAAATTTTCATTGATATTAGTAGTCAGAATCAGTCACAATGTCTATTTTTCACTTAATAAACTTAACTGATATAGGGAGGGGGGCCAACTCCCAAATCCTTTTAAAACAGATAAAGTACAATTGCCTTGAATGAAACTCTCAATTTGTGAATGTTTTATCTTCACAGTATCAATAAAGGGGGAGGTTGTAAGAAAATTAATAGTATTATTAGTCACATTTGATATACATAATGAGTTGGTTACCAAGAACAGCTGTGCTAATCATAACTCATTTTTTTATCTCCTCATTAAAAGAAGCCGCTGAGGACTTCAATTTGCCAGTGTTTTCTAAATGTAGTTTATGAGTTATAGCTAAATGCAACTGCATTTGTTTTCTAAATTATGCAGTATAGATTTTTTACAAGTTCATCCTGACCTTCTCCCAAATAGCCAGTTAGAAGTGTCTTACTCTGATGTTGAAGATTTGTGCTTCTCATAAATCATAAAGTTGTAAATAAATCAGTAAGCCATAAATCAGTGAAAGACGAACAGTCCTTCATTGTGTAGTATCAAGGAGCCACAAAAACATTTTACTCTATAATTTTGATTTTTCATGCATAGTAGCAAAACTGCAGAAAGGCTTTAAAGCTAACCACTCTATTTCTCTATTCATTTGTAGTAGCTGACTTTGCTACATGCCTTTAAAAAAAATCCACACATTTAAAGATTTGTATCAAATCCTAAACTGCAGAGAACTGCTATTATTCTTTGTGATCACGTTCGTACAATTTACTGTGACAAGATAAATATCAAAATGTCTGTGTTCTTCCATTTACTTTACCACCTACTTTCTATTTTCTTGCTTCCAAATAGATCTCACCACCAATCACTAAATAATAGGTGTTTTTGTTTTTACCTAGATCTGTCCCCGGAGCCCTGTGCTCTTCCCATTTCAGAGCTGAGTGTGCTCTCACTCTTGGCTTAAAACTAATGACACAAAACCATTTTTCACTCTACTCATGTCAGGCTAGCTGTGGGAAGAAATAGCCTATGCTTGGATATTACAGTCTGAGAAAATAACTATCCACGGTCCCTATGAGAATAACTAGTTTCTGCTGAAAACAAAAGGAAAGGGGAAAAATCGGACCTGTGTTTTGATTCCAGGAACCTCTCAAAATATCATTACCATGTTATTTCCGCTGCCCCAGGTGACCACTGCTATTATTGAATACTCAGAATGCTGGCAAGCTGAATCTGTTTTTAAATTCTAGCTCATTGAACTATGTGCGGTTCCTATGAATGCTTTTATTTAGCAGATTTGAGGGTAGAAACTAATTTCTTTTGTTTTTCTTGGAAATGTGCAGATTTATTTTTGTTTCTACACCACGGTGGAAGCTGTTAAATCTGCTCAACAAGTGCCAGGAAACACAGCCTAACGGCTCTAAACAGCTAACTCGCTTGGCGCAAAGGCTCCTGGTCTAATTTCAGGGTGCAAGATCAGAAAGTTGCCTTTTATCAGTCAGTTGAGTTGCTTTTCTCAAAATGCCCAGATAATAGTAGCTTAAAAAAATAGTGATTCTCTGTTTGATATTCTTCCCTTTAGAAAAGTAGGTAAACCGACATAAGAATATACATATGCTCCCTTTTCTATAAAGCAGTGCTTCTTAATTAGAGAACTTTTAAATTTCTTTTTATTGTTTATTCAGGTATGACTTACTACTGTGGAAGGTACAGATCTTAAGTATACAGTTCATAGTTTTATATATCCATCTGTATCTACATATAGAAATAGAAATCTGTGTAATTGCCACTCAGATCAAGAGGTGGAACATTTCCGGCCCCCTAGAAAGCTTCTTCATTCTTTTTCCCAGTAAAAACCCAGAAAAAAAGCCCAATGTAACCATGATTTTGCTTCTATAACCATAGATTAGTTCTGCCTATTCATTAACTTCATGTAAATAAAACCGTTGAATCTGTCTTTTTTCCAGTTAGTCTGTGAGATTCATCCATGTAGCGTGGTAGTGGGGGTTCTTCATCCTCTTCTATAGCATTCTATTGTGTGAATAGATCACAAATTATGGATCTCTTTGAATGTTGATGGACATTTGGGTTGTTTCTAGGTTTTAATACAAATAAAGCTACTATGAGTTGTGCTACATACACACACACACACACATACGCACACATATACACACACATACATACACACACATATATATACCTTTTGATGGACATGAACACTTGGTTCTTGTGGGTGTGTACCCATGTGTACCCATGGGCGGAATCGCTCCATCATAGGTTATGTACTTGTTGCTACCAGCGGTATCGGAGACTTCCAGTTAAACTACATTCTCACCTACATTTGGTATTGTCAATCATTAATTTTAGCCATTCTAGTGAATGTGTAGTGATATCTCATTGTGGTTTTAATGTGTATTTTCCTGAAGACCACTCCAACTAGAGTGCTTGGTTTTTGTTTTCTTACACATTTTCAAGCTATTGAGATATTGATTCATTCAGTCTCCTGAGATGTGGCTCAGGTACCTAGAACTCTAAAAAAGTGATTCTGACGCCATGACACTTCTGGATAAGAATTAAGGCATTTTCAGTACTTCCTAAGGGTTTATTTTTAAAGTCTCCCGAGGATATTTGTACAACCTGTTAAGGAGATAATCACGACAAATAAAAAAAAATTTCTGTTCGAAATACTTTGAATAGATTGGGCTATAATTAAAGATCTTCAATTTTTTATTAAATAAATTGAAGAAATTGCAGGTTGCTTCACTGAAAATTGCAACTACTGCTCTTTCTTGTTTGTATCTATTTGTTACATTTACCGTTACAAAATGTTCTTCCGTGAGAAATGCTATGCTCAGAAATGAGAAGATGGTTACTTGAGCATCGATGATAATGCATACTCTTTGTGCATAGACTTATTTGCTAATTTAACTAGAGATACATCCAATCAAAATAATTAGACATACAGCCAATCAAAATGCCTCTCTTGACAAAAAAGAAATTCTACAACAGACCAGGTAAACTAGTAATTAATAGAAACAGAGTAACCCTGACCTCTTTATCTTTAATTGTGAACATAAAGGTAAAATTTTTGTAGTAGAAACCCAAAAATATCCTAACAGCAAATGTAGCCCATTTTGAGAGAGAAGGATCTCATCTGATCTCCTGACAAGGACATGAGCAACTCCTCAGTTTTATTACCAAATGCTAGATACAGTATGGCAGTAGTCTTAAAATCAGAGAACCTGTCACATTAACCTTGAAATATTCTCCTTACCAATGAGAAAGAGTCAGATTGCTTCCCTGGGCTTATGCCTTTGGGGGGTGTGTGTGTGTGTGTGTGTGTGTGTGCGCACTCGCGCGTACGTGCAGATATATTATTTTGAATGTTTAGAGGCATTATTTAGGCACCCCAACTCCTATGAGGGACACTAACACCAGGGCATTATGGTTCCAAATAGGATAAAACTGTGCATTAAGCCAGGGATCATGTGGACCAACTTACTAATTGTGGTTCTCCTCACATAATAATGTACTTCTCTTCACTGAAAGCTGGTTAAGGCTTACTTTACCAGTACTTATTAGCTTTCTTAGTAAAATTCAATTAAGAATTTGCTCTAGCAGCTCATTAGGCCTTTAACCGATGCTAATTATATTCTTTATGTCTTTTGAATTAAGAGACAGGGAATAATTTTACACACATAAGCAAACCCTAAACTGATATTTGGTTCTCAGAAACTCAATACCAGCATTACTTAGAGCAGTAATAGAAACCTAGGTGAGGCAGAAAGCAACAAACGTGACTGCTCCACTACTCATCAGGTAGAATGAGGCAAATCACATGTCTTTATACAGTGGAATAGAAGTTTCTTTTTTCAGACCAGTTGGTTAACCTTGACCAGAAATTTTATATCAAGGAATATTTAGACATACTACAATGTTTCCATAAAAATATGCAAAACTGAGTAATAAAAGTGGTATTAATATGAGTAAAATAACCCCCAAGACTAAAACTTTGAAGGCAGCGCATTGTCTGAGGTAAAGTGGTAGAGCAGTGTGCTCTTCCCTTTTAAAGTCCTTTGTATGCCATGTTGTTTGTTTTTCATGGCTGTGCGCAGGTCTTCTCTTTTGTGAGCTTGCTGTGAACATAATGGAAGTTCTCTCTAGAAGTAGATGTAAGCCTTCCCATGTTGTGATCAAGATATTATATATTTTTGGATGGAGCTCTTAGAGTGTATTATGCTAAGCGAAATAAGTCAGGCAGAGAAAGACAAATACCATATGATCTCACTGAAAGAAAACAGATGAACATATGGAAGGGAGTGGGGGGAGAGAGGAAAACAGACCATAAGACTCTTAACGGTAGAGAACAAACTGAGGGGTGATGGAGGGAAGTTGGTTGGGGGTGGGCTAGATGGGTAGTAGATGTTAAAGAGGGTACTTGTTATTTTATGTAAATGATGAATCACTGAATTCTACTCCAGAAAACAATATTGCACTGTGTTAACTAAAAGTTATAAAAGTTATAAATTAAATTAAATTATAAATTAAAAAAAAATATATATATATATGAAGCTCTGCCCCACTGCCTTCACTGTATAAGGACATGTAATAGCACGAAAGTAGAAATAGCATTAATGTCTATGAGTCACAAAATAGAATAATAAATTATAAAATATATTCATTGATAAAGCACTCTCTCACATTAAATGCAATAAATTCATCTGTGTTCCTAAGGAATGAGCTCCAAATATCAGAAATAGTGAAGAACAAAAGGATTTTTAAAATAATGCATATTGTATAACATATCTATTTTAATTTCAAGAAAACACTAACAAAGACACATACACAAAAAGGAACCTTTGAATCCCAGTCTTTTTTTTCTTTTTTGAATCCCAGTCTTTTTTTCTTTTTTCCAGAAATTGAGATGATCTTGCATCTATAAAGGGTAAAAAAAAACTTTAGTCATTCACAGGTGGGAGAAATGGAAGATTAAAAATGAGATGGTGCCATTGTGTTAATAAAACAAGGTCAGACAAACGTGATTGCCTGGCTGGGTGTTTCTTTTCCTACCTAACATGAATCACTCATTTCACTTAGTGTATAGCTATCAAATTTAAAAACAAAATTTAAAGGAAAAGTGTATCTATAAAAACAGCCACCCTACTTACTTTAGGAGTTTTACCAAAAGATTAGAAATCTCATACTGTTATGTAGTGATGTATTTCCAGTGTTGAGTTTCATTTTGTTTTGGTCATAGCTAGAAATTGAATGGGATTATACAATTTTACCACACCTGTATGGTACAAAAAGGAGAAGTATATAAAATATATTTGTGAATACAGCCTGTAGGATACGATACGTGCTTTCTGACCACTCTGCTCTTTTTTTCTCTTCAGTGTTGTATATGTTTTTCTGAAAGCTCTTCCTTAAAAGATAAATAATCCACAAGGATTTACTGAGTCACTGGTTAATCTATGGCCTTTAAAATCCCCTTAAATCTTTTAGATTTGTAATTGAGTCAAAACAGTAAATCATTACTTCATAGTGTTATGTACACTATTTATAATCATCTGTTAGACACAGTAAGATATTTATGAGTTCCCACTGAACTTATGGCATTATGTCATATAAATGTCCCCCCCCAAAATATTTTTCTTTTCTCACCTTTCCTAAATAAGAAAGAATTAACTAATAAACTCCTGGCATAAAATGTTAGATTTTATTAGATGAGCTTGTATGCAGACTTGACATTGGATGCAGCAGGACAGAGGTAAAAACATAGGAAATTAGCTCAACTATTACTTGCTCAGGCCAAACTCTCCAACAGAAAGAAGTCTTTAAACTTAATTAGCATCTAGTAGGGCTTACATAGTTCTTAAGGAGCAAATTCCACACTGTACATTCCGTTGAATGGGTCTTGAAGATTTGGGGTGCTCCTGGCCCCTTCCAACAGGACATAGAGAGGGTGCTCAGTGAGCGCGCTGGGTGAATGAAACCGTGTTGAGCATCTACAACATGTTGGGCAAACTAACGCATAGCATTTCTAATCCTTTTTGTTTGTTTGGGGGAATCACAAATAAAGATAAACTAAGCCATACTTATGTGCTGTTATTCAAGCTTTACAATTATGATATGAGCTCCTGTGTCTAGGAAGAAGAGTCATAAAATACAAACTACATAAATTTCACTGGGGCGCATATATAAATATTAAAGTTGAATACATAAAGACATTATCAAAAGCATATGGACTTATTCTGTAGTACCTGGAGAAGCTAGAGCTGACGTGGGGCTTCTCCCTGGTGATTTAACAGGCTGGGAGACCTGCATTTGATTTTATTTGGTAGAACATATTAAGTCCTTTATCACTTTCGATTGTGTTTTAGAGAATGTTTTGTTGTAAAAAAAATTCTCAGTTTCAACCCAGGCTTTTCTGTTCTGACATAGACAGTAAACAAATTTGTTTATTCATATATGAGCGTTGATCTTTTTCTGGATGTATAGCCTTGTATTCCTAACCAGACTAACAGAGAATTTTTCTTTTGGGTCTTCAAAATGTACTTGATTGTGTCAGTGATTATGGTGGGATTTTATCTCTAGGTTTTCAACTTGTTTTCAAATTACTTCACTCTAAACAATTTAGCTAGTTTCATCTGTCTTCTCAGAATATTGTTAAGTAATTAATTATTCCTTTACTTGCTGGCCCCTTCTGCATGAAAATATTACAGAAATCCAGTAAATGGTACTTGAGGCCATGAGCCAAGGGAAGAGGAGATGTCTTAAAGAAAAGCTCTTTCCCTGAACATGAATCCCACAATTAAAACTGTTTCTCCTTAGTCTGCTGAGGAGCAGAAAGAAAAGAATGAACAGCAAAATAAAGATGGGACAAAGAGGTGATCCTTGTGCCTGTAGATACCACATAATAAAATGGGCCTCCTTGGAAAGTTGGCTTGGCTTGGGAAACACTTTGGTTTTTGTTTTGTTTTTTTTTAAAGATTTATTTATTTGAGAGATAGAGCGAGTGAACGATGCGAAGGGGCAGAGGGAGAGAGAGAATCCTCAAGCAGACTCCCCACTGAGCACAGAGCCCGATGCGGGGCTCAATTCCAGGACCCCGAGATCATGACCTGAGCTGAAACCAAGAGTCAGATGCTTAACTGACTGAAGCCACTCAGGCCCCCGACTTTGTTTTTTATCATGGAAAAAATCTGTCTCCTGTGCTAAGATTGTAGAACATCGTCATTGCCAGTAGCCTTAAAACTAAAGACCGTTGAAGGCAGAGTTAACCGTGGCTTTATTACAGCCTTTGGAAGAAAGAGCCCTACTCTTCAGATCTCTTTGACAAGAGCCAATTATTTCCTGTATAAATGTTGCTGTTTAGGTTGTATTTGTTTTAACTGACATTGTCATGGTTTATCATGCTTTTGTGTGTTTAAACAGTTTTATCTCCAAACCTTCCAGTAGCTTTATTTAAGAAAAAAATTCTTAAAATGGGATAGATGATGATAGTTACGTTTTGGTGTTACAGATCCCGTGAAGCCACCTGGAGGCTCCCTACAAGCGCCGGCTGATTTACCTTTAGCTGTAAATACAGCACCACCGTCCGCCCAGGTGGATTCATCCTCCGCTGCTGCACCTCCTCCGTACCAGCTAATTAACCTACCACCACACCTAGAAACCCTCGGCATCCAGGAGGATCCTCAAGACTACCTCTTGCTAATCAACTGTCAAAGCAAGAAGCCTGAACCCACCAGGTAAACCACAGATGCCTGTGTGTGCGTGGAGTGTGTGTGTGTGTGTGTGTTTGTGTGTGTGTGTGTGTACAGTTAGAAATCTTATCTTTAAACTTTATCAATTCTGATTCAAAGGCTTAAAAGAAACTCAACTCTGTAGGTTTGTATCTAGGCTTACTATTTTTTTCAGGGTGTATTCCTCTAACATTTCTGATATTCAGATTTATGGAAGAAACATGTTCTCTACTATCTTGGCAAAGAACACTTGTACCTTCAAGGCTCTTTTGGAAATCTGTCTCCTGTTTCATAGTCTTTGTTACAGACTCACAGTATTACTTGCTTAACAGATTTCACTGATTTATAAATGGTGATCTTGCTCCATTTCTTATGTGATTGTAAACCAGCCAAGGGTCATCTTTTGTTTCTGAAGAAGGAGAGGAATACCTACTACTAGAAGATTTTGAAAGCAAAACGATTCCATTGCAGTGAGTGTGTTGTGGTTGCTTTGGATCTGTGTGAGAAATTAATTATTCAGGTAAAATCCCAATATAGCAAATTCTATAGGATACACAAATTGGGTTTTAGTGAAATTTGATGAAATCAGACGTATTGCTAAAAACTAAAACTTTCCAGTCGTCATACCTAGCAGTGAAGCAGAGCTTACTCTGACGTTACACATTTTTAAGTAGAAAGACGCACATGGATTTCAGTGCTTGCCCAAAGTTATCATAAAGCCTTTCCGAATCATCTTCATTCCTGCTCCCTTCTTTTCTTCTAAGCTGTACGATATTTTAATTTGATCATTCTTGTCATTTGCTGTTGAGTAATTGGAAGGCCCGAAGTAACGGTGAGAATTGGAGCCAGAAAATGAAGATCAGGGAGCCCGTTTCTGCCATTAGCAGCAGTGTGATGACTAGTGATGTTGGGGATATTTACATCTTGATTTGCAATACATAAAAGTGGGGATGAATTGCACAGTAGATGTGAAATAATTTTTTTTAACAGAATGATTGGATATTAAGCATTATTTTTTTACCTCAAAAATGTTGTTTTCACCTCAAAAATGTTGTTTTCATGGAGAACGTGGCTGTTACTGGGCTAAGATCATACAGAGTGCTTGTTCAATTTTTATATAGAGTTTGTCAAGAACCACAGTTTAGTTGCTGTGAATTACTCCCTGAGATAATGTAATACAAACATTCCAAAGATGGGTTTCTGCATATTGTTGTAATGGGATTTTACCTGTAAGAGCAAAAAAAGAAATCTTTTTATAAATCAACACTAGTTAATAATATCAAATTCTAACTTGATTTTGCTTGTTTGCTGTGAGTATTTAAAATTACACATTCGCAACTTTGTTACCTGTGCTACTATACTAACTAAGATTTTATTTTATGGGGATTCACAAATATTTTTCAATATCAACTTTTTAACAGCCAGCAGCTAAGTGGCAGTTTTCGGTGCATTTTCTTTTCATATGGTATCTTTCATTGATCTCATTGGTATTACAGCTTTCCTGTTGCACTAGAAATTATGCTCCCGAGTCTTGCTCAGATATATTTTGTATCTCTGTTTTGCAGAAGTGACAGTTAATTGACAAATATTTATGAAGTACCCACTATGTGCCCACTCTTTTGCTAGGTGCTGTGAAGGTACAGACTAATTATGTAAGACACAGCCCCCTCAGATACAGTCTCTTCAGAGTTTGTAAGTGAAGCTTTTGAAGAAGTCAGAATGGAAGTGTTAAGTGTTTCTAGATGAAGGCGGGAGAATTGCCTTGCAAACTCTTACTCACCCTGCAGGACTCAGCTCAGACATGTACTCCTCTAGAAAACGTTCCCCCAAACTTCCAGGCTGGACTAAATGCCTGTCTGGGTTTTCATAGCATCCTGGTTGTGCCTCCTTATCTGTGTTTTATCACAGAGTTGGAAATAGCTTGATATTTTAATTTATTCTTCACTAAACTATAAGCTAGTCAAGGGCAGGGAACTTATTACTCCTTGTACTTCTAGCTTTTCTTAACTCACTTGTTTGAATTCAATGAAATGCAAATTTTAGAATATGTGTAGGTGCATTAGAAATTCTTAGAAGGGACAGTGCATGTATTTTTAAGATGGAGGGTGAAACACTTCAAAGGAAGAGTAGGATTTGAACTACCCTGGTTGGTGAGAGGAAAGAGCGAGATATTTGTCATTTGCAATATCTGTCATTTGCAATCCACATAAAAATTATTTGAGGGAAAGGCAAGGTAAGAGTGAGGGATGGGAGGAAGGAAATGAAGAAGGGAATTTGCCTGGAGTAGAGGGTTCCATTGGAGGAGAGTAGGATAGAAGATCGGCATGCCAGATGGAGCCAGCGATGGTAGTGTCGGAACCAAGTGGAGTTGCTTGTGGGCTTCTTGTACTTCCCACAGCCTGTTGGGAACCTTAACAAGATTTTCTCCAGGTAGATGAGTGATATGAAAACCATGTTCTGAAAATACTGACCTTACAGCAATATAGCAGTATGGTCCCTTGGGTTCATTGGAAGAAGGAGAAACTGGAGGAAAGATGTCCCCTAGGATTCTTAGGAGGGGTTAGTGGTGTGAATCTTAGCAGAGACCTGGATCTGAACATGAGGCGGTGACAGTGGGAATAGAGCAGGGGTATAGTTAACTTGGTTAGAAAAAGGACTTGGTGCCTCAGTGGTGGTGGAGATCAAAGAGAATGAATCAAAGCTGATAGTGTTTTAAGCCTCAAGATTCTGGATAAAGACATTTCTTTTAATGGCAAGTCAGAAAGGACAATCAATTTGAGAAGTAAGTTCAGTTTGGTTTGAGACACACAAGCAAGGTAACACCGGGATAACCAAGTAGAATATTTGAACGTTTGAAAATACGGGACTCAGAGTTCGGTGAGAAGATGGGAGTTGTCATCATTCAGTGGAAGGTGAAGTTACGAGAAAGGAGGATTTTTAATTGGTGTCTATGGTAAAGCATTAGAAGACTGAATTCTGTTGGCTGTTCCCAGGTGGAGACCCAGGAAGAAGGAGCCAGTTAGTGAAAGAAGGGAATAATCAGTGAAGGAGAAGGGAAATGAGGGTGTTGCAGTATGACGCCAGAGGCAGAGAGTTTAAATGAATAAATGTGATACACAGTGCCAGGTGTTACTAAGAAATCAGGGAAGATCAGACCTTAAAAAGACTACCATAAGTTATTTTTCAGAAGACCAAGTTTAGGTTCCTACAGGACTTTGGACAACACTCACAGTAGTAGTTAAGGTATCTCGTTAACCATTAAGGAAGTGCACGCAGGGTGCTAGTATCGTCGGCTTCATTTTGGCCTCTACCCAAATTTTTTGATACCGCAAAAGGCAGAGACTAGAAATGTATCCAAAACATTAAATATAGTCTAATGAGAGTTCTCAAGGTTAATTATTTTTTGGAATCGGCCAACTCTGTGGCTTATATTTTGATCATCTTAACAATATTGGCTAAATGTTTGTTGAAGAAAAGTAGGAGAAAGAAAGATACACAAAACCTTTCAAGTTACCACCTCCTTGTAGGTCACATTGAATTTATGCAATACCAGGTAATCATTAGACCGTTAGTCTTCCAGAACAGCGGTTGCCAGAGGTAGGCTGAATAAAGAGCAATGGACCAACTTGATAAACTGTGTTGGCACGAGGTTTCTGCATGCTCTTCAGAGGAAATGCTTTTCCTTGTGTCTATGCCTTAATCATTTACCTTTCTCAGAGTTTTGTATCTTTCTAATTCCAGTGCCTCAGGGATCATGGTTTTATGTGTGGATTTAATAGGTGGAGGTGGGGGTGTGGGCCGGTACAGGACAGGCATTAGGGAGAATGCTTTTGGTGGTTTTGTGGTGGTGGTTTTGTTATCTGGTGTATAATCATAAAAACTAAGAAACATTCATGCTTTCAATCTTATGGATCGCACAAAAAATCGAATGAAAAAAAGCCGTGTATTTTGATTGCTAAGCTATAAATATATTTATTAAAATGTAGTCTTATGTATTCACCATGTTTTATTTTCTGTCATTAACAATTTTTATTTAGAACACACGCTGATTCTGCAAAATCCACCTCTTCTGAAACAGACTGCAATGATAACGTCCCTTCTCATAAAAATCCTGCTTCCTCCCAGAACAAACACGGAGTGAATGGCTTTTTTCAGCAGCAAATGATGTATGACTCTCCACCGCCTCGTGCCGCATCTGTTTCTGTAGACTCCAGCCTTTATAACCTGCCCAGGAGTTTCTCCCACGATGTTTTACCAAAGGTGTCTCCATCGAGTACCGAGGCAGATGGAGAACTCTATGTTTTTAATACCCCATCTGGGACATCCAGTGTAGAGACTCAAATGAGGCATGTATCTATTAGTTATGACATTCCTCCAACACCTGGTAATACTTATCAGATTCCACGAACATTTCCAGAAGGAACCTTGGGACAGACGTCAAAGCTAGACAGTATTCCAGATATTCCTCCACCTCGGCCTCCGAAACCACATCCAGCTCATGACCGATCTCCTGTGGAAACGTGCAGTATCACACGCACGGCCTCAGACACTGACAATAGTTACTGTGTCCCTACAGCAGGGATGCCACCATCACGTAGTAATACCATTTCCACTGTGGATTTGAACAAATTGCGAAAAGGTCAGCTCTAACTGGCTTCTACTGTGTTAGAGGTTAACGATGGAAAATCTGTTTATCTGAATATTTGTTCTTTGCAGCATAGTATGATGTTAAATGATAGTCCTTTTTTCCTTCAGCTCTGCAGTTACCCACTCATGTAGCGAAGATACCAGAGTCTCAGTAGATCGTTGGAAGGGTGTTTGTGCATGCAGCGTGTGCCTGAGTGCGTGTTCTGCTGGAAGGGAGAAAGACTTGGAGTTTTTCATCCCTGAAGAAGTATGGCCTTAGTAATACCTTCCTGCCTCAGGAAGTGTGCACCCCTCTTTCCTGCTTTCCATGTATCCTGGGGGGTAGACTCCCTACTGGGGCAGAGGAGCAGGAAATGGACCAGCCACAAAGCCCCTCCAAGTCATCCCTTTCCTGTATTTATGTGCCATTATGGCCACTTCTGTGTCACATCTGCTGGGCTCCGTTTCCTTCCTTCCTCAATAAGCAATTTATACGTTGTATCTAACAAGTAGACTCCTTTCCAGTCGTGCCATTCTGCTTTTGTTTGGTTTTATTTTTTTCTAAAGCTCGGAATCTTCTCTTCCCTTACCCTAGCCACTTTCCTTAGTCCTATACCATCTCCTAGAGCCTGCCAAAAGTTACAGACCTTGGGAGGAGAAAAATTCAGTCTGGTTTACACTCTGAGGTTCTTAAAGTCCTGGAGATAGAAGGCCAGAGTTTAAGATACACATACCCTAAAAACTATGCGCTAACGTTTTTATATTTTGTTGGTAGAGTTACCCACCTGTCCTAAAGAGAATAAAGATTTAATGCATCACAAAGAGTACTAATAGGGAGACTTCATTTACCCATTCAATACCAATTTCTGATTCTCTTCATGAAGTGGCTCTGTAATCTAATTACAGGTTAGTGAGAAAGAAGTTAGGCCCAAGGTGGTGCAGAAGATGAGAAAAGAGAAGTATTTCTTTTCTCTGTCTTTATTATTATTATTTTTATTTTAGATTTTATTTATTTATTTGACAGAGAGAGAGTGAGAGACAGCGAGAGAGGGAACACAGGCAGGGGGAGTGGGAGAGGGAGAAGCAGGCTTCCCACAGAGCAGGGAGCCTGATGCGCGGGGGTCGATCCCAGGACCCTGGGATCATGGCCTGAGCCGAAGGCAGATGCCTAACGACTGAGCCACCCAGGTGCCCCTTTTCTCTGTCTTTAAACAACTCAACATCCTGGGCTTAGACATTCATTCATTGTCGTAATCAAATGCTGGTACTGGTTAGCATATTAGTGAGTGTCTGCATTTTCTAGTGATTTAATGTCCCATTCGGGATATTATTCTGTGAGCATCTTTTTAAAAATCTGTGTGTGTGCATGCATACCTGCACGCATGTGTGTAAAGAGAGAGAACAGACCATTCTGAGAACTGGCAAAGATGGGAAGAAATGCTGATCATTTGTTTTCTATTTTAGATACTAGTTCTCAAGACTGCTATGATATTCCACGAACATTTCCAAGTGACAGATCTAGTTCACTTGAAGGCTTCCATAACCACTTTGTAAGTATAATTGACCTTGGTGTCATCAAGTGTCTTTCACTGTCAGGATCTTCAAATTCAGTGCTCTGAAATTAAATGAGATAATTTCATGTGCCCTCAGATCCATATGAATAGGTGTGACTTATAATTGTGTTTTCCTGTTTGATAATAGTTTCTGTTTATTAAAAGAAACGTATGTGTGTTTTAGAAAATCAAAAATATATTGACAGTGGGAAGCGTATCAAGTGAAGAACTGGATGAAAATTACGTCCCAATGAATCCCAATTCTCCTCCACGACAACATTCCAGCAGTTTTACGGAACCAATTCAGGAAGCAAATTATGTGCCAATGACTCCGGGAACATTTGATTTTTCTTCATTTGGAATGCAAGTTCCTCCTCCTGCTCATATGGGCTTCAGGTCCAGCCCAAAGACCCCTCCCCGAAGGCCAGTTCCTGTTGCAGACTGTGAACCACCCCCCGTGGATAGGAACCTCAAGCCTGACAGAAAAGGTAAGGAGAGCATGGCATAGTGAATGGGTTGGGAGGGGTGCCAGTTTAGATCTGCCAGCTTAGATTTGCACTTAACTGTCATAAAATCCCAAATGGAACTGGGACTAGAAATTCTGAAGTAATTCATATTACCTTAGTTATCAACTTGTCTTAAGTGTGATATTGCTATTTGTAGATTAAGAATTATTATATGTTGATGCCCAGGTGAGGTTTCTGTCTCCTGTCTCTAGAGCAGAGGTTACAAACTAAAATACTCAAAAGGTTTGGCAAGCAACAGGAGAAAATTAGGAGAAACTGGAAGGAATGCACTTGCCCATTCTAAATGGAGTAACTAACTGCTCCTTGGCTATAATCCTTTGTGGACTTGTGAAAATAATATGGGCCCATATGGGCAAATCATCTGATACATCAGGAGAAGCCAGAAATTTCATCTCTTCTATGTGTTATCTTTTGATTTTTGAGTTCGATCAGCTAGTTTAATTTAAAAACAAAAACCAAAAAAAAAAAAACACCACAGACCAAACCAAACACTTCTACAGGCTGGATGTGATCTTTGGCTGCTGTTTTGTAACCTCTTCTCCAGAGTGTATAGTATCAAATCAGATTAGAGATTATTAGTGCAGTTGACGTAATTCTTTAAGAACAGTGGGGCTGCTTGTACAATCTTTCCAGTCTGTCCGTATAACAGCTTCTTATAAATGATTCTGCTTTTGCTGGGGTATAAATGCTTTTAGTCTGTTCCTCACACTGGCCTTCATAAGTAACATTAAATTCTAGGGTAGCATGGTTTGTTAAGAATTCAGTATAAAAGAGACTCCAAACTGGTAATACAGACTCAGGTTTTTTAATTTGGGGTTTGAGTGGTTAAAACCCAGACAACTAGCTGGGTTGCAGCATGCTGTTAGTGTGATTTAATCTTGACAACCAAATAAGTTAGTATATTGGCTGCGTGATGAGTTGGCGCCATTTCTGGGGAATTCAGCACATTTGAACTCTCCTGTGCCGTACATCGCTTTTTAAGGGCATGTAATATCTGTGTAAATTTCTCATTAACCTGGGTTTTTAGATCATTAATATATTTCTAATTAAGTTCCAGTTGTGGGGAACAGAGTCTGAGACTCATTCCGAATATCTGAAGAAAATGAGTTTTGTTTTGTTTTGCCTTTAAGTAAGGAAGTAGGCTGGTCCTGTACTAAAATGAGAAAATAACTGAGAACAGAAGCACTCCCAGGGGACCATCACTTTGTCCTGCTGTCTGCATTTCTGTCCTGTGGGAAGCCTTTGCATCTGCTTTGTTCTGTCTCACATTCTTTCCTTCTTTTCTGTTTCCTGCCCCGTATCCTCTACTTGGTTTCCGCCTTCCAGGAGCTGTGGCGGACAACACCACATTGTGGCCTCACTTCTGCCTCCTGGCTCCTTTTTACATGTGTGCAGCTTCTGCATCTGCTGCCTCCATCATTGTTCACTCACTGTAGAGTGCTCACAGAGAATTTTACTGCTCTTATTTTTTTCACACCAGGCCATGTGACAGATTGTAGGCAGCCCACAGATTGGCTGCTGCTGGTCAGCTGCCCACCTTTGGTCTGATAGCTGGAAAGATAGCCATGCATAACACCCACGGCCACCCAGACAGCTGCAGCAGCAGGGCTGTAATCAGGGGTGGTTATCTTAGAAAGGGTGTGAACATCACAAGCTTTTTATTTGACAACTTTTACTTTTGCTTCTCTTTGTCCTCATTTGTCTTTAAAGCTATTTAGGCATTATTAGTTATTTTCCTTGAATACAAAATGCAGAAGTATGTTTGGACATGCATAGATTTATAATTGAGTTCACAGGTTGCTGAAGGATTAAGGTCCAAGTGTCATGAACTCTTCACAATACTGAAGTATTCATTTTTAATGCTAAACTGGTTCTTTACTTTTTACTTAGTGCGTGTGAGCAGCAAATCTCTACTTTTTTTTTAAGATTTATTTATTTATTTTAGACAGGAAACGAGCATGTGAGCACAAGTCAGGGGAGGGGCAGAGGGAGAGAATCTTCAAGCAGATTATCCCCGTTGAGTGCGGAGCCCACCCAGGGCTGATCTCGTAACCCATTTGATCATGACACTTAACCAGTAAGCCACCCAGGTGCCCCAGCAGATCTCTGCTTTTTAACCCCAAATGTAAGTTTTATATCCGGAAGTCCTACACAAATGTGGAGGTGGTATTTTTAGGGTAAGTGTACAAGGCACTGAGTCCTACCTGCCGGGCTTCTCTGCCTGCCCCTTCCTTTCCTCAGGCTCTGCAGAGCGTAGTTAGAAAATTCCCGATATATTTCACACTTCGTGATTACACATGGTAAGCCTAGTGAAGAATCAGAAAAGATCCCTATTTATATGTTAGAAAAGTTTTAAGATCATAATGATATGTGTTTAGTGTTCTCTAGGTCTGACAGAGTTCTTGTACCTCATATGATATATGTCATTTTATGTATATAGCATAATACGCCATGTATACTATGTATCATTTATTTACATTTATGTATAATTATACCTCCCTATGTATATAGCGAAAGTACTATATTTTCTAGTACAGTATCGATTAATTGCCCTAGTTTTCTAAACCAACCTAAAGTGACCTTACAATAGAACAGAACAAAGTAGGTTCTTGGTTATTTCTGGAGGTTACGTTCAGACTTTTAAAAAATTAAGTGAACTCTGGAGAGACAGTCCTGAACTCGTTGGCCAGGTTGTTTATTTGGTATCTATGCTTAGACACAAAATGAATTGAGAAAGCACCTGGAATAAAATACATAGTTTTTGGCAAAATCAAGGAGAATAGGTTTAGCAAAACAGGGGACGTTACTAAAAATCATAGTAATAAAAGAAAAAGGTTTTGTTTTTCTTTTAGTCCTGTTCTACTTTTTAAATAAATATGATACAAGAGAGAAAGCCTGAGAGACTATTTAACTTAGCAAACTTTATCAACTCACTTTAGGAAGTTATAACTATTCAAGAAAAACACATTGAAAACCGAAATTCAGATCTTGGAGCAGTTTATCTTTAAAAACTTAAATTGTGGGGAGCCTGGGTGGCTCAGTGGGTTAAGGCCTCTGCCTTCGGCTCAGGTCAAGATCCCAGGGTCCTGGGATTGAGCCCCGCATCGGGCTCTCTGCTCAGCAGGGAGCCTGCTTCCCCCAATCTCTCTGCCTGTCTCTCTGCCTACTTGTGATCTCTCTCTCTCTGTCAAATAAATAAATAAAATCTTAAAAAAAAAAATCTTAAATTGTAGGAGCACTTGAGTAACTGAGTCGGTTAAGTATCCGACTCTTAATTTTGGCTCCAGTCATTATCTCAGGATCATGGGATCGAGCCCCATGTCTGGTTCCACATTCAGCATGGAGTCTGCTTGGGATTCTCTTTCCCTCTCCCTCTGCTCCTCCACCACTACCAGCCCCCCCCCCATGCTCTCCCACTCTCTCTTGCTAAAATAAATAAATATATCTTTAAAATAAATAAATAAAAATAGAAACTTAAACTGTAAAACAGATGTCTTATTTGGTCATGAAATTCTTCACATGCATAGCATCAGATGAGTCTGTTTTACTTCCAAATTTTGTGACATCAGATACATGACTCGATCTATTCCACTATCTCTTATTAACTATACCTTATAATTAGCAAACCCGATTCTATCAAATATGGCTTGATTAGTTTCAGAGCCCAATATAACTAGTTCAACACCCAATGTAACCAATTTCTGTGATTGTCTTCTTTGGAAGGGTCTACAATAAATGAGTGACATTCTAGTCTTGTTTATACCCCCAATTATAGATGTCAGCTGCTGTAGTTAGTAGTACAGATAAGTTTTTCAAATACTTCTGAGTAATTGAAGCTTCAGAAATGCATAGATGTTCTAAACACTTATGTTTAATGTGTTTTCATGGACCCTTTTGCCCATCACCCAACTTGTGGTAGCTATATTTTCACCCCTACTATTTCTGTCACGATGGTATTTGTTACAGACCAAGTTTTGGGTAATATTAATAGAGGAAAAAGCATAATTTACATATACTGTATTAAATATAGGAAAGCAGATGAGTCATTGTAAATGCAGAGCAAATTATGTTTTGATGGCTTCAGCTGAAAGCTACATTTTAATTGAAAAGCAAGTTTATAAAGTTTTGGAAACTTCTGTAAGATATCTCTTGTGGCTTCTCTTAAAGTAAGTCATTATCTGAATCCACCATATTTAACCACTGCGCTGATCTAGGCTCCCTACCCCCATCCAGTCTTCTAACATGATGTGGCAGCCATTTGAGCCTCAGACACTATCTTTACACTTTGTTTTGTTCAGCTTTGTCCAGCCACAGCTTTCTGCTGTAGTTCTGACCGTTAGTTATTATATTGATTGTGAAAAAGCAGTGCAAATTTACTTCTGGTGTTTTTGTACATTAGTTGGCTTAAAGTATCTTCGGGTATGCATCTTCACTTCAGTATAGGAAGCATCCAGAAGACCAGTCTGGACGAGCTTCCCTAAATGAGTCTTTTTGATGCAGTTGACATATTTGCTCTAGACTTTTTTTTCGAGAGATCTTCTGAAGTTTTTGAATGTGATTAAAAATTAACATGCTTTTTATTTCTATTTTTTTTAATTAACATGCTTTTTAAAAACTACTTTTATATGATAATAAATGTTTGGGAGATGGATGAGTGACACTAGTAGATATAACTAGATTTTAATAAACAAGTATTAAGTTTGAATCTCAAGTCAGATTTTTGGTTTGGTGTTACAGTTTAAAGGAAATGCAAATGGAGTACATTTTTGGGGTGCCTGTCTGGCTTAGTCAGAAGAGCATGTGACTCTTGATCTCGGGGTCTTGAGTTCAAGCGCCACGTTGGATGTAGAGATTACTTAAAAAAATAAAAACTTTGAAAAAAAAAGAATGGAGTGCATTTTTTTAAAAATATTTTATTTATTCATTTATCAGAGAGAGAAAGAGAGCACAAACAGGTAGAGTGGCAGACGGAGGCAGAAAGAGAAGCGGGCTCCCCGCTGAGCAAGGAGCCCAATGCGAGACTTGATCCCAGGGCTCTGGGATCATGACCCGAGCCGAAGGCAGCCGCTTAACCAACTGAGACACCCAGGCGTCCCTGGAGTGCATTTTTGTAGCATAGCCTTTACATGCAGATTGTTTCTCCTGAATATTCTTTACCTTCCAATATATAAGTATCATTATTATGTTCTTAATCCAGTCAGACCATTACAACAAGTGTAAAAGTTTTTCAGTATACTACCTGGATTAGTATTTGGAATTATCAGAGGATATTAATGTTGTGAATTATCTTTCTTCTTTCTTGATTTTTGAGATGCCCAATGGAAATAGTATAATCTGTAAAACTGCAGAAGAGTAAATAATTCAGGCTAAGTTAAACCTTAGTAAAACAGAAAATAAATTTTCCACTTTGTGTTGAATTTATGTAAGCAGTACCTATGAAAATAATACTTGATAGTGTATGGACTTTGCAAAAAAGATTGCATCTGCTTATTTGAAACATGACCTCACGTGACTGCCTTGACCATATTTGGGATGATCCATTTTTGAAACCACATTCAGTTGCTCTTTTTTTCCCCACTTAAAGGACCAACAAAAAATTATGATATTGATCAGATTAAGCACCACCAGCTTTAAGAGACCTGCAGTTCATCAACATAGATTTAAGTGCCTACCAGTTATAGGATCTATCCTTTGCTAGGCCTTGGGTCTCCAAACACAGGAAGAAAAGGTGGCTTCCCTGAAGAAGCTCACTGTCTAGTGGAGGAGGTAGAAAAGTAAACACATTATCATAACTGGCGTGGAAGGAGCTGTGGTTGAGGTAAGCTTTTGGCACTGTTATCTAAGCTCCCCTGAGGAAAGTCTGAGAGAGTGAATGGCAATTAAATGATGGTAGAGGAGGGGAGGATGGCAGAGGACCTTTTAGTCAGAATAAACAGCATACCCAGATCCTTTAAAAGAGGGCAGATGGGACTGGCTGGATTTTGAGTGGGAGAGAGGGAATAAGATAGGGAGGGACAAGGGGAGCAAAGTATGAATGGAGGAAGGAATGCCAAATGCCTTGCAGGTGCCTGATCCTTTAGAGTCCATGCTAATGAGTGTGGGCTTTATTCTGAGTATGCCATTAAAGGGTTTTATGCAGGCAAGTAACATAATCAGGTTGGCCCCTAGAAAGCTCATTCTAAAATTTAAAATAGGATAAGATGGATAGGATAAAATTTAAGAGGATAGGAAAAAAGACTGTATTCTCTTATGTAAAATGTTAAAAAATCACATTTTTTAGCATCTTCCTCAGAGAGTGCTTTGCTCGGTTTTCCAAATCCAGGGTTCTTAAAGCCCTGGTTTAGAAATGATCGAATGAGGAAAGGCATAACAGAGCCCCTTTCCTGGCTCTTATTTGATCCCTCAGCTTAGGTACTTACAGTGATTTTTAAAGTTTTGAAGGCATTTGGAGCATAGGTGGAGGTTATTTAGCCATTCAGTCCGAGCTCATCACTTTCAGAAAAACAAACCAGGTAAGCCAGGTACCCATTAAAAACAGGAAGGTTTTAAGAAAGGACTTCAGACTTGCAGATTTTTTATTTTCTTAGGTAAGTGAAAACAGACTATTATATTGTCATTATAAATATAAATTAAAGTTTATAACATAAAAATTAGAGAGAAGGTAGAATTTAGAATGACTTGTAAGAGATCTGCAATGGCAACTGGTAATCGAGGAAACAGAGCAGGTCTGTGGTGAGTCAGAGGAGAAATTGCATTTTGAACATGTAGTGTGAGCACCTGCAGAACAGCCGTAGGGGTTGGTTGTGTAAATGTGTAGGTTAGGATTTCCAGAGAAAGATCTGAACCAAAGATGAAGATCTGCCAACTTGTACTCTATGTTAGGGAGCAAGTCACATGATCCAGAGATTGACCCCTGCCCCCATAAGGGTTAAAGCACGGGAGGAATTTCACCAGTAGTCAGTGCTCTCTGTTAAATGAAATAATGTTGTTTTCTTTGTTCACAGGTAGTCTAGCTAAAGCCAAGTTGTAATCTGCCTTGGATTTAAAAGTTGAGGCTCAAATGAGTTACTCTGTTTACTCTCAGAATTGGAGAATCAGTGTATCTCCAGAGTTGATTTATTTTTGCCTTTACTTTCTTATGCTTATTTCTTACTCTTTATTTTTACCCTTTTCTTCAACAATCAAG
Source organism: Potos flavus (assembly GCA_028534135.1). Taxonomy (NCBI): domain Eukaryota; kingdom Metazoa; phylum Chordata; class Mammalia; order Carnivora; family Procyonidae; genus Potos; species Potos flavus. The sequence continues at coordinate 70,485,469 of CM052899.1, read as the reverse complement.
AAAACATTAAGATATTTGCCAGTAGACAGTAGAGAGGAAAACGGGGCCAAGACAGGTGTACTAACACCTTGGGCCTTTCTTTTTCACCTTTTTCTCTCACAAGTAGCACCGAGCCGACATTTGGGTACAATTTTCATTTCTGTCTGGAACATCAATGTCAAACTGAGTTTGGAGGGATATAGAGAAATAAAGCTAACAGAATGAGTGACTCGGTATGATTCAGTGCCATGTTCCAAATTGCAGCTTTGGTCCCAGAACCAACCTTGAGCCTTGCATGGAGTGGAAAATACATATAAATTTTATAAAAACACTTTAAAAACCTCACTTGATACAGTATTTTTCTATTAGGAAAACCAAGGAGTACCCTTGGCAGTGCTTGACAGATGGAATTGGTTTGGAGAAGAGATGGCCCATTCAGGGTCAGGGAGTAAAAGGATCTCTGTGGGGAGCTGCGGGCAAGGGAAGAATGGAACTAGATCACAGGCAGGTTGAGTTAGCAGTCACAGGACCTTGAGTTTTAACCACAAACATAGATGAAGATACCAAGTGTGCAAAGTTGAGAAATGTGGAGGGTGACCGCTGGGAGAGAAGCACAGTGACAAATTGGGAGAAAGCCCAGAGTTAATGAAAGTGGGTCTTTCAGAAAAGGAGGAGGGCAGAAGACACACTGAAGGAACACCAGCAAACCAGAAGTCACCTGGAAAGCAATTATTAAACTTCACGTCACTCATGGATCAACTACTTGTGGCATTCAAGTAGATGTAAGATCTCGAACTGAACTGAGCAGTTCAAAACTGACCTCTAAACACTGGTGTTCTAGGACATTGGATTGCCCAGAAAGATAGGTAAAACAGTGTGGACAGCACAGGAGCCTACATCAGCAGGTGCGAGGCCAGGGGGAGCCTTCATTTGGCCTCTATAATCAATGTCGTAACCCAAGCAAATTACTTAACTCTTTTTGTTCGTCAGGGGTATCTCATCCATAAAATGAAGAAGCTGGATTTGATCTGTAAAAACCTTTTAGCTATAAAATAAGTGTATTTTTCTGTAGTAACTCTTACCCTCTGCCTCTTACTCTTTTTGAAGGGAAGTACATTGTATTGGGGAGTTTATAAAAAGCTGACCTCCTCCGTTGTTTTTAGGAAAGTGCCTGCCAGCGTGGGCCCTGGATAGGTATTCAGCATTAGGGGTAGGATTACAGCCCCAAATCTTATCACTCACATTTTAAACTAGACCTGCCTCATTTCTGAATAAACTCAATGTATTAATTGCCTAACTTAGAAAATTGGTTCATTAGAGAATTCTCACGTTTTATAACCTAGAGATTCATATTTTAAGAAACTTTACACCTTCAGTAGATAAGGTACTAGATATTAGCACTTACTCAGCAAATTCTAATTTTGCCATCTAATAGTTGTCAGCTCGGTTTTGTAAATGCCAAAAAAGATGAAAATTTGGTGACATTGAGAAAAGAGCACCTTAAATTACTGATTTAAATGATGTTGCTACTCTGGCCTCCAGGCTACCTATGGGAAAAAGTGAGGCCACTGCTGGACGTTAACCCCGTACTTTTCATAAGGCTTTTTTTTCAGCAGCGCTTGTATGTGGCAGAAAACAAATGAAAAGAAAATGAGGGCAACTGAATTTGTTTTCAAATACTTACATCAAGGCTAGACAATCAGTTCCAGAATCAAGACGTCTAATCCTAGCAAAATGTCGTCACCGGGTAGCTACCAGTATCCAGGGGACACAAACAGTGGTCTTGGTTTTGATCTTGGATTAACAAACATTGTAGCATCAACCTGCTTCTCTAGAAGGACTTTTGGTCAGGAGGTCAAGGAGTAGTCAGATTCAGGTTTTTTAAATACCTCCATTAAATTAAGAAAGTAATATTATAGGGAGGTAGGCCTTGGTACTTTCTTATCAGACTTCAAAGAAAAGTACTTTGAGGTCTGACTGAGGTATTTTATAATTTTTTATTTGATCCAGTTTTCTAAGGCATGTTAGAAGAATAACTAACATGGCACATGTCTTTCCTCCCTTCCTCCAAATAAAGATAACCACTAACCAGTCTGGTTATCCCACTAAAACCTTACCATCTTTTATAACACTTGGCTTGTCACACTGTTGCATTGCATGAAGCTTCTTCCTTTCCATTGTACTGAGCATGAATGATATGTAGCAAGACTGAAATATTCTCCACAAACAAACTTTTGTTTATGCTTTTGAGATGTAACATTTCCGCTCAGGGCTCTGTTGCTTTTTTACAGAATCCATTTTCCAATTAAAAAATAACATATTAAGAGAGTCTTCTTTTTACCAATTAGGTCAAAGTCCTAAAATTTTAAGACCCAAACCCCATGGTTTAGAGCGAACTGATTCACAAACCATAGGTGACTTTGCTACAAGGAGAAAGGGTATGTACTTTAGTACCGCATGCTGGATGGGGCATTGGGAATTTATTTTGTGATGGTTTTTTCTTAAAAAAGTAAAGGAGAAGAGCCTTAAGTACGACTGCTGTTGTAAATAAAGCTTCCTAGCACGTTATTTCTAAAGTGAATGCTTCTCATAATGTGTGTCTTCCCATTGTGTCTTTTCATAAACACAAGTCTGCTTGTTATGCCATTAACAGCAGCATGTTAAATTTGATAATACATGATTTTTATTCTTGTCCTTTTGCATTATTCTCTTAACCTTTTGGACATCAATACATTGTTTTCTTTAAGCTTGTGAGCTACTTGTGAGTTCCAAATGCCTCCTTTATTTATATATAATGTGCTATGTATTCTGTCCTGAGACAAAATACAGAATCACTTCCCATGGATTAATTATTTTACGCCATTACTTAGAATTTGACAGGTAAATTGCCAGTAGCCTTTGGATTTCAAAAAAAAGTGAAACGTAAGAGTTAAAGAATTACATTCACTAAGCACAGTATTCTGTGCGTGTCTATTTTAAGTGTGTAGGTAAGCAAGATTTAAACTCAGATTTAATCTAGTCTTCAGAAAATCACATTGAGTTTTTTGTTTTTAATAGACAAAAATACTCATAAGCCCCAGTGAATCTACATAGTCCTTTTAAATGACCACCTATTTTATAGTTCGATGGTAATTATAACATAGTTGATTAAAAGTATGAGTTGAGTAAAAGTATGTCCATATATGGACAAAGACTAGAAGAAGGAAACCTAGAAAAGTGAATTTTTTTTCTTTGGAGTGTCAGGATGAAATGTAACTAAAGGATTTACCAAACATGTTTAAATTGTCTCCCAAAGTATAATTAATATTAACATATAGTTTTAGTTCTTTTCTTCATTTAGTTAATTTCTGAAAAATGTTTCATTCTTTAAGGGCTGAGAACTCTGTGGTATTTACTAGCATGGTAATTGTCTTTCATAATAATGAGATAAATAAGCAAAGACCACTTATAAATCAAGCCAATAAGAATATTAGTGTTCATTATTATTTAATTTGGTAAAGAATATTGTTGGTTATTAAATAAGCTAAAAATTCAAGGTGATTTTTAATGGCCTCTCAGAGCTGAGTTTGAGTCTTAAAATTTATTATTGATTTCTTTTGTTTTCAGACTGGGCTTGAATTAATTTAAAAGAATTGGTCAGTTCTTTTTTCAGTTTTTGATTTTAGCAAAGTTTGGTATTTAATACCTTCAATACATCATTTTATATATATAGTTGTATAACCAATGCTTCAGTGTTGAAGAGTAGAAATGTTTTTACATAGAAGATGAAAGCTCCAAACTTGGGGATCAAATTACTTTCTTTAAAAAAAGGAAATAAGGAAATAATGAAAAGTATACATCAAATAACTAAAGAAATTGGGTCATATTCTCCTTTCTTCTCGTTTAGTTTATTTTCATAAAATACTAAATTAAGAAGCAACATGTTGTAATAGAGCTTTAGACTTTGAGTCAACAATCATGAAACATTATTGGATTCAGCTTTTGTCACTAATTATTTAGCTGTGTCACCTTGGGCAAATCATGTAACATCAGCTCATTTCATGTGTGAAACCAGCTGGTCTTAGGTGTACTCTGACTATAACATATAAGTAGAGATAGAGTGAAGATCTTGTTTTGTTTTCCAAATTTCTGTGTACTGAAGCCTCTCTTTCTCTCTTTCATTTCAGTCAAGCCAGCGCCTTTAGAAATAAAACCTTTGCCAGAATGGGAAGAGCTACAAGCGCCAGTTAGATCTCCCATCACTAGGAGTTTTGCTCGAGAGTAAGTGTTTGTTTAAAATATGTACCTTGATTGTTCACTATAATGGAAAATAACTGGAACAGTGGTTCCCAAAGTATGGTCTGGAAAGCCCGCCTTTTTGGGGTTCTGTGAGGTCAAAACTATTCTCATTAAGATGCTATGATGTCTTTTGCCTTTTCCACTCTCTTTCTCTTATGAGTATTTGCTGGAGTTTTCCAGAGGCTGCATAACGCTTAATCAGATCCCTGGGATAGGTAATAAATAGAAAATATCTATGTACTCTTGTGGTGTTTTTTTTTTGTTTATTTTTATGTATAAGTCTGTTTTTTTAATTCAGTTAACATATAATGTATTATTAGTTTCAGAGGTAGAGGTCAGTGATTCATCAGTCTTGTATAATACCCAGTGCTCATTATATCACATGCCTTCCTTAATGTCCATTACCCAGTTACCCCATCCCCCCCACCTTCCTTCCCTCCAGCAACCTTCAGTTTGTATTTTTTTCTTCTCTTCCCCTGTGATCCTCTGTTTTGTTTCTTAAATTCCAC
>CM052899.1:70425829-70480203 GCA_028534135.1 Potos flavus | reverse complement strand
AGACATAGATTCCTTTTTATTTATCATGCTTGATGGAAGTTGTACTGTTTTTATTTCTGGATTTGTATTTTTTTATCAATTCTGGAAAAGTCCCAGTCATTATCTCTCTCTCTTTTTTTTTTCCCCAGTAATTACCTCTTTAAATACAGCTTTTCAACTATTCCTTTCATCCTCTCATTTGAGGTTTCTTATTAGAGATTAGTTAGAACTTACCCTATTTTCCATACCTCTTCACTTTTTCATATTTTCTCTCTATTCATCTCTTTGTGCTTACCTGGATAATTTTTTTTTTGATCTGTCACCAAGTTCACTAATTCACAATTATTCTGTTTAACGAATTGTTTAATTTTTAATTTTGTTATTTTTTTCTAAAATGAAATTTTGCTTGTTTTTTTAAAACATGCCTAGCGGGGCGCCTGGGTGGCTCAGTGGGTTAAAGCCTCTGCCTTCCGCTCAGGTCATGATCCTGGGGTCCTGGGATCGAGCCCCACATCGGGCTCTCTACTTGGCAGGGAGCCTGCTTCCTTCTCTCTCTGCCTGCCTCTCTACCTACTTGTGATCTTTCTCTGTGAGATAAATAAATAAAATCTTTAAAAAAAAAAGAATTAAAAAAAAATAAAAATAAAAAAAATAAAATAAAACATGCCTAGCTGTTTCAAATAGTTTCTTATTCCTTTTAGTTTTCTTGTTCCTTTAAAGATTTTATACAGGGCCACCTGGGTGGTTCAGTGGGTTAAAGCCTCTGCCTTCGGCTCAGGTCATGATCTCAGGGTCCTGGGATTGAGCCCCGCATCGGGCTCTCCACTCAGCAGGGAGCCTGCTTCCCCCTCTCTCTCTGCCTGCCTCTCTGCCTACTTGTGATCTTGCTCTCTCTCTGTCAAATAAATAAAATCTTTAAAATAAAGATTTCATACATACATATTTTATATTGTTTATTGTCATTTCAGTATCTGAAGTCCTTGGAGGTCTGAATCTGCGTGTATTATTTTTGCTCACTCTTGATAGCTTGTTTCCTTCCATGTTTTATACATTTTTTTGCAAATTCATTTTGCTGAGTGTATCGGTGAGAACTCTGCAGACCTAAATTTCCTTCTAAATAGATTTGCATTTTCTTCTGCTGCGAAGCACTCTGGGACCACCTCAGTTCCCTTTAGGGGTCCCCTAGCTTAACAGGATGGTATCAGATTGGGCATGCCCTCCCACCCAGGGCCTCCTGATTCATCGCTGAAATTGACATTCATCCTAAAGACAACTGTAAAGCTTACCTTGAGCAGCTCTTTATCCTCTCTGTTTCCCTCACACCTTGAGTATTTCTCTTACTTTCTAGAGAGCCCGGCAATGCATTAAAACTTATATGTGTCTTAAGTTAGCTAGTATTTAGTTGCATTTTGGAAGTAAGAGGTCCTGGGGCGCCTGGGTGGCTCAGTTGGTTAAGCATCTACCTGCGGACTCTGGTCATGATCCCAGGGTCCTGCTCCCTGTTCAGCGAGGACCCTGCTTCTCCCTCTCCCTCAGCCACTCTCCCTGCTTGTGTGCAGTCTCTCTCTTTCTCTCCCTCAAATAAATAAATAAAATCTTAAAAAAAAAAAAAAAGATCCTGTCAGCCGATGTAGTTTGCCATTCTTGAAATAGTGATTTTCAAAAAACATTTCTTAGCTCTGAAAGTGAACATTGATACAAGTTCTCAGGACTTGAAAAAGTGAAGCTTAAGCTAAGGGGAGAAGCAAGCTGTGTATCTGAAGATGAGCCAGGGGTCTGCGATCCCTATTGTACAAGAATTCCATCTGTGTTGGGAGCATTAGTCTGCATTCTTATATATAGTGACTTTAAATTTAAGGTGAAAACAGTGTACAATTAGGGAAAAAACAACATTTTTTAATTGAGGTATTATTATTTTGTATGTGTGTGTGAGAGACCCAATAGAATTTCAAGAGTCATTCACAGCATGTGAGTGTCTTGCATTTTAAGACTAAATTTCACTCAGAACTCTTTTATATGTGGGGCTTTATGGTGTTCTTCTTTGCTTTTTAGCAAAAGAGCAGTGGCTCGGGCAGCAGTGTGGCTGATGAGAGAGTAGATTATGTTGTGGTTGACCAACAGAAGACCCTGGCTCTCAAGAGCACCCGGGAAGCCTGGACAGACGGGAGACAGTCCACAGAATCTGAAACACCAGCCAAGATTGTGAAATGAAAATAGTGCTTTGCTGTTTCTGAACAAAAGAACTGAATTGTAGAGATAAATCCTGTTTGACTGAAGATGACTTGACACTTCTAGGTAGATCCTCAACTGAGTAGAACTGAAGTCAAAGGACCTTTCCGACATAATCAAACAATTTAGACTGTAAATGGTGCTTTGTGGGATCTGAACAATTCATAACATGTAAATACTATGGGGAAATAGTGCTGTTTAGCTCCCAGAGATACATTTGTTCCATAGTTAACTCACTAGTAGTATTACTATATTTATGCACTTTCTCATTTAAAACATTGGTTTGGATATTCCCAAATGTTCCTTAATGTAATTCCTTTGGGAGTTCTTGTTTTTCCTCACACTACTCTATATAACAATACTAAGTTAACTAAGCTACTTTTAGATTTGGAAATTGCTCTTTAAACTGCACTCTAACAACATTAAAATGAGAAGTAAATCCACAATTTACCTTTCTACCTGAAACTTCAGGTGATAGCCATTAGCTTAAAACTACAGAGTACAGTTGGACGACTCCTCATTCACTGCCTTCCAAAATGCTGCGGATAATATATGTACCGGTGTCAGGAACTAATTCTCTGGTTCATGTACATTTAGTTTTCAATGGTGGAACTTTATTATATTTTGTTAATTACAGTGTTTTGGGTTCATTGAGTGAAGATTCTGCCAGGTGGGATCTTGCACCTTGGAAAGACTGAATAATTACACTGTCAAGTAAGGCTACAGATCACTTACAGCATGCAGTGATATGTGCTCTCACACTTGTTAACATGTATTAAACTTTACATTATTTGGAAAACATAGGTTATGTAGCTAATCAGGTACGTACCAGGCACTGATGTGCTAATACACTGATCAGGTTTAGACAATGAGCTCTAGTTGTGTTCTTGTAAGTCCTAATATTGGTTTCCAGTTTGGACCTAATGAAACATTCACTGTTAGTTATAGCAACATACTGTGATTTTTTTAATTAGACAGTAATTCAGATTTATTACTCTTAAGAATGAAATTCTATCTTTTGACACCATAGTGCCCTTTCTATGATTTTTTTAACTTTACTTTATATTCTTCTTGGCCTTATATTTAAATCCCTATGCAATTAATATTTTATATCTACATTTTTAAAAAAAAATAGATGTTCTATAAGTGATTCTCATATGTAGCACTTATTGCTTTTCCAGTAAAAGAATTAAGGACTTTGTACTGTGATTTCTATTCACTGCCCTAATTTGAGAAATATTGAAGCATTGCTATAATGTGAAATCTTACAGTCATGGACCTCTTCCAACCAGATTTCCGAAATGACCTGACGAATTATATAATTCTGTCTCACCTATAATATGGTCCTGTGACATGGATATCAAAACCACAAATTTTGTATAGTGAGGCTACAATTGTATTTGTCTGTTTTGGCTTTGCAGTGTAATTTAGAAAGCAGGTATAGTTGTTTGCTTGTTTTTTAACTATGTTACATACAATCTCTTACTGATTTGAGACTTACTAACAGTTTTTGGAGGGGGCGGAGATAGGCATGCCCACTGCTGAGGCATGATTCCCTCCATTCAGACCTCTAATTGTTGCCTGAGTACATAGATGTGCCCTGATATCTGGTCTCTTGACCATAGTACTGTGCCTAATCAATGTAATGGGTTTATTTCCCCAATTCATGAACGAAAAAATGTTCATAACAAGATGAATTGTAGACTAGTAACATTTGATGCTTTTAAATGTTTGCGTCTTTTTAAACAAAAACTAAAACTCAGAAGTGAATTTTCAGGTGGATTTTTAAATAAAAAGATTGCTTGAATTGGGTGTGCGCAAGCTGTTTTATAATGAAACCACAAAATAAAATCCAAAATTATTGAAATGTGCCTAAACTATTAAAACACACAACACAGTTGATGTGCGAAGTTGCTAAATTGTGTTATGTGGAAGATGAACGTATTTTCAGATTTAGAACACAACAGTAAATATATTCAATAAGTATATTACTAATTCAAAAATGGAAATCTTGTTTAAAGCTGCCTATCAAGAGTCTAAGGCAAATAGAATGACTTTTTTAGTGTAGTTTTTCAATTTTTTACAAGTTATCATTTTTGAAGACCTGCAGCACATTAATTTGTAGAAGTTTTCCCACTGTGCAGAATAATTTAAGAATTGAAATGTATTAGGCAGTTTGTTTTAGAAAATGAAATCACGTTAAAACATTGTATTAACAATTAAAAGACAGTTTCTTTTGGAGCATTATTTTCCAAACATTTTTTAGCAATGGAATCTTCAATAAAATTTTGTGTAACGCCAATACATAAAGCCTGAAAAGTTCATTTTATCAATGTAAATATTTTGGGTTCACGTTTAAGTTTATTTATCTTAGTCCATTACTAGGAATAAAATTTGCGAGTAACACAAATGTGTAATTGGCATTATAGAGTTGGCCAAAAACTTCAGCAGCCAATTTGTTTTATTTGCATATTATCAAGAAAGTTTTGATTCACACAAACATAACTAAGTGTAAATAATAGCAGGTTTTAATCATACATCTCAGAAGGTTCTTTAATTAGAGATAGCTGAAGTTGTATTCCAAGGTTTAAAAAAAATCATTCTTGTAGTGGAAGTTAGTGTGGTTTTTAGTGTGGTTTTAAAAAAGTCTTTAGTGTGGTTAAAAAAACGGGGGGTATGTAACATCTTAGAATGTGCATTTTTATTGTTTTAAAAATACACATTTATAAAAATAAAATTTTTTAAAACCCTGATCACCTCCAAGAAGCTGAGTTTTGGCCAGGCAAGAGTTGGAAACCACTGGTTAATCATGTGACAGTTACAAGTCAGAGTCTTTTTCTCCCACATGCTTGATGTTGTGTATTTTTTATTTCTTACTTTGAAAAACTGTAAAATTTTATGAAGGTTTGAATACCAAAGTACAGTTCTACTTTTAAGAATTGAAATTTAAACTTGAATAATTTAAGCTACTTAACGCACGGAAGGTATCACTTAGTAAGCTATAAAAGATGATTTTTATTTACACTCTGTACATCTTCGTCAATACCAGATAAGCTACTGTGAGCATTTTAGAGAATTCCATAAGGTACTACTATGAATGTGTGTGTGTGTGTATAGCACTGTATTTAATCATAGACTAAATTTGATAGAGAAACACTGCTATACTTGCACATTAAGGTCATAAGTCAGTTTCTTCTGGACCCAAAATTAACGGGGGTCACAATCTTCATATTCATAAACGCATTTAAACTGGAAATTGAACACAGTGTTTGTTTTTCTTGTTCTACTAGTAGGAAGTTGTCTGCTTACCCCCCTTTAATGAAAACAGTATTTTTGATATTTTTTAAAACATTAGCTACTTTATGCCTGTACACTATACCATAGACAGTGATCATAATTCTTGAATGCTTTCAAACACGCTTAGTGCCTCTTTCTTTGGCCCACTGAAAATATTGGTATTCGTATTTTGAATGAATATAAAGCCTATAAGAACTTAGAGACAACAAGGTCCCTCCTAATCCTGTCTTTGGGTCATTCTGGTGGGTCTTGTCCTTTATTGTCAAATAAGCAATTGGCTCCATGGCAGGGATTGTACATAAGACCAAATCAAGCGGCTACAGGGAGAGAGACATATATATACATACACACCTTAGGGTAAGACTGTCAATAACATCTGATATGTTATATGTAAATCTGTATATAATTTAAAATACTGACAGCTCTGAGATGAAAAGCCATAGTGTGAATGAGTAATGTTGACATTATAGAGTTGATACGATGAAAAGCTGATTGCCAGGTTGTGGAGATCATTGGTTTTTACTCTGACTAAATATGTTTCTGTATTCCTACAGCTTGAAGTAAATTCCATAAACTTAACTTTCTTTAGGTTCATTATAATAGCTGTTACGAGTTTCAACAAACTGTTTAGTCAAGGGATTAACATAGCTTCTACTTTCTTTCCCTAAAAAGACGTGGCTTTGTATAAGTTGTTGTAACCTGAATCAATTGTTGATAATCATCCCAAATTTCAACAGCAAAATCTTATGTATATTTTCCCCCACTTGCACAACTTTTTTTGTAAAGATCCAACTGTAGATATTTTCTGCTACCAAATAAAACTTTTCAAACAATTTGGCTTCATATAACTAGTCAGTTTGGATACTGAGACTGTGAACCAAGAAAGATAGAAATTTATATTTCTAACCCTTTCTTAGAGTCTACCTAAATAAAAAAAAAAAAATTCTGCCATTTACTCTTCGTTGTCCCTTGAACAACATAGGTTTGAACTGTGTGGGTCCACTTATTCACAGATTCTTTTCAGAAAGAAAAATAGAGAGCAGTACTCTAAATGTATTTTCCTTATGATTTTCTTAATAGCATTTTTCTAGCTTTATTTATTGTAAGAGTACAATATATAATACACATAACACCAAATATGAGTTAATTGACTGTTTATATTATCAGTAAGGCATCTGGTCAACAGTAGATTATTAGGGACGCCTGGGTGGCTCATTCGGTTAAATGTCTGCCTTCGGCTCAAGGTCCTGGGATCGAGTCCCACATCGGGCTTTTTGCTCAGCTGGAGCCTGCTTTTCCCTCTGCCTGCCACTCCCCTTCCTTATGCGCTCGCTCACTCTCTCTCTCTCAGATAAATAAATAAATAAAATCTTAAAAAAAAAAAAAAAAACCCAGTAGATTATTAATAGTTAAGTGTTAGGGAAATCAACAGTTAACATTTAGGCTTTTGGTTGTACAAGGAAGGGGTCAGCATCCCTAAGTCTTGTTCAAGGGTCAGCTGTACTTTCCCAGCCCTACTTCCATAGGGTCACTCCTTTTCTGCCACCAAGATCTCACTAGATCATGCTGAAATACAGTCACACTCTAACTCAGTAAGAAAAACCTCTGAGACTATTGCCACATGCATATGCCTTTGTTATGCCTTCATTTAGCCAAGCACTCCCAGCCTTTTGTTGAGTAAAAGGCCAATAAATAAGGGTCTGCATGCAGCCTTTTCCATCAGAAAATACTTTTTATATATAAAACGTGACTTGGGAAATGATAACTGACTGGGCTTTTCCATTTCTGTGAGAGTTTTCAAACATCTCCAGTACTTCATAAAACCCCAAGAATGACCACGTCGGTCCTCTGGCCTACTCATGCCAGCATTTTGCAATTCTGACTCATTAGATCATATTCAGGGAGTTTGGAGAATGTGAGATTATCTTTTTTGAGATCATTCACTCCTCATCTGTGTTTCTGTCACCTTGTAAATGGTGACACTTCTATTTGCATATTATTTCTTTGGGAAAAAAGCTGCTTTCTCCGATAAACACTTTAGGAGTTACAGTTTTATTAGGAGAGTTTTATAGAGGATAACTTGGCAATTCTGTGGATATGTTATTGCTTATTTAAAAGTTCAGTGATGGGAGGCATTTTATTAACTTGTAATGGGTAACATTCCTCCCTTATTTCCCTTTTTTAATATTAAAAAATATTTTTGTAATAAAATAAGTGAACATGTATAGAAAACTAAATTTCTAAGATGTTTCTATAATTTATGAGAACAGGGTTTATTACTATTACAGTGATTATGTTGGTGATTAACTCTTAGCATAATGTTCTCTGATTTTGTGTTCTATGTGATGCCCAGAACATTGGGAATACTCAATGTGAGGAATGTACAGTGTTCAGAAAAGAAAACAAATCAAATCCCCAAAATGCCCACTTTTTCAAATACAGTATTTTGATGGTTGTTATCAAGTTGGCCGGGCTGTGGTGCCCATGTGTTTGTTCAAACACTAGACTGGATGTTGCTGTGAAGGTATTTCATAAATGTGATTAAAACATACCACTCTCTGTAATGTGGCTAGGCCTCATCCAATGTACTGAAGGTTTTAAGAGCATTAGCTGAGGTTTCCCCCCAGAAGGATTTCTGCCTCAAGACGGCATAGAGCATAGAATTCCTGCCTGGATTGCCAGCCTGCCAGCCTGCCCTACAAATTTCAAACTTGCCAGTGCCCACAATTGTGTGAGCCAATTCCTTAAAATAAATCTCTCCCGTAGACAGGTGGATAGATGGCTGGATGAGCAGGTAGACGATCAGTCGATTCCGTTGGTCTGTTTGGTAAACCCTGACTGATACCGGAATTAATTCGTTAATCTGAGTGCCTGTTACATGTATACCAAGCAATGATTTTGAGGTTTAATTTGAAATATATTGGCAGTCTCTACTCCAAAATTATTTTCTCTTCTAAAATTAAAGCGTCGATGGATTTCTGAAGCCATTTACTAACTGTGAAACATGTTTCTACTTATGCTAGCCATACCTTTTGTCGTTTAGGAACCATTAAATTGGCATGAGGGGGAGACAGTATGCCAAAAGAAACAAATATTATTAGATTCTTGCTGGGTGAGGCACAATATTAACAGAATTTCATTTGCTACTCTAAGGTTGTGGTCTTGACTGTTGTCACGTGTTATGACCTTAACACATTTATTTAATTATCGCTGCTTTAAATTTTCCTTGTGTGCGAAACATATATCCTATATACTGCTAAAACTACCTTTTAATAGTTCTGTAAAAACTTTGTAAAAACGGGGCGCCGGGGTGGCTCAGTGGGTTAAAGCCTCTGCCTTCGGCTCAGGTCATGATCTCAGGGTCCTGGGATCGAGCCCCGGCATCGGGCTCTCTGCTCAGCAGGGAGCCTGCTTCCCCCTCTCTCTCTGCCTGCCTCTCTGCCTACTTGTGATCTCTCTCTCTCCGTCAAACAAATAAATAAAAAATCTTAAAAAAAAAAAAAACTTTGTAAAAACAATGAGACCAAAAGTTGCTCACTCCAATCCTTAGACAAAACAATAATTCTGGAATTCAGACTAAGAACAAAGTACCGTTATCTCACTAATTGAACACAATAGAAAAGTTATGATCTGCAAAATTGTTAGCTAAATGAATGTTCATTGTTTTAAGCCACTACAAAAATAAAAATTAAATTTAAAAAAAGAGGTGTGTACAAAAAATTTATCTTTAAGGGGTTAGTAGCATCCAACAATGAAGGGTGGGTAAAATTGCACATACATAGATATGTAATCTTTTATAATATAGAAAATAATTCTCAGTGTGGAAGACCTCAAACAAAAGGGAGACCAAGTATTTGGGAGATCCAAACCCCCCTGCACTTTGCTTTAATCAGGGTACCTCCACTTTTTCTGTTTCTATATTGAAAGATAAAAATAAGATTTTATTTGAAAAATAGGTTCCATGGCATGAAAAAGTTCAAGGTATTGCAATGAAAGAATATTCGATGTCATTAATGGTTTTTCAAAATACACTGCTGTGTAAAAACTAAGGCTGTATAACTAAATATAGTAAATCCTTTGTTTGCATGTAACTAGTAGGATTAAAACAGCAGGATATTACTGCAGATATTACGGACATTAAAAAGATAAAAAAGATGGACAATCTTAGGACAATAAATTTGGAAATTATATAAAATGAACAAATTGCTAGAAAAAACAAATTACTAAAACTGAAAAAAAGAAAAAATTTAAATAGTTTTGTATCAACTAAAATGAATTTGTTATTAAACACTTTTTGACAAAGAGAACTGGGCTCATAAAATAAATGAATTTTACCAAACAGTTAAGAAATAATGCCAATCTTACACAAGTTCAAGAATGCAAGGTAATATACCAAATCAATAAGATAAAGGGGAAAAAGTTACACAATCATCTCAGTTGGTGCAGAAAGACAATGATAAATTTGAACATCTACGCATGATTTTAAAAACAAAATTCTTAGCAGGATGAAGTAAAAGGGAAATTTGTTATAAAGAAAAGAATATCTATTTTTAAAAATCCATCAGCAAACCTCACACTTACTCAATGGTGAAATATTGACAACTTTATCTTTGAGCCCTAAACAAGATTAGTATGCTCACTGTTACATCTGTTCATTATTGTACTGAAGGACCAGCCAGTGAAAGTATAAGATTTGGACATAATAAATAAAACTGCCATTATTCAGAGATGGTATGATTGTGTATGCAGAAAATCCAAAAGAAATCTACAGATTGAAGATTGCTGGAGTCAAGGTCAATATGTAGAGGTCAATATGTAAAAATTCATTTTATTTTTGTAGTACCTATGACAAACAATTCAAACATGAATTTTTTGTAAAAGATGAAGATTATGGTAGCATAAAAAATAATACAAATACATTTAAGATAGAATGTACAAAATCTCTACTGTAAAACATGGCTAAGAATAAATAAAAACAAATGAAGGACTATGCTGTGTGCATGGATTATTATTATTATTGGGTAACTGAGTAATCAGTACTGTAAAGACATCAGTTTTCCCTCAAATTTAATCTTTAAGTTGAAAGCATTCTCATTCAAAATCTCAGGACATATTTTATTTGCTTGCTTGTTTTTTAATGAACCTGAGAACCTGATTCTTAAATATTTATATATATGCAAAAGACTAAGAATAGCCAAAACACTCTGGAAAAAAACAATGTGAAAGACATACAACCCAAAACTTGAGAGTCATTATAAAGACATAGCAATTAATGCAATGTAATATTGATACAAGGAAGAAAAAATATATCAATAAAACTCGAGAGAGCACAAAAATACAAGAACACAAAAAAATGGATACCTGATTTATGTACTCTGCAGAGCAGTGGAAAAATATTATTTTCAATAACTTGGGGTGGACAAATTGGATATCCATATAAATAAAAGAATATTGACTTGTAACTCACATCATAAACAAATATCAATTCCCAGTAAACCATAGACATTGTGAGAGTCAAAACAATAACAAAGTTCATATAGGATGATTTTATTGTGATTTAGATCTCTTAAAGAATACAAAAAGAATAACCAAAAAAGAAAAGATTGATAAATTGGAATATATCAAAATTAAGAACATCTGTTCATCAATACACATCATGAAGAAAATCAAAGGCAAAACACACTGTGGATTATATTTGCAACCCACATAATTAACAAGGGACTCATAACCCAAATACGTTTAGGTTTTAGATCGGTAAGAGAAATACAGCAATCCAAAAAAGGAAAGGAGAAGATAAGAGAAATAAACAGAATTTTCAGAAAAACATATACAAGACTCAAACATGAATGGTTCAATCTTCCTAATAATGAGGAAGTGCAATTAAAACTAGAATGTCATGTTATTGTACCTCCACCAGAGTGATTAAAATTAAAACTGCCAATACCAAGTGTTGGCAAGGCTGTGCAGCAACACTTATTCTCATACGATGTCAGTGGGAGTTCAAACTGGTACAATTCCTTTGAAGATTGTCATTTTTCAAAAGAGTTTATTTATTTGGCAGAGAGAGAGCACAAGCAGGGGGAGCAGCAGGGAAAGGGAGAAGGAGAAGCAGGCTCCCCAATGAGCAGGGAGCCCAATGCAGGGCTCGGTTCCAGGACCCTGGGATCATGACCTGAGCGGAAGGCAGACGCTTAACCAACTGAGCCACCCAGGCGCCCTGAAGACTGTCATTTTTATGAAGTTTGGACACATGAATACCCCATGGTGCAATCATTATATTCCTGAGTATAGGTCCAATGAAATGCATGCACATGTAGACACAAAAATGTTCACGGTAGCTTTATTTATAAAAACCAAATATGAGAAACAACCCAAATGTCCATGAGCAGCGCAAAAGACATATAAATTATGATGGATTCTTAAAAAGAACTACAGCTATTCACGTGCACACAAATGATCTCAGAAAGACAACATTGACTAAAAGAAGCTCGACACAAAAGAATACTTAGTGTATGATTTTACTCATAAAGTTCAAAAACAGGGAAAACTGTATTATGGCATTTCATGCATGCTTGGATGGCAAAATTATAAAGAAAATAAGGAATCGGTTTCCATAAAAAGAATAGTGATCATGTTAGATGGGGAGAGAGGGGTAAAGAGTTACAAAGGGGTATATAGGGGGTTTCTAGGGTACTGACAATGTTCTATTTATTGATCTGGATAGTGTCTGTAAAAGTGTGTTTTGGGGGCGCCTGGGTGGCTCAGTGGGTGAAAGCTTCAGCTCAGGTCATGATCTCAGTGTCCTGGGATTGAGCCCCGCATCGGGCTCTCTGCTCAGCAGGGAGCCTGCTTCCTCCTCTCTCTCTACCTCTCTGCCTCCTTGTGATCTCTCTGTCTCTGTCAAATAAATAAAATCTTAAAAAATAAATAAATAAATAAAAATAAAAGTGTGTTTTGTAATAATTCATGATGCTGCTTTTGTTTTTGTTTTTTTGCACAATAAAAATGTTAAAAATAAAATTGTCACAAATTTTTTGCCTGAATCTAACTTCCAGAGGACAGAGGAACAATTTAAATGATACCACTAGGAAACAATCAGACAAATGTAAAACATTCCATATAACACAACTTGCCTGGTCTCTACAAAAAATTGTTATTAAAAAGAAATGAGGAAATGCTCTAAAACAAAAGAGACTGAAGAGACATAACAATCACAATACCTTGATGTGGTGGGGTAGGGGGAATTTTTATAAGACATTCTAGGCACGATAGAAAATTTTAAATGGACTGGATAATAAATTATGTTAAAAACTACCCTTAATTTTCTCACGTGTGATAATAGTATTATGGCAATGTAGTTGAATATCCTTCATCAAATAGCTGCATGCTGAAATACTTAAGGTTTGAGCATCTAAAAAAAAAAAAAAAAAAACTTGAAAAACTCTGGGAAAAATGCTCACATTACACATATATGTAGAGAAACATTTAAACAAATGAAACAAAAAATTATTATTGTCAAAATGGTGAGTACTTTAATATTTTTCAAACTTTCTATTGAATAGTTTGGTAGGGGAAAATTGAAAAATAATTAAACAAATGATCTCTGCTACATATAGAAAGAAAGAGAAAAAAAGGAAGAAAGGAAAGAAGGAAGAAGAAAGAAAGAAAATGGAATGGTAATAATGACACATAGGAAAATTCTTGAGTTCATTAGAAGGATTTTTTTTAAAAAAGCTATTAGTATAAATTTGCAATCATTTATTTAAAAAATTAAAAATAATCTCTATATTTTGTATATATTCTCCATATCTTTTTAAATCAAATTTATATATTAGCCTAAATAAGAACAAAATATTTTTCCTTATAAAGTAGTTTTTCTATATAACATTTTGCATAAACAACACAATCACGTAGTTCAGAACACAAAAAGCATAAAATATTATTCAACAAAAAGTATCCCTCTCATGAGGAGAAAAGTAAACCCTTGCGCACTGCTGGTGGGAATGCAAACTGGTGTGGTCTCCTTGGAAAACAGTATAGAGGATCGCCAAAAAATTAAAAATAGAAATACCCTATGATTCAGTAATTCCGCTACCAGATATTTACCCAACAAGAGCAAAAACACTAACTTGAAAAGGTAGATGTGCCCCTGAGTTCCATGCAGTATTATTTCCAGTAGGCAAGATATGGAAGCAGCCTGAGTGTCCTTCAACAGGTGAATAGAAAAAGATGTGGTACATATACAATGGAATATTACTCAGCCATTAAAAAAGGGAATGAGATCTTGCCGTTTGTGACAACACGGATGGACCTAGAGAGTATTATGAAATAAGTGAAATAAGTCAGGCAGAGAAAGACAAATATCATATGATTTCACTTTTATATGTGGAATCTAAAAAAAAAAAAAATGAACTAACAACAAAAAGAATAATGTCAGGAGCTGAAAATTATAGCATAGGGATATAGTCAATAATACTGTAATAACGTTGTATGGTGACAGGTGGTAATTACACTTACTGTAGTGAGTTGCATGGAATTGTGGAATCACTGTGTTGTGCACCTGAAACTAATACAGCACCGTATGTCAAATATACTTAGGTAATAAAAATTAAAACAACCCCCCCCAAAAGTACCCTCCCATCCATGTCCATGTTATTTGCCTTTCTAGATATTGTCCGCTCATAAGAAAATTCATGAATATATTAATGGGACTTGTAAATATCAGTTGTATTTTGTATTTGTTTTTTCCGAGATTGTATTTGCTTACTTTTCCGCAGCTTTGAGTAAGTTTGTCATTTGGTGGACAGTGCCCTCTTGTGTATAAAACTGAATCTGCAAGTCAAGTCCTGACAAAAAGGCCTAAACCTGAAACTCTTTTACAGTCGTAAAAGATCCTTGAAGTCATATGGTGTATCACTACACCTTCATTTACTCAGTTATGGCCAACTTCAAAATATTAGAGCTTTTATTTCAGCCCTCAAAGAGAGTGTCCCCATGCTTGCTTTAGTGATTTCATGTATATTTAGCACCAAAGTGTTTTGGTCTTCAAAGTATTCTCCCATCCATATTTTGTTTGATTAAAACAGGAATAATTTCTACCGATGTATAATTCACATACTATACAATTCACCCATTTAATGGCTTTTAGTATATTCAGAATTATGCAACCATCATCATAACATATCATCATAGATAATTCTAGAATATTTTCTTCACCCCAAAGAGAAACTCCATACCCATTAGCAGCTACTACCCATTTCCCTGAACCTACAACCCAGCCCTAAGCAACCACTAATCTACTCTTGTCTTTATTGATTTCCCTTTTCTGGATATTTACTATGCATGGAATCAAACAATATGCTGTGTAGTTTTTTTGCGACTTTCTTTTTTCACTTAGCTTAATGTGTACAAGGCTCATCTGTGTTGTAGTATGTATCACTACTTCATTCTTTTTTACAGTTGAATAATATTCCATCGCAGGATGCACGACGTTTTAATGACCCATTTGTCAATCAATGGACATTTGGACCATTTCCACTCTTTGGCAGTTATGAATAATGCTGCCACAAACATCCAATTGTTTTCCATATACAGTTGCAAAGATGGAAGACTTCCAAGCTGAAATGACAGCTCAAAGGCCACAGTGGAAAAAATCTGCTCTATCTCCCCGTTTTTGTAGCTGGAACAGAAAGGTCGAGAAAAGTTGGCGAGGTGGCTGGGCAGCCCACGGAGACTGATGGCCAAGGAGGTGGTGACGACAGGTAACACACTCAGGAAAAGAAATATACTACCAGTACTTTCATGCTTATCTACGCACAGTTTGTGATATATTTTAATTGTGAAGAATTCTTATTAATATATTTGTATAACCCTCAGTCCTTTGTCTCTGCTCAGGTAATAAATAATTCTTTCTCAAATCCATTCTCTTCTCCTGCTACTGCCATAGTTGACTCCTGCATCTTTTCTCACCTGAACCACCTCACTACTGCTAAATGGATCTTTCTTATCTCCAATTCGATCACATCACTCCTTGCCTAACATCCCTCAGGGGGCCCCTCTACCGCTTTCAGAATAAAGTCCAACTCACCACTGTTTCCTTCACCCCTTCCACTCAGGTGTAGGAGTTGTTATTAGAACCTATGAGTAAAAATTAAGTTGGTATATTATTTACTTCTCAGTAATAGCGATTACAGAGGAGACATCGGCAAAGTCAATATAAAATCTGAATAAATTTATATACCAAATTTCAACATGAAATTAAAAGAAATTTAAACTGGGAACTCAGAGTCATCATGAAATTATCGGTATTTTTAAAATTAATCATATGGGGCACCTGAGTGGCTCACTCAGCTGAGTGTCCTACTCTTGGTTTCAGCTCAGGTCCCGATCTCAGGGTCATGGGATGGAGCCCCACATCGGGCTCCAAGCCTAGCAGAGAGTCTGCTTGCGATTCTTTCCCCTTCCTTCTCCCTCCCCCTCTGTTCCTCCCCACCACTTGCTGCTTGCACAGGGGCTCTCTCTTCTCTAAAATAAATAAATAAATGAAAACTTTTTTAAAAAAAGAAAATCAATTTTAACAACAGGAACTCAAAATAACTATGAAGTAATAATCAGTTTTAAAAATAATTATTGGGGTGCCTCGGTGGCACAATTGGTTGAGCGCCAACTCTTGATTTCAGCTCAGGTTGTGATCTCATGGTTGTGGGATTGAGAGCCCCATGGGGCTTGTGCTCAGCTTGGAATCTTTGCAGAATTTATTAATTCCTCTGATGTTTTCAAAGGCATTATTTACATTGAGCTTAGTCATATGTCATTTTGACTATACTATTATTTTTACTTAAAATATTATGTCAAGTTCATTCTAAGAAAACAAATTTAAAGTGGAGATTTTCAATTTATGCTTATAGCTCAAGTTATAGAATCTACATCTTTATTAATGACATCAATAAATTCTACAAAAGGATTGCATATTAGCTATAATTGAGTTTTTAGTGGCCTAGTGGTATCATCTCAGTTTTCCCATAGCGTATTGACAATAGTTTCAAATTTGTCTTTAGTAAATGTGTTTTCGGTACATTTCAATGTGTTGTTGAAACCAAAAAAGTAATTATAAAATTAGTGGATGATATTAAAAAAAATCAGTGTGTAAAAGATATTCTTCTGTTGCTTCATTCATTACCAAGTTTAAAGAGCAAATAGAACAAGGACCGTAATGCCCTAGATTGGTTTTTGAGGTTATGTTTTTGCAATGTGTTAACATTTGCCTCAGCTATGGCTTTGTCATATCCCTGAACTCCCAATTTGTTTTTGACAAGATTGAAATTTGTTTAAATAGGCGACTAAAAATGTGTATAATCTTTCCTTAGTTATGTCTTCTACTGGACAAATTCCTCAAAACTAGTCAAGATAGAAATATTGGCACTTTGAAATCCATGAATCTAACAATAATTTGAAACTATTTCACATGATTTATATCTACTACAACTGAAAAATAATTAGGTAATAGCATGTCTTACTTTGTTCAAAGTGATTTTGTGAATCACAGTTGCTATCATTTAAATTATTTTTGTATTTCGCTCTCTAAATATTGTGTTGTATTCATGTCAGCGTTGGTATTCTGCATAAATATATACCATAATGTTATTAATTTTTGCTGTGGTTTGTGTGATATGAAAAAAATTCTCATTATCTGACTGCAACATCTATTGGATGATTCTGTGAATGTTGAACATGGCCTTGCCAAGAACTGCATCATCTGTATTATGCACTTGACACGATCACACCAGTATAACCTGTTTGCTGCAAAGTTAGATTTATATTGATTTTGAATACTTTACAATGTTTATTTCACTTCATGTATAAGAATATAATATAAAATCTGACAACCTTTATTCTTTTTTTTTTTGTCTTATTTATTTGTTTGAAAGAGAGAGAGAAAGCATGTGTGTGCGAGCATGGGAGGGGAGGGGAAGGGGTAAAGGAGACGGGGAAGCCTATGGAGGGCTCTATCCCGGGACCCTGAGATCATGACCCAGATGAAGGCGACGCTTGACCAACTGAGCCACCCAAGTGTCCCTATATCTATTTTTATTCTTCAGTTGCTTTTCCCCCATTCCCAAAAAGGTTACCATACAGACAAAACTCATAATCCTTTGAAAACTTAAAGTTTTTCACTTGAGGTATATAATTTTCAACAACAGTGTACCATTGTTTAACTTTCAAATTACTTGGCCATTACCTAGAAAGATTTAATAGTCTCTGTGAATAATAAGAAATATAAATTTGGTCTCTGCCCCCGGTTCCTGACACAGAGCTCCTTCAAAAATGCTTGTAATTTCTGGAGAGATAGGGGCTCTAGGAGCGTCTTTTGTTCTAATATTTGGTCTTTGACCCCAGTTCCTGGCACAGAGCTCCTAAATCCCTCAGAATTTCCTGGGCAATAGGGGTGTCTTTTGTTCTGATGAGGCAATTCTTGGCAGGCTCCTGGAGAGCTTCGGGGTGGGGGCTGGTCACTGAGAAACACCAAGACCTGATTAGAAGTGTGGATCTTTCCACCCCACCCCCATCCACACAGGGGAGGGGCTGAAGACAGAGTTAATAACCGAAGGCATCATAAAAATCCCTAAACTACGAGGTCCGGAGAGCTTCCAGGTTGGTGAACACATGCACGTGCCAGGAAGGTGGTGTGTCCCAACTCCATGGGGACAAAAGCGTCTGTGTTGGGGACCCTTCCAGACCTCAGCTTACGTACACCTTCATCTGGCTGTTCATCTGTATCCTTGATTATGTTATTTATAATAAACCAGTAAATGTGTTTCCCTGAGTTCTGTGAGCCAGTTAGCAAATTACCAACCCTGAGGAGAAGGTTGCGGGAACCGCCACTGTATAGATTTCTAGCCAGTTGGTCAGAAGTACGAGTGACAACCTGGGGCTTGCAACTGGCCTCCGAGGTGGGGACAGTGTTGCCGGACTGAGCCCAGGAACAACAAGCACATGAATAAATATGTCTCTCAGAATTGATGAAATGCATAATTGCCTTTCCGTGTCTTTTCTAGTGGCTGTATGTTTTCCTTTTCTGATATGTATGTATATTTGAAAAAATTCCTTCCGACATTATGGAAATGTCATATGTAATATAATATGTAATATCATATTTTAATATTTAATGTGGAATGTATAGCATTTTAATATGATATATAAACAATATGCCAGTGAAATTTTAATAGCAACTAATTTTTGTATTGAAGAAATGTTCATAAAGACAAAGAAAACATAATTTTTACAATTACTTACCAATCTTTCCTTTATATCTTTATAAGTTATTTATTTATAGTAATATATCTAATACACTTAGTTTTTTTTAAAAAGATTTATTTATTTATTTGAGAGAGAGAGAGAGCGTGCATGAGTGGGGGAGGAGCAGAGGGAGAGAATCTCAAGCAGATTCCCTGCTGAGCACTGAGCCCATCCAGGGGCTTGATCCCACGATCCTGAAATCACCACCTGAGCTGAACCTGAGTGGCTGCTCAACTGACTGAGTCACCCAGGTGCCCCAATACACTTATTTATACAAATAGTTTATCATCATAAATAAATATTTATATTATAAATATGTACATAATACAATATGTATTTATGCCATATATTTATAAATACAAATATTTGTTTTATATATCTATATTGTAAATACATTTTTTAAAATATATATTTTTATGAGATGTGTTTATTTATACATAAGTGCATTATACATATGCGATATATAATACTTTCATGTAATATATTATATTATTAGAAAGAATAATATACATACTACATATAGCATTTAGTATATATTTTATAATATAATTTTATATTTATGCATGTTTACATTAATAAAGAGTTACATTGTATCCATATATATTTGCACAAATATATTATCTACATATATGTGAAAACTGTATAATGCATATTATTAAAATATTTATATTATAAATACATATTTTTATTATAGATGCTTTTTTATTCATTAGTGATGATTTGTTATATAATGAAAATTTTTTTTATTTAAATTGAGAATCACTAATAGCACTTGGTATAGTAAAAAAATAGAAGAATATCTGAACTGCCCCATAAATTGTCAAATTTAGCCAGTGTACCAGTACCAATAGGAGATTTCTCTCTCTCTTTTTAATATTTTCAACATATATAATAATCATTTTACATCAGCCAGAAAAACAGCTTTTTATTACAAGCACATATTATTTTAGATATTAAATCAGTGAGATTTTTCAGTTAATCAAATTCCTACCTTTTTCATAGAGTGGAACACAAAATATCAGTCAAATTAGTAATTGACCCCTAAGCTCATCTGTTGGAAAATTATAATACACTGATTTTGTTAGAATAAGATACATCAGTGCTGTCTGTTGGACAAGTATCACTATAATTATACAACTCATCCAAAGTAAAGAAGATATCTGCACTAGTTCTCTATTGCTGCCTAACAAATTACCTGAAAACTTAGTGATCTAAACAACAATGCACATTTATCATCTCATGCAGTTTCTGTGAACTTGAAAGTTCAGGAACTTGAAAGCATCTTGGGTGGCTCGTTCTAGCTGGAGGTCTCTCCTGGGATTGCAGTCACAATGTCAGACAAGGCTACAGGGACCTAACACCTTCACTGAAGCTGGAAAATCTACTTCCAACATGACTCCCTCACATGCTATTGGCAGGAGGCTACAGTTCCTCACTCAGGAGCCCTCTCCGTAGGCCTGTTTGAGTATCCTAAGATCCTGACATCTAGCTTCTTCCAAAGCAAGTGATTTGAGAAAGAAGGTGGATGCCTCAATGCATTGTCAGACTCATTCTCTGAAGTCACACACCATCGTTTTCACAAAATCCTATTGGTTACAGTCAGCCCCACTCAGTGTAGAGGAGACCACAAATGGACATGGTACCAGCAGGTTAGGATTATTGGAAGCCATCTTAGATGCTAGCTACCACAATATCTATGACGTAAACAGCACTCATTTAGATGTAAGACCTTTGTGCAGTGCACAACTTGAACAACCATGAATGGCAGCCTTAAGCAGTCACATTGAACAATATACAGTGTTTTTAGAGAAGACATTTTCTATCTCTCTGAGCAATAAACTGGTTTGATAGGTAAGACTTCTTCTTAACTTTAGAAGTTTATCTTCTTAACTTTGGTGTTTTTTCATTTAATTTGTATATTTTTCCCCATATTATCCTATCCTAACGTGTCCTTTTTCTGATTCTGTATCTTATAATATAGTAGATGGACTTCATAAATATTTATATTTATTTCCTTTTGGTTCTAATATATCTTGTTGCTTCTTTATTCTTTTTCTTTTTAAGTCCTCCTCCATTTTCCCTTTTTGACTGTCTACTTCACTCAAACAGAAAGTTTTTCTCCTCATTTTCTTTAATAATGAATAATTTTAAAGTTATGCTTAAATAAGTTTTCCAAAACCATTGATTCTACACAAGCTGCATCTCTGATTAGGATGACATCCAGGCCATATCTCTTCATAGGATGATGTCTACCTTCTGGTTTTAAAGAGCTTTCTGTCCCTCATAAGCACCCTGATGTAGACCATAAATTATATGGCATAATACTGACAAGGAATAATAATGATAGGGAATTTCTCTGTCTTGTAGGCAATCTGATAGGTCACATAAGAGTAGAAATCAGTGACAGAAAAAAAGATTTTTCAGTTCTACAAAAGGCTGCAGACAATAAGTACTACAGGTATGTCAAAGGCCCATGGATTTTGAGATCTCCAATGACTGAGTTAATAAACACAGAAGTGTGTTTATTATTATTATTTATATATATTATATAACTAATATATATAATATAATATTATATAATAATATTATTATTATACATAACTATACGACACAAGTCAAACAGTTATGTATAAGATAGACCCTTGAATTCAGCTTTATGTGGTTTTATGTGTTTTCACGTGATAAGAATTTAAATTAGTAAGTTTATAAATTCGAACTTATTTGCTTCTTGGTTTTCTACTGAAGTTACGCAAGATTAAAAATTAGAGCACTCTCAAAAAAAAAAAAAAAAAACTAGAGCACTCTCTTCTTTGTGAAAATTGTGTATCCCAAGGTAGCTGTCCTAACTTGGGCTCAAATAAAACTTGTTTTGTGTTGACTGCCTGGGTGGCTCAGTTGGTTAAGCAACTGCCTTCAGCTCAGATCATGATCCTGGGACGGATCAAGCCCCCTGCTTCTCCCTCCGACCCTCCCCCCCAGGCTCGCTCGCTCTCTCTCTCTCTCTTTCTCTCTCATTCTTTCTCAAATAAATAAATAAATAAATACATTCTTAAAAGAAAAAAAAAACATTTTCTGGTGTAGTAGCCAGGATATCGGAGCAAGTCTCCTGAGACCACCCGGGGGTCCTCTGGAACTCGGTGTTCGGTACCAGTACAAACCCTTTGTGCCCGTCCGATGTCTCAGTTCCTCACAGGCTTACCAGGTGAGTTCTGCTATCTGGACTTCCTCCATCTGAGTTGATGGTCCTGACTTTTATTCCAGCTATTGAGTATTAGCAGTAATATTCTGAAGGTGGGAACAGCCAGAGGGGTTGGAGTTGATGGGTTGGTTGTTTTGATTTGGCATTATACTGATGTTATTAATAGAAGGCTAGAGTAAATTTTCTGGCTAGAAATACGAGAGACTAAATCACTCAGCTCCAAAGAGCAGGGAAACTTGCTTCTTTCAGCCAAACGGTGCTTTGGGTGACTGAAAGCCTAGCGGGGGGTGTCTGAGGATATTCCTGGAGAAGAGTAGTTGTCCCACAGGAATTTCCCATCTCATACGGTAATTAATGATTGCCTCGTCTGGGGATGCCCACATAAGGATTGATCGTCCAGTGCTCTGAGCCCCCTGGATGGTCTTAGACCTCACTGAGAGAAACCGAGACACATAAGAGGGTGTATCGAGACCATTTGGAAGTGACTGTCACAAGCAGCACCCTCTGGACCCGCCACACTTCATAGCCTTAGATTTTATTCAAGCCATATTCTAAAAATAAAGCTGAAACTGCAAGGAATGGGGAACTATGCTTCAAAAGCTGGAACCAGCCCCAGAAAACCAACCACCACCCGGGGAAAATTCCAGCAGGCTATATGTACAATACATAGGGAGCCTATACTTGCAAGTGCTTATTTAAGTGGGAAAATGTCAGGATGACCTGTATCTCAGAAGGCCCAAATCAGGTTCTTTTCACACGTCTGTATTAGTTTTCTGGTGTGCACGGTGAGAGAAACCGGCTATAAGACTAATCAGAAACTAGGACGCCATTTGGTTCAGTCGGTGAAGCCGCCGGCTTCTTGGGGGGAACGAGCTTTGCTTTCCCAAAGAGAGGCTCTGGGCTTCATGTGCTTTGTCTGTTGCTGCAGCTTGTGGAATCTTTGCACGAAACCGACCGTGCAAAAGAACAAATTCATGGATCCATAAATTATAATGCTGTCTTATAATTTGTTTTGTTTTAATAAAAGGGGCTAGTTGGAAATTGGGTCTTGAATGTCCTCTGCACAAATGTAGTGAAACAAAGGCTAATTGTGCTTGCATCCTATCTGTGTCCATGTGTCTGTGTGTGTTACGATGTGAGATATATTCTCTACCTCCAGATGTATCGCTAAAATTGATTTGGAATGGAGCTCTATTTAATTGATTTAAAAGCACATGCATGTTAAAATTGGGGATTCTAAAACTCAAAAAAGTAAAAACTAACCCAAATGTTTTTCAAGTTCACGTGATCTGGGATAAAATTTCCTACATTCAGGTCTTTATATTATTCCATAACAAAGATTCATCACAGGGCACCTGGGTGGCTCGGTGGGTTAAGCATCTGCCTTCGGCTCACACCATGATCCCAGGGTCCTGGAATGGAGCCCTGAGTCCAGCTCCCTGCTCAGTGGGGAGTCTGCTTCTCCCTCTGCCTCTGCCTGCTGCTTCCCTGGCTTGCGCTCTCTCTCTCTCTCTCTCTGTCAAATACATAAATAAAATCCTTAAAAAAAATGAAATAAAGACGCATCCCAGGAAGAGACCCAACTGATGGTCCAAAGAGATAAAGACGAACAAAAATTGTAGACATCTCACTCCCTTCCCAATAGTCAGAATAATGAGGAAGACCAGGAGGGAGATAGGCAGACACTAGAAATCCTAAATCCACCGCACTCTCCAAGCACAAGCCCCAGAACCAATGCCCAGCCCACTGCTTGCTCCTCAACTTCTTCCAGAGCGCTGAACCGCAACCAGAGGAAACGCCTGTTTTGCAGGAGGAAAAGACGGGAGATGGAGATTTAAAAATAGAGAATATCCGTTCAAAAGTTTAAACCTGCCTCCGGTCTTGCCAGTAGCACCCCTGCTGCGTCTGCCTTCCCCTCCTCCTGATCCTGCACCACGGCCCCCCGCCGTTCGCGCTCGCTGCTCGCCCAGCGGCCCCTGTGCCAGCCTCAGCCCCTCCAGGCCACCGCCTCCTGCTCCCCCCACCCTCACTAGCAAGGGGCAAAGAGCACCCCACGCTGTTGGGCCACCTCCTCATGAGGCTCAAACGGAAGCATCTTCCGAATCAGCACGCAGGGACCCAAGTGCCCCCCCACCCCGGACCTAAACCGCTCACTTGCGATTTCCCCACCGGAGCCCCAGGGAAAACTGGCGGTGGGGAGCCAGGTGACTTGTTAGTGGGCGCGGGTGCCGCGCTTTCAGTACTGAAGCGAATCCGAGGTTACTGGTTCAATTAAAATAGAGTTGTCGGGGCTCCTGGGTGGCTCAGTGGGTTAAAGCCTCTACCTGCGGCTCAGGTCATGATCTCAGGGTCCTGGGATCGAGCCCCGCATCAGGCTCTCCGCTCAGCGGGGAGCCTGCTTCTCCCTCTCTCTCTGCCTGCCTCTCTGCCTACTTGTGATCTCTCTCTGTCATGTAAATAAATAAAATCTTTAAACTAAAATGGACATGTTTTTGGACTTATCCTCATTAAATATAAAACTTTTATTCTGTCAAGGTTTATTCAAGCCAAATAAACTTGCGTTTTCTCCATTGTAATTTGTCAAAAAAAGATGGCAAAAGGATCGTTGATTTTTTGTCTGTTTCTCATAAAGTTTTCATGAGTAATTGTTAAGAGCCTATAGGTTAAATAAATAACAAGGTTTACAGATAAACTTTAAAATAGCTTTCAAAATCTTTAGTAACCCAGAACTTTGAAGTTTTACCAAATTAAATGATAAAATGGGTTGAATTCATTGAATATCTAAGTCTTTTCAAAATAAGATTAAATACTGAAACATTAATTACTAAACCATCAAATTTGTCTATCTTATTACAGAAAAACTAAAGATATTTGGGTCTGTTAGTAAATGTATTTTATGCTTTCTTAAAAATCGCACTATAAAAAAAACATAGGCCTCTAAAAAATGATGTAATATATTCATAAATTTGCCAATCTAAAGAATTCTGGTGTCATAGTTCACAATTGGTTAATATTACTTTTCACCGAAGACTGAGGTTTCTAAGAGTTAAAATTCTGCTAAATGTAATTAAGACTGCTGGAAAATGATAAGGAAAACAACTCTGTATGGAGGAAAGTAGATGTGTAAGAAAAGTATAAGGAATGAGAACACATTTTCGCTGAGAGAAAAGAAAGTAATTTTGTCCTGAAATGAGACCGTTTATTTAGAGAGTGAAAACTTAGGACAAAGTCTGTATTTTAAAAAAAAAAAGTTGCAGAAAGTTTGTGAAGGGGAACCTTTGGAAAAGAATTTTATGCACAGTCAGTACTGACTAAGATTGGAATAAAAGAGTTTTAAAAGTACACTGGCATAGGGTCGCCTGGCTGGCTCAGTGGGTGGAACATAGGATTCTTGATCTCAGGGTTGAGTTTGAGCCCCACGTGTAAAGATTACTTAAAAATAAAATCTTCAAAAAAGTAAAAGTACACAGGTTTGAGATTTGGCTTTTCTCTCTGTTAAAAAGATAAGGTTTTTTTGCATTGTTCGTCTGCTCTTGAAAAGAAATTATAAACAAAGCTTTTTTCCCCATCTGCCCAGAAAAACAAAATTTCTATATTTGTTTTTATCAAGTTTTTAATTACTTAAGAAAATGAAAACTCCTTATATTATATTATATTGTATTATATTATATTATATTATATTAAAGGAGCTCAGTTTCGTTAGCAACAATATAACCTTTATAGAATCTCTTATGGCTACCTTGGTTAAACAGATAATTAATTCTTAAGTTTTGTAATGATCTCTGGTCCTATTTAGGCATGTGCCATGAAATATATATTGAGAAAGAGAGCGAGAATGAGAGAGGGAGAGGGGGGAGAGGGGCAGAGGGAGAGGGAGAGAGAGAATCTTAAGTAGGCTCCATGTCCAGCACAGCCCAACACGGGGCTCCATCTCACAATCTTGAGATCCTGACCTGAGCCAAAATCAAGAGTTGGAGGCTTAACCAACTTAGCCACCAGGCCCCTATACATAAGGATGCCTATATATTTATATTTATATTTATCTTTATATTTATATTTATATTTAAACAGACTTCCCAGAAATTCAAATTCTAAATAAAGTCTTCTTTTTGACTAATTTGGCATATAGGCACGTTATAGCTAAGATTTACAAAAAATGCTCTTCGCTCAAAACTTACTTATCTGAGGAGATAAAAAAGTAGCCAGAGACGTCATCATTCCGATTCTTCAAGACTGAAAAATGACCATAACTCAGGGGGGAATTGAAAGCATGCCCCATAGGGTTAATGAGATAAAATTAGCAGAAAGTTTAACGCTTGTTTTTCAGAGAACTGTCTCCCCCTAATCAGCTATGGTGTCTTTTCAGACCCCAGTAACAACCTCATTACCTGTCTCTGCAGAAGCCTGGACTCGAGGTTCTAACCAAGGAACAAGCAAGGCCCTGAATTCCTTTCCAGAGACAAGCCTAAGACCCCATCCAGGTCATACCAGCTTTTGGAGCATGCCCATAGCCCCTTCTCCTTGTCCTAAGGTAACCTCCTGATGTCAGGGACTGAATTTTCCCCTGCTCTGGTGTTAAGTCTCCACCCCAAAGTAAACATGGGAATATACCTTACATATATGTTTGCTCAATGCACATGTTCCATATTTCCTCATAAATAATCATAAATTTCCCTACCCCTTTATCAGGATGTATATAAAGGATTCTTTAGTTTTTTTTTTCTCCTGTCTTTTCAAGTCTATTCCAATGTTGCATTGGTTTCTTCAAATTGTACCTATTTGAATTCTTTTACTATCCATGTGTTTTGTTAAAAATGCTTTACCAAATAGAAAACCAGATGATCTAAGCCAAGCACACATTCTATGTTTGCTTCTCAATATGTTAATAGAGAACATATATCACTTTTAAGCTTCCCACCGTTTATAAGTTCCCCCCAATAAGAAACCCCAGGTAAAATATATATATATATATTCATATCTAGCAAAGAGAGCTTGATGGACCCAGGGCTGACAAGCCAGTCACCTTGGCAAGAAGGGACATAAAAACATAAAGTTGATCATTCATGCTTTCTGAGGAAAGATTATTGATCAAAAGGGGGGAAAGGCTAAAGGAAATTTTCAACTTTTAATGTTTGTGAGCCCTGCTCCTGGGCTCCCAGGGAAGCTATGCTTTAACATTTACCAAGGTCAAAATGACTCAGCAAAACCTCAAAGCGTGGGCTCTGTTTCTGCCCCAAGCACACATTGTTTATCTGCTTTGCTAAAAAAATAAATAAGTAATAACCAAAAAAAGAGCATTCTGAACATAAAGATAAGAAAAACAAAGAAACCTCCCTGGTTCCCATCAGATTAAAGAGTACAGCCTTGTATTACTAAAAACATAAGAGAAAGTCTAACTTTCTGGAACGTACCTCCTTCATCATGATAATTTGTAACTCTTTATGTAGCAAAACATATGTAACCCGGCACCAAATGTCCCTTCCTTGGAGCTCTCTCTTCTTTGTGAAGATTGCGTAACCCCGGCAGCTGTCCTGACTTGAGCTCGCATATAACTCTTTCCCTTTCTCTTTAAAATTTTTCAAAAGGTTTGTTCATTTTTGTTGACAATCCTGACTCATGAAAACATGAGACAATAAAGACAGACAATAAATAAATGCTGTTTTAAGCCCATAAATTTGTGGTAATTTTTTTATGTAGCAATAGAAAACAAGTATATATTTACTCTCTGCCCTCATTCTTTGTTATGTCTCCAAATGCTCTTGCCCCTCTCTCTTCCTCTACTTTAATACAGCACCAGGTGGCCCTGGCTTTTCTGGCCCTCCAGGGCTATTTGGCCCTTCCTGGAAAGAACTCCAAGCTGTGCCTGTCCTAGGAATTCTGTGCCCATCCAAACCCTGGTCCAGAGGCTGGGATTTAGATGACATGGAGAAACAGAAGAAATGCCCCCAAATATGCATCTGAGGCAGCCAGAGAATTCCAGGATACAATTCTCAGTCAAACTATGGAAAGAGCCCCAATGTCCATTGACAGATGAATGGATAAAGAAGATACGGTATAAATATACAATAGAATATTACTCGGCCATCGAAAAGAATGAAATCTTGCCATTTGCAATGACATGGATGGAGCTAGAGTGTATTAGGCTAAGTGAAATAAGTCAACCAGAGAAAGACAAATACAATATGATTTCACTCATATGTGGAATTTAAGAAACAAATAGATGACCATAGGGGAAGGGAAGGAAAAATAAAATAAGATGAAAGTAGAGAGGAAAGCAAACCATAAGGGACTCTTAACTATAGGAAACAAACAAGGTTGCTGGAGGGTAGCGGGTAGGGGGGATGTGATAATTGGGTGATGGGCATGAAGGAGGGCACCTGATGTAGTGGGCACTGGGGGTTATCTGCAACTGATGAATCACTAAATTTTACCCCTGAAACTAATAATACAGGATATGTTAACTAAACTGAGTTTAAATAAAGAATTAAAAAAAAAAAAGCAAGCAGACAATCTCCAAGGGACTCTCAGTGTATCTCTTCAGCAGAGCACTTCATATCATCATGGCTACCGAAAGAGCTCAGACTTTCAGGTGAGCCCGGGTGTTTGGTAGTTATAACGGTTATGAGGGCTTTTAGATTATGAGACAATTATATCAAATAAAAGTTGTATTTTCTAAATCTACCGCTTTGTAAATGTATATGGAATGTTATAAACTGACTGTTACCAAGGGGATTCCATTGTGTTGTACACCTCCACTACTGAAGTGATCTCAATTTAATCTAAATGACTTTTCAACACTGCTTTTCAGACTTGCACGAAACAGAAGTTAAAAAATGGTATCGTTGGGGCACCTGGGTGGCTCAGTGGGTTAAAGCCTCTGCCTTCGGCTCAGGTCATGATCTCAGGGTCCTGGGATCGAGCCCCGCATCGGGCTCTCTGCTCAGCGGGGAGCCTGCTTCCCCCTCTCTCTCTGCCTGCCTCTCTGCCTACTTGTGATCTCTCTCTCTCTGTCAAATAAATAAATGGAATCTTTAAAAAAAAAAAATGGTATCGTTAAATCACTGTTGTGTGATTCCTTAAAGTGTGACCCCTATTGATAATTGTTACTGTTCCTACAATGTCAAAAATAATTAGGAGAGTTCTTAGCAATAAAAAGCAAATTACTACCACACACCTAGTACTCAAAACAGTATGGCACTGGTACAAATGTAGACACATAGATTAACAGGACAGAATAGAGAGCCCAGAAATTAACCAAGGCTTATGTGATCAATTAATCTGTGACAAAGGAGGCAAGAATATGCAATGGGGAAAAGATGGTCTCTTCATAAACGGTGCGGGGAAAACTGGACCACTTTCTTACACCATACGCAAAAATAAACTCAAAATGGATTACAGACCTCAATGTGAGACCCGAAACCATAAAAATCCTAGAAAAGAACATAAGAGCAGTAAGTTCTTTGACATCGGCTGTAGAAACATTTTTCTAGATATATCTCCTCAGGCAAGGGGAACAAAAGCAAAATTAAACTACTGGAACTACAACAAAATGAAAAGCTTTTGCATAGCAAAAGAAACCATCAATAAAACAGAAAGACAATCTACTGGATGGGAGCATATATTTGCAAATGATACATCAGACAAAGGGTTAATACCCAAAATATGTAGAGAACTTATACAACTCACAAAATAAACCTAATAATCTGATTAAAAATGGACAAAGGACTTGAACAGACATTTTTCAATACAGAGAGCCAATGGACTGATGAAAAGGTGCCCAACTTCATTAATCATCAGGGAAATGTAACTTAAAGCCAAATTGAGGGGCGCCTGGGTGGCTCAGTGGGTTAAAGCCTCTGCCCTTAGCTCAGGTTATGATCTCAGGGTCCTGGGATCGAGCCCTGCCTCGGTCTCTCTGCTCAGCAGGGAGCCTGCTTCCTCCTCTCCTTCTGCCTGCCTCTCTGCCTGCTTGTGATCTCTTTCTCTCTGTCAAATTAAAATAAAAACAAAAAACCCACATTGAGATATCATCTCACACATGTCAGAATCAGGAAGATCAAAAACATAAGAAACAAGTTGGTGAGGATGTGGAGAAAAAAAAATCTCATGCACTGTTGGTGGGAATCAAAACTGGTGCAGCCCCTGTGGAAAACAGCATGGAGGTTCCTCAAAAATTTAAAAATAGAGCTACCCTATGATCCAGTCATTCCATTACTGGATATTTACCTAAAGGAAATAACCAACAAAAAGCAAATTATTGGTCCATATAACAACCTGGGTGAATCTCCAGAGAAATATGCTGAGTGAAATAAGCCAGCCCCAAAAGGTTACATACTATATGATTCCATTTAATATAACATTCTTAAAATAACAAAGTATAGGAATAAAGAAGAGAGTCATGGTTGCCAGGGCATCAGTAACAGTTGGGGGGTAGGACAGAGTGGGTGTGGACATAAAAAGACACCAGATGATTCTGTGGCGATGGGAACCTTCTACACCCTGACTCTATCAATGTCAAGATCCTAGCTGTGATACTGTACTATTGTTACCCTTGTTCTACAGTTGTGCAATGGGATTTTCCTTGTGATTCCCAAACCCCATGAGGTCATACATGATCTTTAGTAGAATGCGAATTGTTTTGACTGTACTAAGTAACATCAAAAAATAAACACAACTCATGTTGGCAATGTTAAGGGAGAATTTTAGTGATTTACCAATGAAGTTAAAAAAATCTATATTAATAATTTGAGGAGGGAGATAATAGTGCTCTTGAGAAGAGCACTAGACTTGGAATCCAAAAGGTTGAAAGGTTGAGTGGATCACTAACTGCCCATATAACTTTAGAAAGTTAATCTTAATTTGCTCAGGTGAAAAATGACTATGCTAGATCAGAGAGCTTTTATAGTTTCAATAGAACTCATGAAGTGCTAGGTGTAGGGGCGTGGTTGGCTCAGCTGGTAGAACATGGGACTCTTGATCTTGGGGTCGCGAGTTCGAGTCCCATGTTGGGGCTTACTTACTTAAAAATGAAATCTTAAAGAGAAAAAAAAAAGAAGTACTAGCTGTCAAACAAAAGACTGAAAGATAAAGCTGTTAACATGAGCCCATGTTTGCATGCTGATAGCAATGATCCAGCAAACAAGGGGGGAAATATCTATGATATTGGAACAAGGAAGAATAACCGTAGGAACGACCTCCTTGAAATGCCTACAGATGGGATCCAGAGCCCAAGTAGACTTTGGTGGGAGCAGGGAGACTTCATGCAGACATAAAATTATTCACCATTTCTACTTTTATTTCTCCTTTTGTTGGTTTTGGATTTCATATTTTTTCAAGAATTTGTCCATTTCAAATAAAATTTCAAATTTATTGGAAAATGTTCATAATATGCTTTAATCATTTTAATGCCATGTGGCTCTGTAGTAATGTTCTTTTTTCATTCCTGTTATTTTATTTGTGCTTCTTTTCTTTTCTTAATTGACCTTTTCAAGGATTTATCTATTTTTTTTAAAGATTTTATTTATTCATTCATCAGAGAGAGAGAGAGAGCACACGCAAGGGGAGTGGCAGAGGGAGAAGCAGACTCCCCGCTGAGGAAGGAGCCGGACATGGGACTGATATCAGGACTCTGGGATCATGACCTGAGTTGAAGGCAGACGCTTAACTGACTGAGCCACCCAGGCATCCTGAGGATTTATCTATTAGTCTTCAAAGAACCAACTTTTAGTAGTGCTGACACTTATTGAACATCTATTTTCTCTTTCATTAATTTCTAATATTATCTTCATAATACCCTTCCTTTTAGTTGAGTTTAATTTGTTGTTCCTTTCATAATTTATAGAGATGAATACTTGGGCTATTGATTTTAGCTTTAGCTATGTCCCACAATTTCTTTTTAAAGATTTTATTTATTTATTTGACAGAGAGAGAAAGATCACAAGTAGGCAGAGAGGCAGGCAGAGAGAGAGAGGGGGAAACAGGCTCCCCGCTGAGCAGAGAGCCCAATGCAGGGCTCCATCCCAGGACCCTGAGATCATGACCCGACCTGAAGGCAGAGGCTTTAACCCACTGAGCCACCCAGGTGCCCCTATGTCCCACAATTTTGAAATGTCATATATTTATTACCATTTAGTTTGAAATATTTTCTAATTTCCAGTTTGATTTTTTCACAATTATATTGATTAATTTCCAAATGAGGAATTTATAGTAATTTTTTAGCTACTGATTTCTAGCTCAATTTCCCTATGGTTGGAAAAAACGATCTCATTTCAATTATTTGAAAAAAAATAGATTTTTTAACACACGCTTAATGACTCAGCATAGCATTAAATTTGGTAAATGTTCCATGTGCTCTCAAAAAGAATGAGTATCTGCAGTTGGTAGATGCCATTTTCTTCATATATTAATTAGGTCAAGTTTGTTAATCATATCCATCTTACATATCCATACTGATATTTTTTTAACTGCTGTTCTATCAGTTTCTAAGAAAATAATGTGAAATTTCCCACTTGATTGCAGATTTTCCTAGTTCTCCTTATAACTCCATATATTTTTGGTCTCTGTATTTTGAAGCTTTGTTATTAGATGCATACCAACTTAGAATTTTTATATTTTCCTGGTAAATTGAACTGTTTATCATTATGAAGTGTTCTTTTTTATTTCAAGTAATGCTTCTTGTTATTATAATGATACCAGTTTTCTTTTGGTCAATAGTTGCAAGATCTTTTTCTCTTTATTTTCAACCTTTGAGTACCCTTATATTTAAGGTTTATCTCCTATAATCAGCATATAGACTAGTTTTGTTGTTTTATCCAGTCTGGTGCTCTTTTCTTTCTAATTGGAATATTTAGTCTCTTTCTTGATATCTGCCTTAGAGCAGAGTCAACATGTCCTTGGGGATATGCTTGGTTTTGAGAATTTCTCTTCTGAACCTGTATTTTTCCTCTCCTCATTCTTGTGCTTGAATTTTTTCCTTATCAAAGCGCTGGGAACACAGCTTCTGCTTCATTAATTCTTTTTTTAAGATTTATTTATTTATTTATTTATTTATTTATTTATTTGGGAGAGAGCACGAGTGGGAGGGGCAGAGAGAGAGGGAGAGAGAATCTCAAGCAGACTCTACACTGAGCACAGAGCCCAATGCGGGACTTGATCTCATGACCCTGAGATCATCACCTAAGCCTAAACCAAGAGCTGGATGCCTAACTGACTGTGCCACCCAGGTGCCCCTCATCAGTTCTTTCTAAATCTGCAGTGTGGAGCTGGGACCATGGACCATTCATCCTGCTCGGAATTCTGCTTCCCCGTGGGGCAGCACATGCTTGCTCCAGAGGTCTATTCTTCTGCCAACAAGAGAGCACCTAATAGCTTGTTGAGGAACTGAGAAAAGGTTTTTCATCTTTAATATTAGGCATTTAATATCCTCCTGTCTTTCACTGAGGAGGTATCAAGAGATAGTCCCAAATTCTAACCCTTCGGTCTTCACCATCCCTGCAACCACAGAAGTCACAGACTCCGGGCAAGCTCACAGGCTTTTTTTTTTTTTCTCTCTCTCTCTTCTTTTTTTAAGCAAGACTTAAAAAATTGGTGGTTTCCAGCCATGTGCTTAGCTCCTGTTTATCTCTGCCTAGGAAAGTAATCCTTACTTACACAAAATCATATCTGATATAGGAGGTAAATAATGTAATATTTTGATATAGCATCTTAATAAAATTTTATTTCAATATACTCAAGATCTCTGGTTCACCCTGGGAATGCATGAAACTTATAATTATGAATGTATTTTCACCGAATATTTACTCTTTTTTCTGGACAGGTGACATGCACACTTTTATATATCAAATTTTTAAAAGAATTTTGGATACTTGAAAAGTACCTTTTGTTTTCCATTAAAGGGTACCTGCTCCATGTAGAAAACTCATTTTTTAGTATTTATCTCTAAATAACATTTTTCTGCTTGATCTCAATTAGTTTCAAAAAAAAAAATCACAGTTTCAAAAAAATCAGTTTCAAGGCCAGAATTGTACACAAGAGAAAAATTAAACATTGTATTATTGAGTGTAGATTAACGGAGTGTAACAGGGGCTCAAAATAACAGTGGCTTACACAAGACAGAAGTTTATTTCTCTCTCATGTAAGTGAAGCATGAAAAACTGCACTCATCACTCACTTACATGGCCACGCCTGGCTGCAAGTGAGGATGGGAAATACTGTCTTCACTTAGCATGACCACATGAGCAGCTAAAATGAGAGTACTGGAGAATGGTTTTTGGAGAAAACTCTAAGTCTATCTTAACTACACATCTACACATTTTAAAATGAACTTTCTCAGGTCAAAATAATATAGGAACTAGTAGAGGTACTAACATTTTCATTTTTCTTAGAATTAACGTTCTTTTGTGACTATATATATATATATATATATATATATATATCTTTCATACTATTTATTTCACTTTTTACTGCAGGAAACCTCATGCTGTACA
This sequence comes from Potos flavus, assembly GCA_028534135.1. NCBI lineage: Eukaryota > Metazoa > Chordata > Mammalia > Carnivora > Procyonidae > Potos > Potos flavus. The sequence continues at coordinate 70,445,718 of CM052899.1, read as the reverse complement.
TATACGGAACAATAACCTAAATAACATTTTGTCAGTATTACCATTAAACAGAAGCACACTATTATTAGCAGAATTAAGATAAATTGGGTGACTTCTTTTTCCTCTTGAGAGACTAAGTATACAAACTGATCAAATAAGACAATGGGATTCTGACCCACAAGCTCTATAGCAAACAGCCTGAGAAACTAAATCACAACTTCTACAGCAATCTGCCCAGATCGGTCAGGACTTGGTCAATGACTGACAGCTTCCCTATTTTTTGGCCTCAGAGTCAAGACCAACCAGAGAAAGCCAAATATTCTCCCCAAACCAATCACATAAAGTGTCCTGCTTCTAGTTAGTCCACCTCCAGCTTTTCCATGCCAACAGTTTCTAATCAGAGCATACCACTGTAAAGCTTTCTCACTCCCCACTCTGCCACTTTTCCACCATTCCAAGAGCAAGTGATGGTACCTAACTCCCTTGGTAGAGTGAGCTCTGAATAAATAGCCTCTGGGTGTTCTCATCTGGGTGGCCTTCATTTATGTCCCCATTCATAATAAGCTACCAGCCCTGAGCTACAGGTTTCATCTTTTACTCTTATGCGATTTGGCCCAATTAATCTGCCATATGATACATTGTACCATGGTGGTATAATGCTCTGCAAGCCACTCTACCTGCTGTCTGTTTCTCTTTCTGCAATATGGACAAATATTATCCATTTCACAAGGGTTAATGTGAGGGCCAAATAAACTACTGCATGTAAAACACCTAGAGCACTATGTGGTACAAAACATGTAATTAACAAACAAATGTTTGTTATCATCATCATCATTGTCATCATCATCATCATCAAAGTCCAAGTCTTGTTTCATTTAATTTTTTCTTGCTCTGAGTACATTGGGTCTTTGTGAATCCAAATAAGGGTTCAATTGATAAGTTTATGTTTTACTTTTTGACCCCGATTGTATAGTGTGTGTGTAGTGTGGATGTAGTATGCGTGTGTACAAAATCAGTTGGAATTGGTCAATAAAAATTAGGAGACAAATTTACTAACAGTACATACTGTTTCCTTTCCAAGGCATGTCATATATATTTGTTGTGACTATAGGGAGGATAAAGTTCTTTTTCCTTCTACCTCCAGGTTCTCTGGATGGAGCCTTGCAAAAGAGAGATTGACAAGAGAAAACCAAACAATTTATCAACATCCACAGTGCACATAGTGCAGGAGAAAACCCAATGAAGAGTAACTCGAAGAGGTGGCTAGAACTTGGGCTTATATAGCATCTTAACAAAAGAACAATATATTTGTAGAAAGTGACAAGACAAAGAAAAAGGTTTTTAGGCCTTTAAGGGTGGTAAATTGTGAGAAAGTAAATATACAGGGGAAACTAATGGAGTAAGGTTTTGTGCAGATGCATCTGGATGCTGACTGTCAGTCTTATTTATAGTCATAAAACTTCTCTGGGAGAGGAGATTTGTGGCACTCCTCATTTTTCAGAAGTTTCTTCTTTAGTCAGACGAGAGAAGCCCCAGGATGGCTTTTTTCTGCATCTCTTGAGTCACATTTACCTTTATCTCAGAATAATCCTCAGGCCAAAGTGGCGTATTTCGGAGTGACATATTCTGGCTGCCTAAACCACCATGAAACTATGACCTCAGCTCTACTATGGTAGCCCCAGCCTCTGCCCCTGTGGATCCAATTCTGCAACCCCTCCATCCTCTCCTCACCATCAGCTCCCCTCCAAAAAAAGAACCTCATCCCTGTGCTCCCCTGTGTTCTTCTTAGGGCACACTTCTTCTGGGGTGTCCCAGCAGACAGTGGTACTGGAACAGGAACATTACCATAGGACATGGGACTTATCTACAGGAGACTATGGCTGGAGGGCTCCACATAGGTGTGGTCAAAACTTTTTAGAGGAGTGCCTGGGTGGCTCAGTGGGTTAAAGCCTCTGCCTTCGGCTCAGGTCATGATCTCAGGGTCCTGGGATCCAGCCCCGCATCGGGCTCTCTGCTCAGTAGGGAGCCTGCTTCCCTCTCTCTCTCTGCCTGCCTCTCTGCCTGCTTGTGATCTCTCTCTCTCTCTCTCTCTGTCAAATAAATAAATAAAATCTTAAAAAAAAAAAGAAACCTTTTTAGAGCTCTGCTATAAACTGGAATTCCTCCTTCCCAGCCCTTCAGCTTTTTTATTTTTTAAAGATTTTATTTTTATTTACTTATTTGATAGAAAAAGAGAGGGAGAGAGCGTGGTTTTGCTCAGGAGTGGGGGGAGGGGCAGAGGGAGAGGGAGAGGAAGAGAGAATCTGAAGCAGACTCTATGCTAACGCAGAGCCAAGGCAGGGCTCGATCCCAAGACCCTGAGATAATGACCTGAGCCGAAGGCAGATGCTTTAACCGACTGACCCACCGAGGCAGCCCGAAGAGCTTCTATTTTGGGACGAGTCAAAAATTGGAAAGATTTTTTTTTAGAATTTACAATATACCAAGTTCTTATCTTCTTTCATGATGAGTTATTACAGAATAATAACTTCATACCTAAAAAGGTAAAAATCAAATTTTCAAATAGGTGAAATTATCCTCTCTGCTCTCACAAAAACGTATTTCAAATACAATTTAGCTGAATGTATTTCAAGTATAATTGAGCTTAGAATTGATACTTTTGATGAAATTTAAACTGTGAATAAAAATTGAAAAGGTCATGGTTCTATGTAATGCACACACGCACATGCACACACTGAAATATTACTCAACCATAAAAAAAAATAAGATCTTGCCATTTGCAACAACATGGGTGGAGCTAGAGGGTATTATGCCAAGTGAAATAAGTCAATCAAAGAAAGACAAATACCATATGATTTCATTCATATGTGGAATTTAAGAAACAAAACAAATGAACAAACAGAAAAAAAAGATAAACCAAAAACCAGATTCTTAAATACAGAAAGCAAACTGGTGTTTGCTAGAGGGGAGGTGAGTGGGGGGGTTAAAATAGGGGATGGAGATTAAGAGTATACTTATCATGATGAACACTGAGTACTGTATAGAATCGTTGAATCATTATATTGTACACCTGAAACTGATATAACACTGTGTGTTAATTATAGTTCAATTAAAAAAAGAAAAAGAAATACATAAAAGTTTATGTAAAAAAAAAGATCACAAGGCTGGGAACATTAATAGAATTTTCTATAAAAAATAATTTGCTTTCCGTGGCATTGATCATAAACATATATTTAGTCAACATATGTTTAGTCAATGCTTTGTGTCCACCAGTCTTCTTTTTAAGAGAAACTGCCTCCCATCCCGGCTCCTGGTCAAGACGTTTGTACCCTGTGGTCCTGCCCCTTGTTAACACCTATGAATCTAAGATGGGCACCTGTTCTAAACTGGACTAATCTGTATGCTAACACAGTAATTTGAAATTCAAATATGGATAGTAATCTATGAGGTACTATAATGCATAGCCAGTTGAAATTGGGGTCAACCAAACACAGTGCACTTTAATTGGGGGCAGAGAAATCAAGAGAAAGTAGAGAAAGCTATTCTAGACAGACATGAAGAATGACAAAAATATATATATAAACTACAGTGGTTACCAGCATGGATTTGGATTTCAGTTCTTCCACTTAGTGCAAAATAAAGAAGAATTAACCAGTTAGGAGGCTACTTAATAGTCCAAGTAAAAATTATTTATAATAATCTAGGGCAATGGTGTGTAGGGAAAATGTGCTTCAGTGCAAATTAGGAATTATCCAGAGGACACCATTCTGGGTATTCTGATTTGCAATTCTAAATTACAAATAACTGATACAAGTACAAAATAATTCTTGTCTACAGAAATGCAAATGTTGTCCTATTCAGTAGAGAGTAAACTGACTTCTCTTCCCTGCTGTGGAAACTCCATTTACACGTTCCTTTCAATATTTTTTTTACTCCATATAAATTTGTACTATCTTGACTTCTCCTTTGAACTGGTTCAAACACCTTATTAATTTCTTCATTGATGAGTTAAATAAAGCATGCATCTAACATGAATTCTTTTTCATGAGAATTCATAATTTTATTTTTTTTAATGTTTTTTAACAGTTTCAGAAGTTTTCCACTCAGATGTCTAATGGAACCGAATAGAACCAGAGAAGTGCATCTCATGAAGCCCATGTATGTCTTTTCTTGGCCCTTAGAGGTGAATCCAAAGCAGCAAATTTGCGAAGCTGTTTTTTTTCTATTTTCAATTTTCCTCTCTACTAATTTTGTGCTTTGTTTTTGGTTCTTCTGTATCTGATAAATTATTTTCCATTGGTGGCAACAATGACTGGCGATTTGGTTTTATGGTCTGATCATTTGATGATTTTTCTTAAAGAATTAGGGTTTTATAGAGACCTAGTCTTTGTTGGGTAAAAGATAACAGAGTATTAGTTTTGTTAGTGTATTTTTGTCTATAAAATAGTGTATTTTATCTATAGTGTTCATTTATCTATTTTGAGCTCAAATCAATTAAGAATTTACTGTAGGAAAAATAGCTCTTTAATATCTGGACCAGAGACTTACTGTTATGTTGTGTTTACTCTTGCTTTCTTTGTGGCTAAAATTTTAGAATTGAAACTGTAAGGGCTCTCTATTTACATTTATAATTCAGAAAGATCTTCACTTTTCATTGTGAGTATGTAATGCTTTTCCATCCCTGGATGCTTTTGACAGGTTAGATTATAAACTCTTAAGCAATCCTGTTCTGATTGGCAGATAGGTAAATAAGCACTAACCTGGATTGAATATTCCTAAAATTCCCAGAAAACAATGAACTAATACTTTCGATGTGCTAGAACCTAAAAGGAAAGAAAAGTATTCTTAGGAAAACTAACAGGTAACTTTTGAAGACAAATTCGCAATATTTAAGTGAATCTTTAGCAGATAAGACTAGTTCAATATTACTGGTTTAATAAGTCTAGCTATGTCTTCTCTGTTTTACAAGTGTTAGGTATAATGCAAACTTATATCGTATTCTGGTTTGGAATGTTCTTCCTAAATTTACACTAGTTTATTGATCAAATAAACTAACATTACTTCCACTTAATGTTTAAAATTATTAAAAATGTGAATTTGTGTTTAGCCAAATTGAATTAGTTTCGTTTTCAATAGTAGTTACAGTTCACAGTATGTTGGGTTGAACATAATATCTTTAGGTGACCTTGGACTTACATGAAATTAATTTCCAGATATTCATTGGATGTTGAAATCATTTCGAAGTATGATATGACGCTGTAACATTGATTACTAAGTATAATTTTCAGATTGTAGGCTTTTATTTTGTATTTTAAATGCTGCAAAGAGGCTATTACTGTGCCTGTTAATAAACGCGCTTATTTTCTATATTTTGAGAAATCTTATAAAGGATGTGTTTGGCTGTAAAACGTTGTGTTGTGTGTATTGATGAGTTTTGTTAGTCTGCTAAAATGGCAGTGTATGACATGTAGCTTACAATTACTTACCCTCTAGTTTTGTGTGACATAAAAGTTACTTTGGTTAAAAGTTACAGTTAATACAAATGATTGAGACTATACTTAGAAGCAATAGTTTCAGAGAAATAAAATTGCGCGCATGCTTTTGTTTTTCGAGGAAAAGTGTAGTCTTTTCTGAAAACAGTCATTCTCAGGGTTTTTTGATCTATAAACTCTGCACTACATTTCCACCAGCGATGTCTGATCCAATGTCTCTCTATCCTCACCAGCATTTTGTGTTGTCATTATTTTTTATTTTAGCCATTCAGTTGAATGTGAAGTGATATCTCACTGTGGGTTTAATTAGCATTTTTCTAATGGCTAATGATGTTGAATATCTTATCATGTGCTGATTTGCTATCTGTATATCTTCTTCAGTGAAATGTCTCTTTGTTTTTCCCCTTGTGTTCTAAATAGACTCTTTGCTTTTTTTACTTGTTGACTTTCGAGAGTTCTTTATATATTGTAGATACTCATCCTTTGTCTGATATGTGTTTTGCAAATACGTTCTTCTACTCTGTGGCTTGTCTTCTCATCTTCTTCACAGTTTTTCACAAAAGCAAATATTTTTAATTTTGTGATTCAGTTGGTCAGTTTTTCCTTTCACTGATCATGCTTTTGGTTTCGAAGGTTAGGAACTCTATGCTTTGCTCTAGATCCTTAGCATTTTTCATCTATTTTTTCCTAAAAGTTTTATAGTTTTCTGTTTTACAGTAAATTTATCTATCCATTTTGAGCTGGTTTTTATAAAACTGTGAAACTTCGGGTCAAGGTTTTTCATTTTTGTTTTGTTTTTGTTTTTTGCCCATACATGTATCTCTAGAACCATTTGTTGAAAAGCCTATTTGCATTGAGTCCACATGTTCATTGCTAATTTATAGAAATACAGTTGATTTTTGAATGTTTATCTTGTATCTTGAACCTTGCATAACTCACTTATTAGGCATTAAGATGTTTATGTAGATTTCTTGGGATTTTCTATGTAGATAATCATGTTATCTGCAAATAGGGACAGTTTTATTTTTCCTTTCCAGCTCCTTATTGAATAGCAGTGATGTGAGCAGAATTCTCGCCTATTTCTGATCTTAGAGGGAAAACATTGTCTCATTGAGTGTAATGTTAGCTGTAGTATTGTGAATGTTCTTTACCAAGTAAGTGGTTGTTCTTGGTAGATTGACATTTCTTGGTAAATTGACACCCTCTCTTTGTAATTTTCTTTACTCTGAAGTCTACTTTCCCTGATAATGATAGAGCCACTCCTGCTTTCTTTCCTTTTTTTTTAAGATTTTATTTATTTATTTGACAGAGAGAGAGATCACAAGTAGGCAGAGAGGCAGGCAGGGAGAGAGGGGGAATCAGGCCCCCTGCTGAGCAGAGAGCCTGATGTGGGGCTTGATCCCAGGACCCTGAGATCATAACCTGAGCCGAAGGCAGAGGCTTTAACCCACTGAGCCACCCAGGCGCCCCCCACTCCTGATTTCTTTTGAATTATGTTTGAGGCATATATTTTTCCATCTTCTTACTTTCAGTCTTTTGAGCAAAGGAACCCCAAATTTCTTAACCATAGCTTTGGCCATAGCTAATTCTTTTGAAAATATTTCAGGGCTGGTCGTAGTTAAAATTTAACTTTGGATTATAATGTTTGGATTCCTAAGATTATTTTACCTAGAAACAATTCAATAAAGAAGAAAATAATTTTCAGGAGTGGGAAGGAAAGGCACAGAGAATTTGAATCTTTGACTTGTGTACATTAAAGAAAAGGCAACTTTAAATTATTATATAAAAGCATGTATAAACACCCAACAGATACAAAGTCACTTGCTGATATGAGTTGGTGACCAAACATAAGGGGAATATATTTAAACCTTATTTGTCTTTTTTATTAATAGCTTGGTTAATGATTTTGTTTACTTGAAATGCTCTTACATGGCAAATGACCCATGTAGGAGAATTCTGAAAATGATACATACAAGATGTGATCACTGGTATCTGCTGTTGGAAATCTCCATTCACAGATACTCACAAATTCTATACTCTTGTATTATTGTCATGTAGTTACAGACTTTGTTTTCCTAGGCTTTCACAAAATAAAATAAGTATGAGATGAAGAGAGACTCAGCATTCCTACTCTATTCTTGATAAACGTAATTAACTCCCTTCCCTTATCATTCCAGGCCAAAATGCTGAGAGTTTTTACTCTTGGACATCTTTTGTCCTCTGGCAATGTCTCTTCCTTCTACTCTCCAGCACAGCACATGCTGCTCTGGCACACTACACCTAACAGAGGAAATTTTAAGTGTAAACAATATGTATTTGCGTATTTGAGATAGAATACTACTATGTTTTTACATTGTAACATTCTATTTCTGGGAACACGGTTAAAACAGGAATTTTTTCTAGCACTTTCTCGACATGATTCTCCTTACCTTCCTCCTTATTAAAAAAAAAAAACATTAGATTATCCTTCCTCCAACTGGTTTATGATTCTTCAGGATCAGAATACCTAATACTTGAACCTAGAGCTCACGCCATGTCAGACACTGTATTAAACACACTACATGCACTATCTCTTTGATTTTTATGATATTATTATAAGAATATTACCCCAATATAAAATTGAGATAATAATAAAAAGACAAGAAAACGGATTTCAAAGAAGTTCTTGAGCCTGCCTTGGAATCTATGCTTGCCTGAGTCTCCGGTTACTCTCCTATTACTGCACTAATCCTAATTATACTATCAATTCCAGAACTAGCTATTACTATAACCTATTAGTCTTTGAAGAAAAATAGGTCTTTGTGATTTGGCCACCATGTAAGTATTTATATGCCTAACTTAGCTAATATCCCTATAGCTCAGTTGCCAGGCATCCTGTGTTTTCTGTAGCTTCTCTCTCCTCTTTCTCTCTGCTTCTAGATCCTGCTCAAAATTTCTCTATTCTTAATGTTAATTAGAAGATTCAAACATTCTGTCTTCTCTTCCTCCTTTCTTCTAAGTTTCTTCCCTCTACTATTTTTAAGATTCCCGTACAGCTTTCATATGCTCACATGAGAAACTCACAGTATAAATGCACATGTTAAAACAATTGCCATTTTAAAGGCAATTTTATTTCTTGCTTTTCTTGCTATTTATTGGTTTCCTTAAGCAGTTCTCAGACTTAAGAACCTTCCATTTATATACTTACATATATTTTTAGGGTTTCCAAACCAGGACCCAAGACACCTACCCATCACCATAAAGTGGGGAAGTATTCTGAATATTAAATAAATGTTATATTCCTCCTACTTTATAATGTCAATATTAAATAAATTTTTTATCAAATAACTATTTGAGTGTCTATATGTCAGACACCACCCTAGACACTACCTTTTACCCTTCCACCCAAACTGTTTTAGGTAAACGAATATTTTTTAATATTAAAAATAAGTTTTATCATATTATAATATGAAAATTCATTTTAGAAAAATAAAAAATACAAACAAAAAGAATTAGGGAATAAACACCAGCAACACTTTCAATACTTTTATGAATATCCTTCTAATTTTTTTAAGATTTCTTAAGATTTTTAAGATTTTATTTATTTATTTGACAGAGAGATAGAGAGCACAAGCAGGCAGAGCGGCAGGCAGAGGGAGAGGAATCCGGGGCTCGATCGCAGGACCCTGGGATCATGACCTGAGCAGAAGGCAGCCGCTTAACCGACTGAGCCACCCAGGCACCCCAGTACCATTCCAAATTTTATATATATTTTGGAACTGTTAAATTTTTTTCAATTAAAACATTCTTCTACATTAATGGTTGTTAAAGGGTTAATAATAGTTCCTTTTGTGGATGTACAATTTTAAAATCACAGTTCAATGTTCGATTCAGCCTATTGGTAGCTTTCTGAATTACTTGTGAAGACTATGTTGAATGTCATTGCAGGTATTTTTCTAATGTATCCCTAGGCAGTTTCTTAGTCTAAATAGCATTTCTAATGGGCAGATGGACGTTTTCCAGATCTCAAAGAATTATCATTTGATTAGTTAAAAGTTTGTATTCTATACATTCTAAAGAGATCCTTTGTGTATGAAATTCAGCATAATTAACCAGTTAGCTCAAACCTTAGCTCTTGAAAAGTGCGTCTCCTTTATTCAATAAACACTGGTAGAATTCTTGATATGGGATGCAAAAATGAATAAGAGCTTGTGCAGTGCAGATAACAATTTACTGTAATATGCAGATTTGTTATCAAATAGAATACAATGTGCTTAAATTCTGCAGTAGACGGATGCACATGACCCTTAGGCTGTGTTGAAGAAAGCCTAGGCAGTGTATAAGATTAAGTGATTACTTGCCACATACCTTACTGAGAAACGATGTACTTTTTATTTAATATTTGGTGGTTGAGGAAAAGATACAACCCACGGTCTCTCTTCCTCGATTACTCATGTTTCTCACTCACATGGCCGGGTGCAGTTTGCTTACTTTTTGTATATAAATCTAGAGGAAATACAGTCTAACTCTGAATCGAAGTAGAAAAATTTAGAAACGACTGATATAGCTAACATGGGAAGACAAAAAAAAAAAAATCACTCTAACGGAAACTTGTCCTGAGACGATCAAAAAAGACGTCACTTGGGCTAACCAGAACGTCAACGCTAGGGTGTCACTCCTATAAGCGGAGGCGGTAAAGTGTTAAGGTCAGCACAGGCCTCTATGTTTCAGCAGGCGGCGCAAAACCTGAGCGAGTTTTCAGGTGGGGCCACCGACCCCTTCGGGCCCAGAAGACAAGACCGACACCGACAGCCGTTAGAAACTGCATTCGCGTCATGCCTGAGAGCTGACGCACGAACCTACGTCTCCAAGCACTCCCCCGAGACCCCGCCCACTCCTCGCCCCAGAGCCCGCCGGGGGCCCGGGGGGCGTGGTCAAGGGTGAGGCGAGGAGAACGCGCAAGCGCATTCAGAACCCAGTCAATTAGCCAACTATTAATCTCGCGAGGGTTGAAAGTCGGTGGCGTAGGTAGTTGTCCTGGATGCTGGCGAGATAGGTGATTTCTCCCAGAGGAAGAAAAGGAGGCGGCGAAGCTGGTTCCCGGCGTCGGTCTCTCTTTCGCTTTCCTTTCCCCTAACTCCAACCCTCCGCCCTCCCGCAAAGCAACCCGCCTTCCCTGACCTCGGTGACCCAGGTGGCCCCGCCCACTCTCGTCGACGTGATTCCCGCCGTGAGGTAAGCGCCGCTCGAATCCCGAGCCCCGCGGAAGAGGAGGCAGGCGAAAGGGGGAGGCTGCTGGGCCCAGCTCAGGCTCTTAGCGGAGCCGCAGCGCAGGGGGGCGTTCGGGTGGCCCTCTCGCTCCTCCGTCAGCTCGTGGCGACGTAACCACCGAGGCCTAGGCCTCCTCATCTCTGCGGAGCCGGGCCTCAGGCAGCAGCGGGTGACGCAGACGGAACATCATGTCGTCCGCGGCCGAGCCTCCGCCACCCCCGCCTCCCGAGAGCGCGCCTTCCAAGCCCGCAGCCTCGGCCGCCAGCAGCGTGAGCAACAGCAGCAACAAAGGCGGCCCGGAGGGCGTCGCGGCCCAGGCGGCTCCCTCTGCTGCTAGCTCCGGCCCCGCGGACTCCGAGATGGAGGTGAGGGTGGCTTGTGGCGCGGGGAGAGGGCGCAGTGGGGAGGAGGAGCTGGTTCCCTCGCCCGGATTTTAGTGATCAGACGCAGAGCCGTACTCCACCCCTCCAGCATCCAAACTCGGCCTCAGACCCTTAGGATCCGAAATGATTTACTCTTGCGCCCTTGTGCTTATCTACCCGCACCGACTCCGATGGCTTTCTGGCACTTCACATTTACAGTATTTGTCTGTTTGGCGAATCTTGCTAAATCCTCCAACGTTATTATTAAGCAGATGTTACTGATTACTGAGGCCGAGTGGGACCTACCCGGTTTTGTGTGTGTGTGTGTGTGTGTGTGTGTATGTATGTATGTGTGTGTGTTTGTAGACTCCCATAATTCCCTCACCCATCTCGGATTCTAGCTTTTAGTTTCCACTAAACTTGCGGGAGGGGAGCAGGAGATGCCCCTTAGTAGTGAGGGAAGGATGCGCGGGGTGGGGAAGGCATTTAAAAGCTGCGCATCCGAGGACTTAGGCCTCCTTTTTTTCATCCCGATCCTTGCGGGGGCGGTATCTGTTCTGGGCAGAAACAATGGCTAGAGCTGGATGGCCGAATGCGCAGTGGGGATAAGCGGGGCGCCGCTGCTCCTGTGAAGGGAGAGGAGACTCCTCCCAGGCACTGTTCTTTAGGGAGGAAAGCGACCAAGGCAGCAATAGCTGTCTTTTCTTGCACCGCCCCCCCCATCTGATTTGGGTAGGGGGATAGATGAGTGAATGGATGAATTAGTGAGTCTGGGGCGGTTGGCTTTCAGTCCAGCGCAATTCCTCTTTTTGGGCCTCGGCCTTTTTTTTTTTTTTTTTTTGGAAAATTAGTACTGCTCGCTTGCCGAGCCTGTGTTCAAGGGTTGGGGTTGGCCAGGGGATGGTGACAGTGCTGCGGGGGTGGAAAGTTTGGGGAGCTGCCAGGCGGGTCTCTTGGGTGTGCTTCAAGACTTTGCGAGGTCTGGGAACAAAGTGATTGCTTGCTCCTTCCAAATTTTATTCTTGGCCTTCGATCTGTTTTGAGATATTTTATAGTCGCAGCCCAGAGACTTCTGGGATTTTTCCATCCTTAGCTAGAAGGAGTGAAGGTAATACTGCTCTAAAAAAGGATCCTTGATGCAGAATTAACACAATAAGTAAATGGAAGTGCAGTTTAACATTGAAGCGTTTGGCGCACCAGAGTTTTACTTGGGCACCAAAGGTCTAATCTAGCGTGACGTAACATTATGTTTATAAGAGTTTATAAGAGAACTTTTTTGGTGAGGGTAGGTTTTAGTGCAATAGGACATTGATATTCTGTACTTTAAAGTGATCTGATTTTTGTTTCACATTCGTATCTAGTGTTGCCTATTTTTCTTAAGGTTTTAAATGGTTCTTTTGGATTACCAGGGCTGTTTAACTTGGATTCCTGCTCCCTGGTTTAAGGGGGTTTGAAAATCTTTGGCACTGAAAGCAATTGTGTATAAATGGGCAATTCTCCGCAAAATGCTGTCCATAGTTTTTATCAGCTTCTCAAAAGGGTCTGTCATTCAAATTTTGGAATAACAACCACTGTCTCAGTAGAGTTGTTACTTAAATATCAGAAAGAGTAATTTAAAGCCTAAACTGGCTTTCAGTTGCTATTTTAAATATAAGTGGAATTAAAGTTTAGGTATGGATATTGATGTGATAATGAGTAACAAATGAAGTCCAGGCCATATTTATTTGCCAGATGAAGAAATTGAGTCTTTTGGTAAGTAGAATCTGTGATAGAACCCAGGTCTGTCTCTGAAACTGACCCATTTCCCACATTTTGACCCTGTCATATACTTAGAAGAAGGATATTTGACAATTTTATTTCTTGAAGAATGACTTAGTTATACTTTTTCCGTATAGGAACATGAGTAATTTAATCTTTTATCAATTTCTTCACTGACTAGTTTTAGTCTTGATTTTTTTTCTTCATGTTATAGTTGATTTAAAATATTTTTTTAAAATATTTTTTAAGGTAAATGTACATTTAGTTTTTTTTCGTAACTGAATTAGGAAATGATTGAGGTTCACTGATAAATACTAGATTTGAGCGTGTATATGTAATATATCTGGCAATCTTAAATGTGTTTTTCTTGTTTGAAGGTAGAATTTAAGTTGGGTATTTTCAAAATTAGAAAATAAATGAAAGCTTGCATTCACAAATTGTTTCCGATAAGGCGGACCTTCCCAGAAGTATTAGCTAGCTTTCCCATGTATTCAGTTAAATTTTCATTTTTGCTTGGTGTACTGATAAGGGAGTAATTTCATTTTTGTTTATTTTGATTTTTTTGGCAACGTGGATGGAACCTGTATTTTTGTTTTTCACTGTTGATTAGACTAATAGGGAGATAACTGTATGCCAACAGAGTAGACTGATAGGCACACTGTATACCGAATAATCATAGGACCTCTGTCCTATAGTCCAAATCCTTTTTATTTTAAACTATGAAGGAAATAATGACTACTGTTGTTTATTATGGCATATTTTGACCTTTTATGATATCTAGTACCATTTTGTGAAGTAGGCTAGTAGGTGGCTTTAACATTTTTATTCGTGGACGCCAGAGATTTGCGATGAGCTTGAAGGTAACACAGGTGCCTAAAGATCTTAGCAATGAAGTTATATTAGAATTTAGGTAATTTGGCCTCTCAATTCTGGTACTGTACCAGCTCCAGTCCCCCAATTTTTAAATCAAAGGTAGCTTTATAATAGTACATATTCCCCAAGCACGGATTTGTACATTGTTAATGAAAATTATGCTTTTACCAACTGTTCTTTAGTTGTTTTTTTGACAGATGAGTAGAATTTTGCAGAGTAGTTGTTGCTGTTTTTTTGTTTGTGGCATTTTGAATGTCAGGGCGAGTAAGTTTGCAAGAAAGGATATTTATTACTAATTTGTAGTTAAGGATTATTCAATTTAGGATGCATGATAAATTTTTTGTATTGTTCCAGAAGATGGCAATCAGGATGACTATAATGATGGTAATTTCTAGGTGTACATTTGTGTAGAGGCACAGTAGATACTGAAGTTTTATGATTAAAAGGAAACATGATTTCTTCACATTATATACTGTTTAATTTGGTTTCATGATATTTATTGAAGAGAAAAAGAAACAGATTTGTTGAAAGTTATTCTGTTCTAGGATGATGTAGATAATGGTCTTGTGTTTTAATCTTGGCCAAAGCCTTGCAGTTTACATATTTGGGTTAAATAGGTTGTTATCATGGCATTTAATTTCATCAAGATATTCTGTCAGGTTAGATTATAGCCATTTAAGTATCTAGCAAGTTTGGGATAGAAATGTGTTACTTAGAGTGTGTTTTGACCAGAAATTAGTTTAATAATGGTGTGTTAACTATTTTTGAAGAACAATCCATGATTTTTCCCTCCTACCAGGAAGTATTTGATGACGCATCTCCTGGGAAGCAAAAAGAAATTCAAGAACCAGATCCTACCTATGAAGAAAAAATGGTATGTTCTAGGTATATGAAATATTACATGAACATACATAATAGTATTATGTAAATATATGGGATATGTCACTCCCCTTTAAGATTTAGTGTCAGGGAGTGAGGAGAGTAAAAGACCAGAGAAGTAGTTATTCAAGGTGCATTCTACCTCTGTCCTTCTATTCCACTGGGTACAAAGACGATTTTATATGCTCCTTGTCCACAGCTTTTTTACAATATGGGTGAGATCTTTACAAAAAGAGCACATGATATTATACTTGAATCCTGGAAGACCCAGCTCACATTTCATACCTTAGGAAAGTTTTTTTTTAGCATGACTTAACCATAACCTACGAAGAGCTTTAAACTTAAATTCAGATTCAGTAACAATAATGGCTAATAGCAAATGCTTACTATGTACTAGACCCTGTTCTGAGTGCTTTATGTGGATTAAACTCATTTGTACTGAATCTTAAAAAGTTAAAATAACATGTTAAATAATAATATCACCATGCACTATAACTACTGTGCTCTTTAAGAGTAAAAACAGTGTCTTAATCTGTCTTCACCTAGATCAATATCTGATATGTAATATATTTTAATCAATATTTTTTGAAACTTTCTCTTCAACCTTCGATCTTCAATATCAGTAAATATTTTTGAATATCTTAAGTAGTTTCAAAATCCTAAAAATATATGCATTTTTTGAACACATGTGAATGTATATGCATACGTAATGTGCATGATAAACATAGTAATATGTAAAATATAAAGGTCATTATTTTTATTTTTTATTTTAATTCCAGTATATAATTAACATATAGTGTTATATTAGCTTCAGGTGTACAATACAGTTATTCATGAATTCTGTACATTACTTAGTGCTTACCACCTATTTCACCCCCCTCTGGTAATCACTAGTTCTCTATATTTAAGAGTCTGTTTTTTTCTCATTTTGTTTCTTAAATTCACATTTAAGTGAAATCATAGGGTATTTGTCTTTCTCTGACTGATTTATTTGACTTAGTGTTATACTTTTTAGATCCATCCATGTTGTAAATGGCAAGATTTCATTAAATGACATTATATAGGATTTCTGTTATATTTTATATATGTGTATATCTGTAATTGTCCTATTCTTTGCTCTCAGACTTACTTAAGAAAAAGATATATTTGCTAGTTCCGCTTTTCCCATCATTTCCTCAAATCCTTCACAATTTATATTCTGTTGTTAACACTGTACTAGTGGATCTACTTTCAAATTTATAGCTTAATTTTACTTTCATTCTTCATCTCACCTGTGTCTGATATTGTTGACCACTCCTCAAAATTTTTACTTGCCTTGAGAGACCTTTTTTTCCTTGATGGTACCTTATTTATTTGACTATTCCTTTGTTCTTCTTCATCATATCCTAAACATTTCTTCTCAAACAGTTCAATCCTTGTCATTGGTTTTCTTTTTCCTTTTTTTTTTTTTTTTAAGATTTTATTTTTAAGTAACATGGGGGGGCTCAGATTGAACCCCAAGATCAAGAGTCACATGCTCCACTGGCTGAAACAGCCAGGCGACCCTGTCATTGGTTTTCTTTAAATTGAAGTCTTCTCAATATTTATCTCTAGCCCAGATGCTTCCAGCCTTGTATTACTTTCATTTGTTTGTTGGACATTTAAGTCCTTTTGGTACTTTTTTCTTAGGAATATCCAAAATTGAATTTATTTTCTCTACCTCACATATCTACTTAGTTTTATCTCAATGTTAATATATACCATATGTTAACATATAACACTATATGTTAAGGTGTTCATGACGGTACTTCATAATTTTAGTAGTCTTGCAAGTTTAACCTCATAAATACTTCCTTTTTTTCCCCATTGCCCTGTTCAGTGTTTTTTAATTGCATGGGTTATTTTGTTGGCTTCTATATTTGTTTCCTCTTTTTTTATTTATTTATTTATTTATTTTTATTTGTTTCCTTTTTAATGATCTGGCCTCTTCCAAATCTCTTCATACATTTTTTCCAAGTTTTTCAGTTTCCTAGTTATTTCCTTTTTCACCAATCATGATCTTGATTACTTTCCTTTTAAGCAAGCTCCCCTGTCATCTGCTAGTTTTAAACCATAGGTAAGTCTCAGTATCCACTCTTCATTCTTGAACCAAGGATGCTGAGTACTACTTGAATAAACTAAATAATATTGCTGATTGGTACCAGAATAAATTTATGGTTTTTAATCTTTTAGGCTTTCAATATTTATTGTGCAACAATCCATTTAGCTATTTAAAAACTTTACCACTCTGGATAAACTTTCTATTCCATTTCTGCCACCCTTATTTTCAGGCTTCTTCCACAAATAATTACAGGCCTTTCTTCAGTTTATTTCCTATTTCCAAATATGTATGGCCTGTACCTGGCCTGTGTCATTTTCTCCAGTCTCAGAGAAAGAAGCTGGTTTTAAGCTATGGATTTTAATCTTTCATTTGATCTTATGATTTATGTCCTTCAGGTTCCTAATCTTATTCTGTTGTCTTTACTTTTTAAGGATCTGTTAGTTTTCTCCATTCTCTTTAAGATCTCAAATCATTTTTATTTTAATATTCTTATTCTAAACCAAGGTCTTTGCCTGTTTTTCCTTCAACCTTTGCCACAATTCTACTGAAAGTTTATTCTGTAAATGTGGTTCTGAATTCCTTGGTTCTTTGCAACTAGTTTATAATCACTACCACTTGGATGAATAAATGGTGAGAATTTTGAAATCATTGACTCTTGTGTAGAACTATGGTGAAATTTATACTTAATTCCTTAAGGCAGTAGTTCAAAACTTGATTGTGTAGAAGGTCTTGGATATTTTGTTCTGATGGGTCATGAAGCACGCTTGGAAAATATTAGAACATCCAGAGCTATTAAAGGTTTTTGAAAATTAGAGATGTGTGATAAGATCTAAGAATGGGGGCTGGGAGGGGCACCTCCTTCTCTGTTGAAACATGTTGAAACATGTTGAAACATGTTGAAACATGTTGAAACATGTTGAAACATGAAACATCATGTCTACGATTTTCCTGGTCATCCCTATTAAAATTTTAGTGCCATTCCAGTTCTTTTACCCTCCTTTATTTTCTGAGCATTTATTACCTTCTGACAATCTCAAATAATTCCTATGGTTTATTTTTGATACTGGACTGTAATGGAAAAAAAAGTGCCTTTTCTGGTAGGTACACAAAAGTAGTTGTTGAATTGAATAGCTATTTAAGAAGATAATATTTATTGAAAACTTTTGAAAGAAGTGAAGAATACTAGTGACTTTTGATACTGCAGAATAGGTTTTACCTTAAAATGTTTAGCTCTGACCTATCTGAATTAATTTCTAGAGCTTATTTTGATTCCGAACAAAATTATAATAAATCGAATAGACTTTTTCAGTCCCAGTTGCATGTTCTTGGCTTTTTTATTATATATGCATTAAGAAATGAAATACTGCAAAATACAAATAAGTTCAGTAATTTAAAATAGTTTGTAATCTTCAAAAACAAAAAACTGAAGCTTGTCTTCAGGAAATTATCATGGAGAAGCATGTCGATTTCAAGGATCTTAAGTTTTTTTGATTCATATTCTTCCATTTTCTTAGTGTGATAATAGGGAACATTTTAAAGTGGCAGATGTTAGACATGAAAGAAGGGAATAGTATTAGCTGCATTGGGTTAATGAATATTTCATGAACTTAATAGATTTTTTAAAGATTTTATTATTAGAGGGAGAAAGCATGAGGGGAGGGAGAGGTAGAAGCAGACTCTGATGTGGGGCCCAGTCCCAGGACGCCGAGATCATGACCTGAGCCGAAGGTAGATGCTTAACCAACTGAGCCACCCAGGCGCCCCCCCCCACCCTTTTTTTTAAGTAAGCCCTGTGCCTGATGTGGGTCTTGAACTCCACAACTCTGAAACTGAGAATCGTGCTCTACCAACTGAGCCATCCAGGTACCCCTTAATAAATGTTTTTTAACTTGATACCTTTTTAAAATTTGGCACAGCTGAACTGATAAATGATCAATGCAATTTCCCCGTTTCTGAGTAAATTCCCTTGTATTGAATAATGTCTTAATTTTTTGATATTTTATGGTCCACTGTATTGATGTATAATTGACATATGACAGTTCTAAGTTTAAATCAGTGAGTTTTGGCAGATTCATGCAGTCAGCCACCTGAGAACAGTTCTATCATCCCCTGAAAAGTTTGCTCTTGTCTTTATCCCCTTGACACTTCAGATCTGCTTTCTGTCACTAGCTATAATTTTGTGTAAGTGGGATCATAGTATGTAGTCTTTCTCTGGCTTCTTTCACTTGGTATGATGCTGGTTTGTTTTTTTTTTTTTCGTATAATGCTTTTGAAACTCATCTGTGTTGGATGTCTCAGTGATTTGTTCCTTTTTATTGCTGAGTTCATTGTATAGAGGCATGTTGAAACCTTGTTTTTGAAGTTGTATTAATATTCTGATAAAACATGTCTTAAAACTTTTTTGCAGCAAACTGACCGAGCAAATAGATTTGAATATTTGCTAAAGCAGACAGAGCTGTTTGCACATTTCATCCAGCCTGCTGCTCAGAAGACTCCAACCTCACCTTTGAAGATGAAACCAGGGCGCCCACGAATAAAAAAGGATGAGAAACAAAACTTGCTATCAGTTGGCGAGTGAGTAATAGTTTATACTTCATAGTTGAAACATTTATTTTTGATAATCTTCATTAGAAGCATAAAATCACTTCGTTAAAAAAATCGTTTTAGGACTGTTATTTATTTGGCCCCAGTTGGCTTGACAGGATGTAGCCATACATGTATAAATAAGAATAATGTGTAATGCCTTAGCTTTTATGGCATTATCCTGTTTATGGAATTCAGATGTTATCCACTCCTTGGAGAGGAAACAAATGTAGAGGTTAAGCAGCCTATTTAATATAGCACAGAAGTAATTAGAGTAATCCAAGCTTGACTTCAGGTCTGCTTTGGGGTACACCGTAGGCATAAACCACATACATGCATCAAGGGGATTCCTTTTATCTGAAGTCTGCTTGTGTATGGAATGTTGTGATGATTTATGCCATAGCAGTTTGTTCAGAATTTTTATTACTTAGTTGTCCTTCTACAAATTGAAGTGTCAGGTTGTATACTGCCCTTAGGTGGTGGTTTAAAATGTGTAAAATAACTCTTACATGTTCAGTTTATAAATACTTTCTTGGAATTTTTGTGTTGGTTGGGTAATTAAGATGTTTAATTAGTTATAACTAATAGATTTGATATAATAGCTTTAGGGTAATTTCAGTTCCCTGGAATGAC
>CM052899.1:70376256-70425329 GCA_028534135.1 Potos flavus | reverse complement strand
TATATGTATATATATATTTTTTTAATTTTTTTTAAAGAGTCTTTTTTTTTTTTTTTTAAGATTTTATTTATTTATTTGACAGGGATCACAAATAGGCAGAGAGGCGGACAGAGAGAGGAAGGAAGCAGGCTCCCTGCTGAGCAGAGAGCCTGATGCAGGGCTCGATCCCAGGACCCTGAGATCAGGACCTGAGCCGAAGGCAGAGGCTTAACGCACTGAGCCACCCAGGCGCCCCGTATATTTTTTTTATTTAAAAATTTTTAAAAATTTTTTTGAGAGAGGGAAGGGGGAGGGGCAGAAGGAGGGAGAGAGAGAATCTCAATCAGGTGCCATGCCCAGTGCAGACCCAGATGCGAGGCTCTATCTCAAGACCCCGAGATCATGACCTGAACCAAAATCAATAGTCATCTGAGCCACCAGGCATCCCTTGCAGCTATTTAAATGGCATCAGGTCTCCTGCTCTGGAAATGCCAAATACTGTAGTGGATATTTTTATGATATAGGTAGTTAATAGGATGTCAAGAAGAGAAACAGTTTTAAGATTATGTAAGATAAAGATATTCTGTAATAAATATATAATAGTTCAGCTTGTTCTTACTGGTGTTTTTGGGAGAAAAGGAGTCTTGGTTAACAGATTTTTTTCTCTATCCTTCAAGCCATCTGAAGTGGAAAGTTAGCTTATGCAAAGTAATTAGGGTGATGGTACTATCCTTAAGTATAAGGACATACATGTTTTTCTATTCCTTCCATCATTTGCAGTTACATTCAACGAACGCTCAATTTGAAGTAATAAGCACATTTCAGCCTTTATCTTCAGTTTATAACCATAATAATATCATCTTGATAATAGACTGTGAGATTTTATTTAAAAAAAAGTTCTTTCCTAGTTTGAGGAGAATAAATTAGAATTGAGGGTACATCTTTATACTTAGTTTCATATGGTTAGAATGTGGAGAAGTATGAGAAATAACATACTAAGACATTCTGATTTGAAGCATATAAAACAAGAATATTCTTGCATTTATTTACTGCCTTGGTCTGAGTTTCTGAGGAATGCTTCTTGGAGAAGACTGATTATCCTCTTCCATCAAGCATGTAGTTTTGGTAGAAATCAAGCTCTAAATTAGATTTACTGTTTTGTTTTGTTTTTTAAAGATTTTATTTATTTATTTGACAGAGAGAGAGATCACAAGTAGGCAGAGAGGCAGGCAGAGAGAGGGGGGGAGGCAGGCTCCCTGCTGAGCAGAGAGCCCGATGCGGGGCTCGATCCCAGGACCTGAGATCATGACCTGAGCCCAGGACCTGAGATCATGACCTGAGCTGAAGGCAGAGGCTTTAACCCACTGAGCCACCCAGGCGCCCCAGATTTACTGTTTTCTAATTTAAATGAAAATATTTGTTGAAAGTAATGAAGGTACAAAATTGGAAGCTTCAGAATTGGAGAGTAAGTATTTTTTACTAACCTGAGCCCTTTAGAGATTAAGAAATTTGGCAATATTAGAACTGCAGAAAATTAGTTTTTAAGGGGAATATCTCAGCTCTCTTGGGATGTAGAATCTGAGCATTTCTAAAAAGCTTCGAGTAATTCTGATAAATCTCTGGCTTAAGAGTCATTGCTTGAGCACCAACTCTTTATTCTGCATATTCTGCAGCTTTTGGTGAAAGTTGTAGTTTTTACTGTTTTTAAAACATAATACATTCTTAATAGAAGCATGGTTGACACACAGTGTTACATTAGTTTCAGGTGTACACAGTGATTCCACAGCTCTATACATTATGCTATATGTTTACAATAGTGAAAGTCCTTTTTATTAAATTTTTGAGTACAGTTGACGTACATTGTTACATTAGTTTTAGATGTACAGCTTAGTGTGATTGTGCAAGTTTATACATTATGCTGTGTTCATCACAAGTGTAGCTACCATCTGTTCTATTACATTGCTATTACCTCATTATTTGATTGTATTCCTGTGTTCTGCTTTTTATTCCTGTGACGTATTCATTCCATAATTGGAGGCTTGTATCTCTCTCTCCCATTATTATTCACCCATTTGCCCAATGCCCCCACCCTCCTTCCCTCCGGTAGCCATCAGATCTCCGTGTTTATAGTTCTGATTTTGCTTTTTGTTAATTCCTTTTTTATTTTACATTTCATATACAAGTGAAATCATATATTTGTCGTTCTCAGTCTGACTTATTTCACTTAGCATAATACCCTCTAGGCCCATCCATGTTGTCTCCAATGACACAGTCTCATCCTTTTGAAAGTCGTAGTTCTTAAGAGGTACCTAGATGGCACAGTGGGTTGAGCGTCCTATTCTTGGGTTTCAGTTCAGGTCATGATCTCAGGGTCTTTAGATCAAGCCCTGCTTTGGACTCTGAGCTCAGCGTGGAGTCTTCTTAAGTTTTTTTTCCCTCTCCCTTTGCCCCTACCCTCTGCTCTCACTCTCTCTCAAATAAAAAGAAAAAAAAAAAACTTGCAGTTTTTAAAATGTGATTTCTGGAGCTATTTTCTGGCAAAAATAGTTAAAAAGCTAACTTTAAATTAGAGATTATGAGATTTTTCTAACTGTAGTTCTTCGAAATGAAATTATTCCATTACCTCAGGTGTTACTCTATCTTAACAATTGTATGTATACCTTAGCCATGCAAAACGTTTCAGGTTTAAGTTTATTAATGATTCATACTATTCTATTCTTCTAGCCTTAATTTAAATGCCTCTTAAAAATTATTGTGGAATCTTGGTCAGCCACTTGACTATTATGTTGAAATAGTAGCTGTAGTTAAAGCTTAAAATGCTAATCAATTGATTTCATTTTGAACTTGACAGCTACCGACATCGTAGAACAGAGCAAGAGGAAGATGAAGAACTATTAACAGAAAGCTCTAAAGCAACCAATGTTTGCACTCGATTTGAAGATTCTCCATCATGTATGTTATATACATATTTATAACTTTGATTTTTTAAAAATCCCCTTTTGAGACATCCTTTGGTTAAAGTTTTGGATTTTTCTCGGCTGTAATTTATAAAGGGAATTTTTAGTAATCTTTTGAAATTTATTGATTGCGAAATCAGTTTTTTTTTGATGGAAATGATCGTATATTAGTATGATAGTGGTGGTATATTTCAAAGGGGCATAAAATGCCTTTGTGTTTATTGTTGCCTGAATGTATATGTAAAACTAGTAATAATTTTTGCCTTATATTTGCCCCTGATAAGAAAACTTAATGTTTTTAAAAAAAAAAACTCCACAAAGACTTCTGTTAACTGATGTCAAGATTTTGTATTAGTTTAAAATTTTTTCTGAAACACTTGTTATTAATGGTTTTCCAAAAGAAAACCTGGGTAACCCGGTTTTTAAGTTTTACTTCTGTATAATCTTGATAGTCTAGTGGCACATTTGTCTTTAGTGCAGCCTAGCATTTTTTTCCTGATCTTCTGCTTTCTTACTTGATAATTGATTTGTGTGATCGTAGTGGTTGTGAACAACAACAAAAATTTAGAAAGGTCAATATAGGACATACAATTTGGACTTGTTTAAGTAACTGTACTTTAACTCTTAACAAGTTGAACTTCAGTCAAGACAGTATCTTGGTTAGAAATTCAGCAGTCTGAAGTATTTATCTTCAGATGTTTTTGACTTTGGAATACCCAGTTTCCATTTCCTTCATGAAGTTAGAGACTAAAGCCAGATATATGGTACAAAGGGGGAAGGAAGTTCGAATTACTTGGATTATCTCTCTCTCACATTCCTACATTGTAACTAGTTTTCCTGGTATTGGTTAGCTTTTCGTCTTAAAGCAGTGTTTTTTGAAAGGTGATGGGGTACAGAGTGCATGTTAAAAAAAAAATCTGGTGATTGCGATGTATATACTTAGTAATTATTCTGGAGTGGGAAATGTGTAGTAAACCCCAAAAGAGATACTGTTTCTATTTATAGGACCTGTTGAAAAGTAACTTAGGAAAGGTAAAGGGAAAACAGTCTCTATATATCCTGTCTTATTTCCCCTTTGTTAGGAAGAAGACTAAATCCCCAGAGAATGTCTATTTGGGTTATCATGGAAGGTGGAAACACTTGGTTTAGAAACTTTGTGGGGTGCTGGGCGGCTCAGTCAGTTAAGCGTTTGCCTTTGTCTCCGGTCATAGTCCCAGGGTCCTGGGATCAAGTCCCACGTTGCCCTGCTCAGTGGGGAGTCTGCTCCCTCTCCCTCTGCCCTGCTTGTGCTCTCATCCTCTCTCTCAAATAAATAAATTACAATCTTAAAAAGAAACTTGTGATAACATTAAAGAAGGATATAAAGAGGTGAGTCTCTAGGATCAGTATATGGGTAACATAGGAACTGAGTGATTGGAGTAGGCAGTCTGATGCTTTACAAGCATGGGTTCTCTCCCCCTCCCCCCCATTTGATTATTGTCCCTATCCGTTCACTCCTTCTCTGCTCAATATCGCAGCAGCTACCTTTAATGACTTGGAAATTGAAGACAGAAAAGTCAGAGTAAACCTATGTAGGTCCAAATTAAAACTCTGAGTATCAAATGAAGGGGACTGCCTTTCTGTATTTCTTATGTCTTTAAAATGTGCATTCTGTTTTTTCTTTTATTCTTAGATGTTAAATGGGGTAAACTGAGAGATTATCAGGTCCGAGGACTAAATTGGCTCATTTCTTTATATGAGAATGGCATCAATGGTATCCTTGCAGATGAAATGGTATGTTTGGTAGTTTTTTTGAAGTCTGTATTTTATAATTTAAATTATTTTGTACCATGAAATTTATAAAAGTTAAGATTCGTTTAAAATCCAAAACTGTTAGCAAACTAATCCTATGTCAAACTTGGTTTAGTTGCATAAGCAGAATCTGTACTTCAGTTGTGAGGAATTATTATTTATGAAAGTGCGATAAATTTAAAAGTAATACATTTTGAGAAACATACTTTTGGTAGACTCTTGTAATACACTGTTTTGGCCATTTCCCTCCACTTTTATAAAAGACAGTTGGGGTTAATTGATTTTTCATCAGTGATTACAGTTCTGTCTCAAAACATTTATCTCTTTTTTACTATTCAATAGATATGTAGTCAGTGTTCCAAATTTCCATATAGCTATAGTGCTAAAATACGTAATTGCTTGAAGAAAAGTATGGAGTCAAAAGAAATGGATCTTAATTGTAGCCCTGCTGCATGACTTTGGGAAAGTCAAACTTCAGGGCCTTACGGGTATGGTTAGTAGTACCTCTTTATAGACTTGTGAGGATTAAAAATCATAACACAGCTAACTTGAAACATATCAAGTTCTTGCATTTGTTAGCTATCATAAACACATAGGTTTTCTTTTAAACGTTTTTATGTGTTAGGAAATATAAATATGGATGTCTATTTTGTTTTGATTTTCATTGCTTTTTGTGGTTCTTCTTTTAGGGCCTGGGAAAGACTCTTCAAACAATTTCTCTTCTTGGGTACATGAAACACTATAGAAACATTCCTGGTCCTCATATGGTTTTGGTTCCTAAGTCTACATTACACAACTGGATGAGTGAATTCAAGAGATGGGTACCAACACTTAGATCTGTTTGTTTGATAGGAGATAAAGAACAAAGAGTAAGCTTTTCATGTTGCGTTACATTTTTGATATTAAAGAATTTGAATTTAGGTTTTGGGGGGGATAACTAGAGGAGGGATAAAAGAGGAGTCCAGTAATAAACTTTGTCTTCACAAATATTAGTAATTTACAAATGTAATATTGGCTTAGAGGTAAAGAATCCTGGAGAAAGGAGTTGTAGACTGTAGGATGCCATACGAGTGTATAGATTGTTTCTTTTACTTTGGAATTGGTTGTATAAAAATCGAAGGCTATATTCTCATTCTAGAGGCAACGTTTTTGTTTTTAAAAGAAGTTTTGAGTGTGTGAATTGGTTGGAAAAATTGAGGAGCCAGATATTTTTAGATTGATGTTACATAATGCTAATTAATAGCATAATTTTTAAAGGTGGACTGGGGCAATACAATATTTTGGTGAGTTGGTATATGGTATTTATTGAAATAAGTTAAAATGATGGCCATGACATTTTTTGGAAGGAAATAATGAAAATAATACTATTGAAGATACAAAGTTCAGATTTTAAGGTGTACTATATCGAAGAATAATGTACTTTTGTTTTTTATTTAGCTTTGTTTTTTATTTAGCTATCATTTTTTTCTCCTTTTATAGATAACTTTGCATATTTTAAGTTACTGAGTTGCTTTTTATGTTTTCGAGCCCAATTTAAACCACTTTTTGCTTTATTTATTTACTTGTAAAATAAGAGTAATAATAACAAAGTTTTATTAGACATGTAAACATGAAAGGAATGAAAATGCTTAACTGCAAACCGTCCTTGAGTCATCACTCTGGCAGAAATCACCCTCCTCTTTCTAAACCTGTTTCCTGAGAATTTCAGCACCTGGTGGAAATGAAGAGAAGACATTTAAGAGTTAGTTTATTGAATTTTACACTGAACAGTTTTGTCAATTTTTTATTAAATGGCTTTCACACTTAGAAATGATTAACAGAGTTAGTTTGAGCTGGTTCTAGATGCTTACATATTATAGAAAAGTATCCCTTTTTGATATTTTCCACCCTCTTTTATGTATTAGTTACTTGTCATCAATACGTTTAATGTGTAGTTCATTTCTGTATGATGTAATTTTTTTCTCTTGCTATTACACAGGCTGCTTTTGTCAGAGATGTTTTATTACCAGGAGAATGGGATGTATGTGTAACATCTTATGAAATGCTTATAAAAGAGAAGTCTGTTTTCAAAAAATTTAATTGGAGGTACTTAGTTATAGATGAAGCTCACAGGATCAAAAATGAAAAATCTAAGGTAATTTGATACTTGGAAGTAAAAATCATTTGTGCCTTCATTTAGAATTTGCTCAGTGTGTAGAATATTCTAATGATGAATTTTGTTCTTTTAGTTGTCAGAAATAGTGAGGGAATTCAAGACTACAAATCGACTATTATTAACTGGAACACCTCTTCAAAACAATTTGCATGAGCTCTGGTCACTTCTTAATTTTTTGTTGCCAGATGTCTTTAATTCAGCAGATGTAAGTATGTCTTACTGTTTTCTGGTTGGAATATTAATGTTTATGTTTAATGCTGTACATTTTTGTAATAAAATTGGCCTTTCAGCACTGCTTGAGATAATTGTTAATTTTTTACTTTCACATATCCTGGTGTAATGGACCAAGTTTTTTATGTATCCTGAGAGTTTACTTTTTTGCCTTTTGATTTCAATATCATTTTATAAATTAGTTGTTTTCAACTCTGGAATGTCATGGATTCACTTACCAAATAGGTAGTCACGTTGGCCTGAATTTCAGCAGCTGTACATGGACTGCTTGTGTCCTTAAGGTACTGCTCAGGTTATTTCTCAAGTGAATTTGTTGTGAGCTTCACATAGCCTGTGTTCCCCCAGGATGGTCTTCAAATTTGGTAAAATCTGTCTAGCCATCTTTTTTTATGGTCTAACAAACATGGAACCTAATCTTTACCTTTTAATTAAAAGATTATTTGCACTGATAAGAATGGTTAAGTAGATATTCAAGCTCTTGGTTGTACCTAAGCACATAATATATATATTAAGAGTCTGTTACTGGTAATTACGATTTTTGCTGAACCAGAATTCATTTTTGAACTTTGTTTCCATGGGTGGAGAGAGAGAGACACAAGAGCCTGTGCATGTGTGTGGCTTTTGAAGAGCTCAGTAAGTTCCAAAAGGGTTAATTTTCGGTTGTTGTGTTAAAGATCATTGTAAAAGAATAGAGAAATTTGCGTTCTTGGAAGACATTTAATCAATCTCAGGAAAATACTTTAGTTCTGTTTTTGTGTATTTTGATGTTTTTGTTTTAGAGATTTGTTTTTCTTATTGCATTGACACTCTAATTTGTTTTGTAATCTGTGAAAACTTTGTTGTAGTTAACATAATTAATTCTAAGATAATGTTTACTAACAAAGCACAAATATAAACCAGATGTGCTGAGGAGGTAAGAATATGGAAGTTATCCTTGTTCAGATCCTACCCAAATAATAATGAAATGCTGGTATTTTAGTAAGTTTAATTAAAATTCACACTGCTCTGGAAACTTCGTATTTGAGTAATCCGAGTAGCCTTGGAGAACAAACTAAAAGTGATTTTAATTTTGCAGCTTTTCTAAAGAAAGATTTTTCAAGAATATTAATTCTCAAATTCTATAGAACTTCCTTTCCAACTATTTTTTCCATTATGAAACTTGTCATCTTGATGTTTTTAATCTGATTCTCAATGCAGTTCTAATGAACCTTTAACAATGACACATGAAAAATACAGAACTGAACCAAACGATTTTTGCAGTTCACAGCTCAAATACTAAACTAATTCTGGAATTCATTGTTACATCTAGCATAAATAGGGTATTTATGGTTAATGCCTGTAGTTAATATTTCTGATCTTATTTTTTGTTTTTTAACTAGGACTTTGATTCATGGTTTGATACAAACAATTGCCTTGGGGATCAAAAGCTAGTTGAGAGGCTTCATATGGTAAGTCTTCTGGAATAAGGTTAAAGCATATTTCTAATGGGAAAAATGATAGAGGTTTAAATTAGTGGATTCTTTTTCTGTTAACAAAAAAACGACTAGAATTAGATCTATTTGAATCCTGTCACTTAAGCGTTAATCATATACTGGGGGCTAGGGGGTTGTGAAGTGTGCTTTTAGTGTTAGAACGATGAAATCCTAACTTAATGAGTGGAAAAAGTAATCTAAATCTAAGAGATTTGGTTCTCAAAGGCTAAAGGGGTCCATCTTTTGTTCTTAAATCCTGCGACTGTGTATAAGCAACTGCTAATAGTGCATTGTGAGCAGAGTTGCTGAGTTTTTGCTGTGATACATAGCTTTTTTTTACTTCTTAATGAAGATTTACATGTGAAAGTTGGTTGGTAGATAAATTTCTCAAACAGAACCCAGAATATGATCGTCTGACTAGCAGAGTAAAGCCAGACTTTGTACATATGGCATATAAGGCTTTTCATGACCTAACGCAGGGTTCTCGACTTGTTTTGACATTTCGGTCTAGATAATTTTGAGGAACACAGGGAAGGTGGTTTTCTTGTTTAACAGCATTCTTGACACTTGTACCCACTACATGCCAGTAATATGTCCCCATGTATGACAGCCAAGCATGTTGCTGGGCATTGCAGTTGTCCACTGGGTTGTCAGTCTCCTCCCTAACCCCCTGATTTAACTTTTCTGACATTCTCTAACTTCTGTTTCACTTCTTAAATCAATTTAATCTGACCCTATTATCAATTTTCTGTAAACATTGTACTAATTTCAGTCTCTTTGTCTTTGCTGATCCTTTCTGCCACATCTGGTATCCTCTTTCCTGCCCTTTTCCTGATACCTAGTCCAACACTCAGTGGTAATGTCACCTTTTCCACGGACTATCCCTGATGAAGTCAGCCTAGAAGCTTCTTTGTATCCCATCTTTAATAATCAAGGCAGTCTAACATAGGACTTTGCACTAGATGTTGAGATGTTTAATTTACAAATTTTTTCCTGCTGTGTTGTAAACACAAAGGCAGGAAACATGTCTTACGTTTGTATATCTAGCACAGTGCCTGGTTCATAGTGGGTCTTTGAACAGGGGAAAAATTGGGCCTGAATGTTTAAATACTGGTTTCTGTATAAATTAATTATAACATACTTTAAAATTCTCATGTACTGAAATTTTATTATTTTAAATTTTCGAAGCTGATAATCTCTTATAGACATGTTTGTTTCAAATTAGATGGCATTTAGGCACATAAGCATTCAAGTTAGATTTAGAGTATGGAGTGTGTATGTAGGCTTTGCTTTATTAAATAGATAGATGTATGTAAAGCAAACTAAAACAATCCACAAAACAGAATCAGCCATTTCTGGCATCGCCCTTTATTTTGTTCAGACAGTAGTATGAAAATGATTATCAAATCAGGGAGAAGAGGTCTGGTAGCTACCTTTCTGTACTCTGTGTTGAAATTCCCACCTTAGCTCCTGTGGTCCCATGATGAAAGAGGGTATTCAGAATCAGCATAGGTTTGATCTCATTTTTATTTACTGTATCAGTTATCTATTATTACCAAATTCTCCCCTCTCCCACCAAAAACCCTTAATAGTATCTATTTTTATTAATCCTAGAATTTATGGATTGGCTGAGTAGTTTCTTTGCTGGTTTTACCTGGATTTATCCAGCTGTATTTACCTGGACAATTCTGGAAGAGGGCCAGTAGGGCTGAAGGTCTTTAGTAACATGTGGCAGTGGATGCTGGCTGTCTGCTAAGCTTATCTCTACTAGCTTCCTTATGTGATGACATTAGAGAAGTGTTGCTGATTGTTTTTCTCACCAGTTTTTAATATCTTCGTGATCGTATTTTTATAAGCTAGTGTAAATAAAACATAGGAAGATACAAATAAAGAATCTTTAGTTTTGTAGATACTCTAAAATTTTATGAGAATGAACTACATACAACATAGATAGGTTTTACAAACGTGTTGAATAAAAGAAATGAGATAAAATGGGTATATATTGTGTAATTCTATGTATGTAAAGTTAAAAATAACAGACAAAACTAATCTATTAAGTTAAAATTTAAGGGGAGATGGTGACTGGGAAGGTTGCAAGAAGGGTTTCTTCAGTATTCTGTTTTTATCTAGCTGATAGTTGATTACGTGGGCATGTTTACTTGATTGAAATTTATTGAACTGTATAGTCATGATTCGTATACTTTATGCTCTACTTCCATAAGGAAAGGGTAGTAAAATTTTGTATTGTTTTTATTAAGTTTTCTTTTTATTTATTAATTTCAATATAGTAACCATACAGTGTTATATCAGTGATCAAACAGTTCCATACATCACCCTGTGCTCATCACAAGTGCACCCCTTAATCCCCATCACCTATTTCATCCATCCCCCCCACCCACCAAAAGAGTAGTAAATTTAAAAAACTAGCCATAAAAACATTTTAATGTGGACCTAGCTTTAAGTACTGTTGGGACAATCTACATGAAAGCACAGTAGTAACCCCAACCCCCTGGCCCCTTGTCTGCAGGTGAAACATTCCAAGATTCCTAGTGGGTGCCTGAAACCACGGATAATACAGAGCTCTGTATACACTGTTTTTTCTTATACATACATATCTATGATGGTTTAATTTACTAATTAGGCAGGGTAAGAGATTAACAGCATTAATTATAAAATAGAATGATTATAATATTTTATAACATAAGTTATATAAATATCTCTCAGAATACCTGTACTGTACTCCCCCTTCTTTTGATGATGTGGGAAATGATGAAATGCCTACACGATGAGATGAAGTAAATGACGTAGGCATTATGATGTACTGTTAGTTTAGTACTGACCTTATCATACGTTAGGAGGAGGATCATCTGCTTCCAGACTGTGGTCGATGTGGGTAACCGAATCCATAGATAAGGGGGGATGATAACTAGTTTTAAACTGGAAAGACAGTGAATGTTGAAAGCATCAAAACTTAACTGTTTTTGGGGCGCCTGGGTGGCTCAGTGGGTTAAGGCCTCTGCCTTCGGCTCAGGTCATGATCTCAGGGTCCTGGGATCGAGCCCCACATCGGGCTCTCTGCTCGGCGGGGACCCTGCTTCCCCCCCTCTCTCTGCCTGCCTCTCTGCCTACTTGTGATCTCTCTCTTTCTGTCAAATAAATGAATGAAATCTTTAAAAAAAAAAAAAAAAAAAACTTAACTGTTTTTAGGGGCGCCTGGGTGGCTCAGTCAGTTAAGCGGCTGCCTTCAGCTCAGGTCATGATCCTAGAGTCCTGGGATTGAGTCCCGCATCAGGCTCCCCACTCAGCGGGGAGTCTGCTTCTTCTTCTGACCCTCCCCCCTACTCTCTCAAATAAATAAAATCTTTAAAAAAAAAACTTACTGTTTTTAGTATCTTATGACAATAAAGTAAGTGTATATTCATTATATATATTGAATAAGTAATGATCTTGTATTACCCTTCAGGAATTCAGTAATAATAAATTATATTTGGAAGGAAGAAATTCTAAAAACAGATAAATTTCCATGTATTTATTAAACAATTTTGAGATCCTGAAATAATATAGATAAGATCATTTCTGTTTTTTGATCTTTAAGGTTTTGCGTCCATTCCTCCTCCGTCGAATTAAAGCTGATGTTGAAAAGAGTTTGCCTCCAAAGAAGGAAGTTAAAATCTATGTGGGTCTCAGCAAAATGCAAAGGGAATGGTATGTGTTCTTGGACATTTTAAAATCACTATTGATTCTTCACTGACTTTCATTTGTATTTTGTTTTCCTAATTGTGTCTGCAAGCAATTGCTGTTTGCTCTGTTGAACTCAACCTGAAGAGTTTTCTGGTCATGTAATTTAGGACTTGCTAGTCCAGTTTATCATACAAAGTCATAAAACTTTTAGCTTGTAATCAGGATGGGAAGTTTATGAACCCAAGATTTAAAGTTGGCATTTAATTAAACAGGGATATATATATAAACCTCTCTATCTGGGTTTTAAAAAAAAAAACTGGTTGCATAGATGCAGACATAGAGTTAACTTGGTGGTTCATAAATACTGGATTGTAGATTAGGGCTAATTTGATGAAGTTGGAGATAGAGATATGAGAAAATTTAAGTGCTTTCTTTTAGCCTATAAAGCTGTTACATATATTTAATTTTAAAGACTCCATTCTGAGTGGATGTTTTATTTTAGGCAGGATTCCCTTTGTGAATTTATGGTGGTAATACAAGATAGCTATTTTTAAACACCTCTCTAGGGCATAGAAAAATGCTGAAAACATTGTAAGTTTCTTTTTTTTTTAGGTTTTATGGGTGTATGAAATTCAAAAGGCTAGAAACCACTAGCCTTTTGAATTTAGTATTAAATTTTTTTAATTTAAAATTTAAAAAATTAGTATTTTTTATGTATTTTTTTTATATTTGTATTAAATTTTTTTTACAGGTAGAAAGGTCATCATGAATCAACAATGTGAAGTGGCTGTAGAAAAAGATACTGTTACCTTAGCATATATTAACATAAGTGTAGTGTTCAAAGGAGAGAAATAAATAACCATACTTACTCTTTACTGGTTATACTGCATTTTAGTGTATTTAATTCCATACTTGATAAGTATTTGGAAGGGGCTGGAGTTGATGGTAAAAGAGGATAGAACGTAAAGAAATGGGCACATTATCTAGGAAAGAGATGACCTCTGTAGATGATAGTCCATCTTAAGTGTCCTTAAAACTTTTGGAAGGCTTTTATAAGGTAGCAGTTGTATGGCTCTAAATTAACAGAACTGTGAGATGAGTCAGTGTTAAGAGAAGAGAAATCTCTTCTAGTTAAACATTGGTGAACTTTGTCAGTCAGAATTGTATGGAAAGGTCTGCCTTTAATAATACTTTATACCTCATAACTGGAGGTATGTATATATTGCTTAGGTTATTGAAGTTATTTTGTTCAGAGGATTCAAGGTCTTGAAACTTTGGTATTTAGATAGATTACTCTTTCCTGTAGGATGTTTACATTCTTGATACGCATTCAAGGCTTTTTACAATCCATCCTTAGCCTGTGGCTATAGTTTTACTATATATAATTATTAAAGATAGATAGATACACACACATGTTAATTTTACTGCCCTCATATCTCCCCCTCTCCCCGTGTACTTTTATTTATATTTAAATTACATTGATTTCATTTTATTCTCATCATCATGCCTTACCCTATCAGGATTCTTCCTCCTTCCTTAGATCTTCTTGTTCTCACCCAAATGCTACACTAGCTACATTGAATAGTAATTGAATAGTGACACTCCTCCATTGAAAAAGACTACAAATTAAAATTATGTTTTAATTAGTCAGTAGAGCATGTGTCTCTTGATCTTGAGGTTGTAAGTTCAAGCCCTATGTTGGGTGTAGAGATTACTTAAAAATAAAAAAATAAAAAATTAAACTTACCTTTTAAGTTTTGCTTAATTATTTAAAAATGTTATGTTATAGTGCTTTGTTTTAATTCATCCCAAGGAGACATACTGTTTTGGACCTCAAGGCCCAAACTGTAAGTGTGAACATTAGAACAGTGGGGGGAATGAAGAAAAACACGGAAAGACAAAGATATTATAATACATGGTAAACTGCTAACCACATCTTAGAGGTTGATGGGTTCTTTATAGGTATTTTTGGGTTGAGGTAGGGGAGGAAATTAAGTATGACAGTAACAGGGATTGGTCAGGGCACATTGAACCCTTTTAAAATATTTTTCTTCTCAATAGGTATACTCGGATATTAATGAAGGATATAGATATATTAAATTCTGCAGGGAAGATGGACAAAATGAGGTTATTGAACATCCTAATGCAGTTGAGGAAATGCTGTAATCATCCATATCTCTTTGACGGAGCTGAACCTGGTCCACCTTATACAACAGATATGCATTTAGTTACCAACAGTGGCAAAATGGTGGTGTTAGACAAGCTTCTCCCTAAGTTAAAAGAACAAGGTAACTATGTTACTGGTAACAAATTGAGAAGTGATGAAAACTTTTAAAATTCTGATGTAAAATAAGGGACCACTACAATTTGAAGTTACTAGTCATGGCACTTTATAAAGTTGAAGTGTGGGACATTTAAAAACTTCTATCCATTATCTGAGCTTCATTTCTCCCCCCAATTTTAGGCTTAAAAATCTTCTTAGGGATCAGTAGTTAGGGCAGTTACACTTCTGGATTTGGGGGGAGAGTTCTCGTTTTATATATGCTTTTTCAGATATGTCAGCTTTTTGTTATAAAGTGCGAAGGATGCTCTTTCCACACATACACAGTTCCCAGATGCTTTGGTAGACAGTGTTGTTGTGTTCGTAGTATTTTTTTAAATTATTTATGTGGACTTTTAAATTATTTAAATGACAAATTATTTAAGTAATAAACAATAATGAATTAAATTATTAAATATGTACATGGGCCCAAAACAGTTTTGTTTATAACATACTGAGTTTTTATGTGAAAATGAGTATGTAGTATGTATAGAGATGTATTTAAAATACATTACTGTAGAATGTATTTAGTGTGATACCAGCTTCAGTAATTACAGACTCATGGCAAAACTTGTTGACATCTATACCGTACCTGCTTTCCTCCTCCCGGATTAATTTGAAGCAAGTCCTAGACATCAAATCTTTTCATACACAAATTATTAATTCTGTAATGTGAAATAATACAGTGAGATTTCACATTTTTCCGTTTGTTTCTCTTGTGTGTTTTGGTAGGAATGACTTGTACCTCTAGGATATTGATGATCAACCTTCTAAGAGAAGGGTTCTATGAGAAGGTTCTTGCTTTTACACCTTTTTGTGGAAATACATTTTCAAAAATGCTTTTCTTGAAAGCTAAGTAGTAAAGGGAATAGTAAGAACTTGATAGACATACTCAGATATTAACGAAAGCTGTATTAAACTCTGCAAGGAAAATGGGGACAGTTGAGCATCCTTAGGCATCAGAGGTATAAGAAGGTGAGACACAGCAGATTATCAGCCTCAGTTTCCAAGACAAGATAATTTTAGTTTTTTATAATGACTCCTTGGTCTTCATACATTCTGCAGTGAAGGCATTGTGCAGCTGGCTGAAGAAATGGAAGGCAATTGAGTAACTTGGATCATGGCATCAGTGAAAGATGACCATGTAGATGTGAGGCCACGTTTATGTTTTGGCATTTCAGTCTGGAATTGAGTGTTCAGAACTAGAATGAGATGGGTTTTGGGTATGTGTTAGGGGACGTTCAGGGCCATGCACATGGGAGAATTGTGGTGGCCGGGGGGTGGTGGAAGGTTATTTTTAAATGCATGTGGAATAAAAAGAATGATTCTCTCAGCCTTGGGACAGACCCAGGCCAGAACAAACACCCTTTTCTGTTTACCTTAGTGTGTTGTACAGATACTACCCTTTTCTGTTTGTGCCATGATGGGAAAAACGGGGAGAATTACTTGGATAAATAAATAGTATATAGTTTTCTTATAACCAACTAGGTAACTCGGAATTAAGGGGTAACTAACTGGTTAGTTTTAGTTTTGATTAGCCTTAAATTTTTAAATACGGTTTTTTACTTTTGAAGCTTCTGAAAATGAGCTGTTCTATTTACTAACAGGTTCACGAGTCCTAATCTTCAGTCAGATGACAAGGGTATTGGATATTTTGGAAGATTATTGCATGTGGAGAAATTATGAATACTGTAGATTGGATGGGCAGACACCCCACGATGAGAGACAAGTGAGTAAAATCCAGGGAGAGAAGGTAAGAAATTATCAGATAAAATAATTTCCTGACATTTGTTTTATTTTAATCTATAGGAGTCCATCAATGCATACAATGAACTGAACAGCACAAAGTTTGTTTTCATGTTAAGTACACGTGCTGGTGGTCTTGGCATTAATCTTGCTACTGCTGATGTAGTAATTTTGTATGATTCAGATTGGAATCCCCAAGTAGATCTTCAGGCTATGGTAAGAGATAACAGTAAATATATTCTTAATATTTTCTTAGAACTTGATATTTTCATTAGAACAAGCTAGTAGTCTGCAAATATCAGTGACTGAACCCAGTAGAATTTTTTCTCCGAATCTAATAATTCAGAGAAGGTGTTTTGTAGGTGATCTCTCATCCAAAGCAGGATATCTGTATCTCACAGCTTTACCGTATCTTAGGACCTTGGAGTCTAGCTATATCCTGTGTATTCTGATGGCAGAAGGGGGATAGAGTTGAGGATTGCCTAGGAAGTTTTTTATGGGTCAGACTTGAAAGTGTCCCCACAATCATCGGCCAGCACTCAAATCACATAATGTAACGGGGTGCAAGGGAATTGGTAAATTACAGTATAATTGTGCCTTAGGAAAGGGAGACAGGTTTGGTGAGCTACAAACCTGCCTATCATGTTGGATGCTTAAAATTTATGCCCCTTTGTGGGAGTTCTTTGGCTAGAAGAGGAAGATCATTCTTAAGTTGAGAAAATTTATGATCTGTAGATTAATATGAAAACTTACAAATTCTTAAGTTTGATACTGTTAATGACTTGACCCAGGTATTGGTGACCATAACGCTGGTGTTGGTTGCTTTTATCCTATACTCTATTAAGAGTGGGTGAGGAAAATTGATCAGTTAGAAATAGGGATGTTTTGTAAGAATGTGTTTTGTGAAGTTAACAGAAGTTGAACAGAAATGGGATTCAAATTAATTTGACTACTCGTATGTAGTTATTTGGGTGATATTTAAAGACTAGGATTTTTATATATGTGGAGTTTTTTATTTGTCACTTCTTTTTCTAATAGCAAGGATTTAGGTAGAAAAGCAATTTGAATTTAAACCTTATAAAAATAGATTTAAAAAAAACATGTTTATCATCCAACTTAATTATAATTTTGTCTTATTTGGAGGCGTGGATTATTTATTTATTTATTTTCAAGATTTTACTTCTGTGAAGGAGAATGGGGGACAGGGGAGCAGCAGCAGGCAGAGGAACAAGCAGACTCCGCATTTGGAGCCTGACTCGGGGTTCGGTCTCAGGACCCTGAGATCATGACCTGAGCGGAAATCAAGAGTTGGACACTCAACGGAGCCACTCAGGCGTCCTTGGAGACATACGAATTTTATATCAGTATTACCTAGTAAAAGTAACCAGATAGTTTCTCACGGATTCAGCCATCTGTTGTGTTCTATACTTCCTAAAAGTTTTGCTTGTGAGATGACCAATTAATTTGATCGAAATGGAGAAATTTTGAGAATCCAAGGAAATACTAATCAACAAATTTATTTTTTTTTAACAAATTTATTTTTAGAGTAGTTTTGTTAACATTAAAAACTGTTTCACACTTGAGAATATTTTAATTTTGCTTTTCAGTATACACAGTCAAATGTTATTTGTGTAATTTTTAACTGTATTCAAAATAACATGGTAATTTGCCTAGGACCGAGCACATAGAATTGGACAAACCAAGACCGTTAGAGTGTTCCGCTTTATAACTGATAACACTGTGGAAGAAAGAATAGTGGAACGTGCTGAGATGAAACTCAGACTGGATTCAATCGTCATTCAGCAAGGTGAGCCTTAGAAGTTCAAAAAATCTACCAAGTTGGATAAACAAATGTTTTTTTCCTAGATTTGTTAGGTTCTTGTTTTTGAGTATGTATGGAGTCAAGCTGGCAGCCTGAACAATATTTATATTCCAGAAAATAGTAAGCTTTAGTTTTAATAAGAGGATAGGTATAGGCTCAGGAAGGTTGAAGTTTGCATATTTGCTTTGCCAGTCAGCAGTTCCTTTTATACCACCTAAGCCTGTTTCCTCATCTGTTAAATGGGGATAAAGAGAATTGAAGTTTAGTATTTTTAAGGATTAAAGGGGAAAATACATATAAAATACCCAGCGTTCAGTGTGGTAAATATTAAATAGAACTGTGGTGAGTATACTTTACATGTACTAAAGAGCACTCTATTAATTATTCTGGGGTAAAACGAAGAAGTAAAAATGAAACTCAAAGAATCTAATGTTATTTTTTTTTTCCTAGTCTGCAACTATTTACTGAACAGCCACCAGATACCAGGCATTGTTCTTAGTGCTGAGAATACAATGGTGAAAAAAAGCAACAAATGTTTTTACTCTCATGGAGGTTATAATTTAATGAGAGGGAGAATCAAAATAAACATTTATGTAAATAGGACTAGAGGGTGAGAGTGGGAATCCTCAATAACCTCAGGTTCATACTGGTTTCTTTCATTCTCAAATTTGCGTTATGAGCATGTACTTTTTATCTGTTTATAAAGAGAGAGATACACTGTTAATATTGTTCACTGATGACTCCATATTGTGTGACTTCATTTTGTTAACCGGCTTTTAATTTCCAGGTAAGTAAGGGGATGTTACATTTCTTTCATATTCTATTAATGCCAACCATAGAGTTAGCCACGTCTCTGAATATGTGAAGACAGTTTATGATGGCTTATCATTAGTTTTTTTTTTTTAAGATTTATTTATTTGACAGATCACAAGTAGGCAGAGAGGCAGGCAGAGAGAGGAGGAAGCAGGCTCCCTGCTGAGCAGAGAGCCCGATGTGGGGCTCGATCCCAGGACCCTGAGATCATGACCCAAGCCAAAGGCAGAGGCTTTAACCCACCGAGCCATCCAGGCACCCCTTATTATTAGTTTTTATTAATTATTACTTACTGTCAAGTGCTTACTTTGTGCCAAGCAATGTGCTAAATACTTTGGATTCATTATCTTTTTTAGCCAGCTTAAGGTTGGCATGAGAAGTAGAGGCAAGTCACTTGTTTACCGTTCATGTAGCTAGGAAGTGACTCATCTAACACCAAGAGCTGTATTAAGAGTGAAGTGTTTACTTTTTTTTTAGAAATCTTTTTTTTTTTTAAAGATTTTATTTATTTGACAGAGATCACAAGTAGGCAGAGGCAGGCAGAGAGGGGGGGGGGAATCAGGCTCTCTGCTGAGTAGAGAGCCCTATGCGGGGCTCGATCCCAGGACCCTGAGATCATGACCTGAGCCGAAGGCAAAGGCTTTGACCCACTGAGCTACCCAGGCGTACCAGAGTGAAGTGTTTACTTATGAAAGTCTCTGGAGCCTGCCAAACAGTAAGGTTTCTCATGATAATGTAATGGCTAGTTCTTTTCCCCCTCATATTGTTCATCCATGTTTTTAGAAAAACACCTGCCTTGTAATATTTTTGATTATTCTCATCTGTGAAACACTTCTTAAAAAAAGAATGAAAATTAATTTATAATCAACTGAGAAAAGCTGTTTGAGTTTTTTTACTTAGATTTTTGGTTTTGGGGGGGCAAATTTTAGAGCAAAGTTTTGTGCTAGGAGCTTTGTAGGTATTAGTCAAATAGCAAGCTTTAGGTGTATACCTTTGTATTACTGTCTGTGGAGTGTAAGGAATGTAATTAAAAATAATGAGAAATCATAGAACTGTGATATGTCTGAATAGCTTCCCCTCTGTCCAATGGGGAAGTAGTTTCAGAAGACCGAGAACATTTTGATAGCAGTGAGATAGCTTTCAAACCAAAGAAATACGTTCTAAAGATAAATCCTAACTTTGAAAGCCATAGATGTTAGTGGATTCTGTTAGGGATCCAAAGCCATGATACACAAGCATTTAAGATCCAAGAGAACAACTTGGGTCTGTATCCACTCATTCATTACAAGTTGGTTGGAATAGAAAAATTGAAGCTTTATGTAAGTTTATGTGAATGGCCCTTTAGGGTAGAAATAATTCTTTATGGTATTTTGGTTTGTTTTGATTCCTGCATTTTTGAAAACACAAATTACAGGGTTGGCCAAATTCCTACCAATTGAAGATCATGATCTTAGTTTTCTTAGGTTGAATGTCTTCTGTGATCAAAATAAGCTTTCAGGAGTTTCAGTTCTTAAGATTAGGAAATTTTCAGAAATTAATGTATATTTCAGTCTTTAGCTAACGTTTGGTAATATGAAGGGTTTTTGTACTTCACGTATTTTTTTTTATACTTTTCTGAGAAAAAGCTTGATGGAGTATCAGTATTAATGTTTTTCTGCTTATCAGAAACTTCTTGTCTTCATAATGATCTCATCTGTTGATACTTTAAAAAAATCTTGCTAATAATTTTTATTTTCAAATATCCCAAATCTATTACTCAGCCCACACAAGAATACATTTTAGTGAGATGGTATACAGTAGGCTTCATTATGTAGTAGATTAACTTTAGAATACTTCAACGCTTACAGCTAAGATTCTGGCATTGTTTTATGTGAAAATGAAAATTCTCAAGTAAATAAACAGAAATGATTGATGCTTGAGGCAAAATACATGGTATTACATCTAACATTTAAAATTCCAAGTTGTCAGTAAAACAAACTTTGTTCACTTAACAGTATACAACACTTTTTTTTTTTTTCCAGGAAGGCTTGTGGATCAGAATCTGAACAAAATTGGGAAAGATGAAATGCTTCAAATGATTAGACATGGGGCAACACATGTATTTGCTTCAAAAGAAAGTGAGATTACTGATGAGGATATTGATGGTATTTTGGAAAGAGGTGCAAAGAAG
Organism: Potos flavus; assembly: GCA_028534135.1. Classification (NCBI taxonomy): domain Eukaryota; kingdom Metazoa; phylum Chordata; class Mammalia; order Carnivora; family Procyonidae; genus Potos; species Potos flavus. The sequence goes on along the minus strand of CM052899.1, from coordinate 70,404,192 downwards.
GTGAGGAATAGGTTAAATGATAATGTTTTTAATATATAAAATGTTTTAAGTCAGAACTGAGGAAATACTTATTATGTGAGCCAGAAAAAGAAGCTTTTGTGTACTGCAGAGCCTAACTTATTTTAACTACAGTGCTCAAAAAATTTTTTTATTTTTTTAGTTCTCAATCTGATAAGCTATTTTTTTCCCCATAGACTGCAGAAATGAATGAAAAGCTCTCCAAGATGGGTGAAAGCTCACTTAGAAACTTTACAATGGATACAGAGTCGAGTGTTTATAACTTCGAAGGAGAGGATTATAGAGAAAAACAAAAGGTAATTTTTGAAAGATATTTTGGTTACTTGAAGACTTTATTTGAAACTTGGAATTTTAAGTGTTAGGTGTAATGCCTTGTAAATTTGTTTCAAAGCAGTCATTTCTGTATATTCACATCTAAATTATTTTCATTTTTACATGTAATATGAAATTTTCATTTAGTAAACTCAAATGTTTTCAAAACTTATGTAATGTTATGAGGCTTACTGTATACATTTATAGTTGAGATATATTGTGTGGGGTGATTTACAATAATTTGGAATCTTTGAAAATTAAATTGGCAAAAAAATTATCACAACCTTACTAGATTTTTTTTTTAAACAGAATTGACTGGCAATAAGGGGAAAAACTTCCTAATTCCTTAAGTAATATTTGTTAGTATGTAGAGAAATGAGAAAATACCTACAAGTTGGAAGAAAAAAAAATAGTTCTACTCAATGTTTTCTCTGTTAACATTTAGGCCTGTATGTCCTCTATTTTTTTCTAGGCTAAATACATACCTACATTTTTCTCCTAATTTGAGTTATAGCATATATTCTGTAGGTTCCCTCTCCACCCTCCCACCGGTTAGGATGTTTTCCATTTGGTCAAGAAGTACTTACTGTATGTCTATACTATTCACTAGACACTGTTTTTTGTATTAATTACATAGTTTTGAGCAAAGTAGCATAGTCCTGTTCTTGTAGAGCTTATAGTCCAGGATTTTACTCATACCTTAGTATGAGTTGTGTTTAACTAAGATTTGTGACTGTAAATAAAGTTGGTGGTATGAATTGTTTCCCATATGCTAGATTGCATTCACAGAGTGGATTGAACCACCTAAACGAGAAAGAAAAGCCAACTATGCTGTTGATGCCTATTTTAGGGAAGCTCTTCGTGTCAGTGAACCTAAAGCACCCAAGGTGAGTTGATAGAGCAGTAAAATATCCAAAAATACCGGAAATGTAAATTTTATTTTTTTAAACTATTTTATTTTTTAACTTATTTGTCAGAGTGGGGAGCGGGGAGAGCACACAGACAGGGGAGCGGCAGGCAGAGGGAGAAGCAGGCTCCCTCCTGAGCAAGGAGCCTGATACAGGACTCGATTCCAGGACCCTGGAGTCATATATGACCTGTGCTGAAGGCAGACACTTAACTGAGCCACCCAGGTGTCCCTTTTTTTCTTATATTCTTAGTTAGATTGAGAATTAGAATCTTTTGTGGTTTCTTAGTGTATTTCCTTCACTTTTCTAAAAATTAGTTGTGAATGTATGCATTTAAAGTTTGATTAACGTTCATTACTAATGATAGATTCAGTTGCTTAGAGAATTGGCCATCATAGCTTATGGAAAAAGGAAGATTATAATTAATTTAAAGCAAAAGAATTTTTTTTTTTTATGGATGATACTGTTTTTTTCTCTAGGCTCCTCGACCTCCAAAACAACCTAATGTTCAGGATTTCCAGTTCTTTCCTCCGCGTTTATTTGAATTATTGGAAAAAGAAATTTTGTATTACAGAAAAACTATTGGGTACAAGGTAATGGGAATAACACTGTTCATAAACTAATCTGGTTTGTTTTTAATTTAATAAATGGAGGACATATCAGTATTTTTTTCATGGTTGGATTAAAACACGTAAAATATCATTTGGTTGGTTAAGAATTTTGTTCATCACATACTTTCTAAAATCTACTGATGGATGACATAAAGTATTCTTTTTAGGTGCCTCGAAATCCTGACCTACCAAATGCAGCACAGGCACAAAAAGAAGAACAGCTTAAAATTGATGAAGCTGAACCCCTTAATGACGAAGAATTAGAGGAAAAAGAGAAGCTTCTAACGCAGGTATAGTCTTTATTCAACATAAAGTTTTGTAACCATTACTTTGTAAGGTACTGTGCTTAGGTCATGTTGGGGTATACAGAGAAGTACAAGCTTTTTTTTTTTTCAAAAATGGAATAATTGGAAATGATAAAGCATGAACAATGGGTGTATGCTACATTTTGATTGTCACTAGTTGTTGAGGTAGTTGAGAAGATTATAGATTTGCACCAGCCTTGGTAGAGTGGATATCCTTTTGATTACCTTTCTTCCGTATTCATTTTCTTTTCCTGTGAATTTTCTGCATTGGACCAGTACTAAGTTACCGTTCTCTATTACAAGTCTCTATTTGGTACTCTTTTGTTTAACAGTCTATACTTTAATTAGGGTCTTTTAGATTCTGGCCTTAACCTATTTTTGAAGCTTTTTCTTCCATTTTCTCACTTGATAACATCTTTGCTCTTTATATTTATTGCTGTTTACAAACTCCTGCTAATCCTTCAGAGTTCAGCAAAAATGTTACTTTTTCATGCAGCATTCCTTACTTTCTTCCACTGAGATTTAATTGCTTGGTTATGTAAGCAATATGTGATGTATTGCTGAAAATGCACGTCTAGCTGTATGAAAAGTTACCACTTTAAAAGAACTTAAAACCTAGGAGTTATTGAAAATTTTCTGATACTTTAGAAATATTGGTACGTGTAATAGCATCTTACCCGTGTTCAGTGTGCTGTTGTTAAATGTTTTGTTTCCATTGCCGTGAAGGGCTTTACCAATTGGAATAAGAGAGATTTTAACCAGTTTATCAAAGCTAATGAGAAGTGGGGTCGTGATGATATTGAAAATATCGCAAGAGAAGTAGAAGGAAAAACTCCGGAAGAAGTTATTGAGTACTCAGGTGATTCTTTAAATATTTTAATAGATACAAGAATGGTCTCAGGTTTCTGGAGAGCTGTTGAGTTCAGATTTTATAATTCTGAATTATGTTTTGATAAGCTAAATTTTGCCACTACTTTTAGGGCCTTATTTTTTGTGTTTTTAAAAAACTGAATTGGAAAATGTCCTTTTTTTTTTAATTTAAATGGCATACTTTTTTTTACCCTAGCTAACTGGCTATTGCTAAGAAAATAAGAATAGGTTACTGAATAATCGTGGTTTCATTTTATACTTCTCAAGCACTGTGTGTCTGTGTTTCCTTAAATCACTTGGATTCTCAAGTGAGGAGGTGTAGTTATGTTGTTGAGTGTGCTTAGAATTCAAGAATAGAAATTTAAGAGTTGGGAGATACTTGTATCGCCTATTTCATCTTTTTTTTTTTACAGTTAAGGAAACTGAGAAATTAAATAATTGACGTATTTGTAATACTAGATGTGAGAGAAATGGAAACACATTTCTTAATCCTTAGCAAATTATTTATGGTAAATTATATATATTTTCCCCCCTTCCTCCACCTGTCCCCTCTGTCTGACTTTTACTCTTTTACCAGCTGTATTCTGGGAAAGATGCAATGAACTGCAGGACATAGAGAAGATTATGGCTCAGATCGAAAGGGGAGAGGCAAGAATTCAAAGAAGAATTAGTATCAAAAAAGCACTTGATACGAAGGTACTTTGTGTATTAGTAAATATGGTAGTGATATATAACTCTTATCTGAGAATATGGGAAGTAAAGTAACTTTTTAAAAGGAAACGAGCACTTTGTATTGTGTAAGAGATGAATCACAGAGCTGTACTCCTGAAACAAATAATACGTTATATGTTAATAATAAAAGGAAATGGTTGGTTAAAATGAAGATTTTCTTCGAAGAACAATATTCAAATGCTTATAGGTATTCTCAAAGGAATTTATCTTAGTACTTCAGTTGATATATCTGGGTCAGAGTCCCTGTGATTAGCTCTTTCCTACAAAGTCTGATCCTGTATTTCTCTTCAGAATAATAAAGACTCTGAAGTTGTTTCACAGCAGAGGTTGTATAATGCAATTGAGGTGCTTTGGGTAGAAAATTCTGATTTGGAATGGAACATTTTTACCTAATCTTACTAAAGCTAAATTTGAAATACAGATTATATAAGATTTATATTTTATATAAAATTTGACTTTGATAGATTGGACGGTACAAAGCACCTTTTCATCAGCTGAGAATATCATATGGTACTAACAAAGGAAAAAACTACACTGAAGAAGAGGATCGTTTCCTAATCTGTATGCTTCACAAACTTGGATTTGACAAAGAAAACGTTTATGATGAATTAAGACAGTGTATTCGCAACTCTCCTCAGTTCCGATTTGACTGGTTTCTTAAGTCCAGAACTGCAATGGTGAGTCCCTGGGCCTTTCTGTGTAATGTAGCCAACAGTTCAGGATAAGTATTGCGTAATATTCTTTAAGGTAAGGTAACTTACTAAGAAAATTGTGGTTTCATCCCATCTTTGGAGTACATTTTTGTTACAATACTGTAAGTACCGTGTGTTAAATCAGTTCCTTAGAAAATAGTTCTCATCTACAGTTAAAAATCTAATATCATGGATAACTTTAAAAATTTCCTGGTTCCATCCTCTTAATATCACGTATCTTTAACATCACTACATAGGATAAAGAGTTTTTTGTATTTTAATCAGGTTCTAAATAGAAGGAAACCTCACCATCAGTTTCACCTTCTGAATTTGATGATCCTTATTTAAAACTTGTATTTTTCAGATAATTTTGGTTTTATAAATGAACACATTTCTGTGAGGAAAGAACTCTCATTCAGGCATCTGCCTGTCTGGATTAATTTTAATATAGTTTAAGGTAGTAGTAAAACACTTTCATTTTCAGTACTAGGGTGTTTCTGATAAGTTCCATTCCTAATGACCTAAAGTTATAATTCAGGAAAGTTTAGCTTCAGTAAATTGCCCTTTTTATTATGTGTTTTGCCATTTTGAAGCTTGTAACTTCCATCTTGTGTTCTTTAGGATGATAATGCCCAAAATGTTCTGTAGTCTTAAGTTTGGGATATACTGGGGTAAGCAAAGTTTAAACATTTTATATAGTAAGATTTCTCTGTGTATTTAAAGTATGTTATCTTCAAGACGGACAGTGCACAGTCTTCTCATGTTTCACCACTGAAGGATTATGTTTCACTAAACATTAACAGTGGTTACTGTTTTGTGTATCCTTGTTTGGGAAATGTTGCACTATAAATGTATTATAAATAAAATTTGGGGAAAGACCAACTCAGTTGCTACAGCTTTATCTTATCTTTAAGAGGGAACAGTAAGTATATAGTTAATGATTTTTTAGTGAGTGAAACAAAATGCAGTATCACGTTGATTTATCAGTACAATACCATGACCTAAAACTGTTATTTCCAAACATGTTTCATGTTAGAGCACACATAAGAAATGACTGCATGTGTATGGCCCCTTCTGATAAATACTTTTGCCTTAGAGCCAAGAGTATTCAGACTTTAGCATATCCGTACCACATTCTGGCATGTGTTCCTTAGTTCACCTGTTAAATACAGAACTTTAATGTAGTTTGTTACCTTCTATCTCTAGATTATATTGCAAATATTTCTAAACCTTGTATGGTGTATTCTGTAACCTAGTATTTTTAAGTAATTTTGTTGTGGTTTGTGTAGTCCCATTTTTTAATAAGAAAACCATTTTGCTTACGAAGTAGTCAGCAGTAATGCAAATGGACTTGTTTTCTTCAGGATTATATACTAGTGCTACACTAATTTTATGCAACCTTCACAAAGGATTTTAGATTGCTAGAGAGAGATACTGATATCATAAACTTCTATGGCTAATTTTCCAAAATTAGAAAGCTGGCATTTGGTACACTGATCGCCATAATTCTAGTAACTGTGCTTTTAAGGGAAAGAGGATGTACACTTAAGTTCCGGTTGATTTTGACCCTGAAATAGGTGCACTTATAGTTTTGGATAGATAGGCTAGTTCTCAGGCATAGATACTAAGTAGCAGTGTAGCATATGCTTGAATTTCTAAGGGAAGGAAGGATTTAAGAAGACAAATAACGGTATGATTTTAAATAATGAAGTAAAAACATTGATATCTTTATCCTCATAGCATGGATTATATATGAAAATCAGTTCTTTTGGCTGTTTTAGATTTTATCTATGGGGGAATGTATAATTACATAGTACACTGTTAAAATGTTACAATTTTAAAACCTAGGTATCATGAAAACTTGATGGAAAATATGTGTCTACCATATAAATTTATGTTTACAATTTAGGAGCTCCAGAGGAGGTGTAACACCTTAATTACCTTGATTGAAAGAGAAAACATGGAACTAGAAGAAAAGGAGAAGGCAGAGAAAAAGAAGCGAGGACCAAAACCTTCAGTAAGTATTCACGAAAATGTAAATATTTTCTTGGAATACCTGTCTTTGTAAGAATTTGAACATTACTTGGCTATCATTGGCATGTTAGTCTTTTTTGTAAATATAGCTTGAGTTACTTTTAAAAGTATAAATTATATTTGATAGCATTATGTGGGGGAATATCACATAATGATGGTATTCTATAATTTGAGGATTCATGAAAATCTGGGAAGGTATATCTTGTGAATGCCGAGAGCCTACACTTTACCTCGGGAGTACAAGGTATAATTTTAGAATATGTAAAGAAATCTTAGGAAAGCAGTGGCTTTACAACCTTTACTAACTTCTAAGATTTAGTTTATTGTCCCAGTGATATATCAGCAATGTGAAAACAGAAGGAAGAAGTCTTTGTCTTTAGTAGTAATTTGGAAAGTCACGAATACATGAATGCCTGAGTAATGTCTGATATTTATGTAAAGCCTCATAAAATAATTAGTACTGTTTTCTTTTGGTATCAGGGCATGTTATACTTGGTTGGTGTATTGATTTACTATTGCAAATTATTTCATTGGCACTAAAATTTTTGTGTTTGTAAAGGAGTAGATAAGAACTTGGAGAATTAAGATTATTCTAGGTAAGAAGGTCTAATACTTGTTACTATGTAGCAGTTATTAGTAAAGAGTGGATGTATTTTACCTTTAATATTAGTCTTGTGATGAAAAGGAATCCTTCTGTTCATTTGTAGACGCAGAAACGTAAAATGGATGGAGCACCTGATGGTCGAGGAAGAAAAAAGAAGCTGAAACTATGAATACATATTTGTTCCATAATCACTAACTTTAAACCAGTAGTTCTTTAATTTACGGGTCTTCATAAGATGTACTGTACAATGCTCAATTGTTATGTCATTCAAAGACATCAGGTTCATCTGTTTACTGAGCTTAGAAACATAGTATGTAGTTTCACTTTTTTAAATGCAACAGCTGTGCTGAAATTTTTTTTATCATTAACACTTGAAGTAATAAAACAGGCTTCATTTATTAATAAATGTTTCATTTGATTTATTTTTCTATTATAGTTCCATTTGTGAAGATTGTGACTTTGTTTATCAGCTATAATTTCTACACTCAAAGCTTAAAAAACAAGCAAACAGCTAAAAAAAAATTGCAAATAACATTTGTCCCTTTGGTCGTCACTTAGTTGTGTAATTGTTTTAATTCACTTTGCCTTTGCAGAAATTTGGGTATCTTTGTAGTGCTACATAGAGTCTCATCTGGGAAGATTATGTAAATTGCATTCTCCTTGATTATTATATGGGTAGAATGGAACAAAAGGCAAGACAAATTATCATTAAATTCTATGCATATTTCTGTTATGCTTTGTTTCTATAGTTGGTTCTGAGGTGTGAATATGCCCTATTCTGTTGGAAGACTGGCCTTTTAGTTGTATAGCCAAAGACATTTAGTATTTTCTGGTTCCGTAAAGTGTTACTGTACTATTTTGTAAGAGGAATATTATTTTTGTTTGGTAAATGTTTTGACAAATTACCTTCTTGAAGCAGCCACAGCTTAGAAAGATAATGTTAAAACTAAGGTGGTTTTTGTTTTTTAAAAAGACCCAGCCAAAATAAGGTATGGATTTGTCATACTGTTAAATTGACATTGGTAACAGAATGTGTGTCTCCTTCCAGTTTACCTTTTTTGAGTTTTTAGAGTAATTGAAATTTTTATATTTTAAAATAATTTCTAAGTGTGAACGGCAAGATTGAGTATAATACCAGTTTTTATTTTCTATGAACAGACTTGATAAACTGGAGACCTTGAAGCAGGATTACCCAAATTGTAGTGTCAGGATTTTAGCTGTACCAGAGGCCTTTATGTGCTACACATAATTTGTATAAAGTTTTATATGTGCAAATTGGGTACATAAACAGTTCTCCATTTTTCTAAGGGAATGCAATAAATGTAGCATCGTGAATAAATATAACTTTTATAATCCTTAAGTGGTCTTTTCTTTCCATTTATTTGATTTTCCCCCTTTAGGACATTATCTCTTTCCCTTAAATTTCTTCTAAAATTTCTATCCTTTGTCGTCTGCCCACACATAATTGAGATTTTTATTTATAATGCTGATTTCTAAAGTATTACTAATACTGCTTACTTTTCTAAAATGTGGAGTTGTTGCTGTGTCAAGCAAAATCCGGTGTTTATGGTAAGTTGTAATTTGAGTTTCTGTGCTCCAAGTTGACCTCATTTTAACCTGGGATTCTGGAAACAATTATGGGTGGTTACTTTTTCATGAAAAGTGTTAACATTCTTAAGAGTTAGTGGCCTAATTTTGGAAGAACTACTTGGAAAAACATAAGGCTGAAGAAAACCATGGAAGTCACCAAAGAAATGTTTTCAAGAGAAAAAGAAACAGCCTAATACCATCTGGTTGGGGTGGGGGTGGGAGATTTGGAGTAGGAGTAGGAAAACATAGTGGACATATGTTAAAGGAATCAAGTATAGTGCCTAGCCCTTGAGTGCTCAGAGACTAAAATAGAAACATATAAAAGGAAACAGTTGAGAAAAGCATGAAAGAAAAATATCTAAATTCAGCATTGTAATTAGTCAACATGAGACCTTCCTTTTCCACAGGTCAATTAGGATATTGCATATTTAAGAATAAAGCCATAATTCTGATTATATTGCTAATTAAGGGAAAAATTAGCTAAAAGTAAGTTTTAGGAAAATGATATAGACTGACTCAAAATTGGAAGCCAATTTCCAATTGATACTCTCAATTTTCAATTGAAGAGGTAGGTATCCAAAAATAGGTAGAATGGTGCCTAAACCCAACCTAGAAGAGACTAGTAGGTAGTTTACATGGGTGACCAAGATCACAGTAATCTGTTACTTAGAATATTTCATTTAGTAATTAAGGTTTTATATTATTTGTCGGAAAGGTTATATTCTATTGGGAAGATACCAGGTAAAACTAATAAAATATAATCGTCACTTTCAACTTCAATATTTTAAATAATAATTAGAACCTTGGAGAAAAGAGATAATGAAAGTTTTTCCAATGGTCAGCCTTTTAAAAGTTTAGGACTTCTCAAATTTATATAGAGAAATTGTGGTTAATTTTATAGCAATGCGTGCATATGCTCATTACAGTGTTAGTTTTACTTAGGAAATCTGAACTAAACAGCCCTAATTTGGGACAGTTGTATTTATGGACCTCTAAATGTCTTTACAGGATACTCTGTGTTTAGTTAAGTGTGACTGATAAATGAGAAGTAGCAATATATTGACCAATTTCTGGTATCTAACACTTAACCAGTGAACCTGCCAATTTTGGTGGTTTCAGCTTTTTCTCAAATAGAATTAACTTTTTAAATATTACAAGAAGAAAATATAAAATTTTTTTTTTTTTTTAAGATCTGCATGTCCTTAGAGTAATACATGGGTTTAGTTCTAGTAACATTTTAAGGAATATTTATAAATTCCACTTCTGAGGAGCTGCCAGCCCTCGACACCTTTGTTAAGTGTTTTTGTGGGCAATTCAGTGGGCAGTCTCAAGCTGAAACAGTCTGAAGAGGTTGAATCAAGTGCAAAAAATGGACTTGCTTTAGGCGTAGGACAGTCTATGACCTGATTCCTAGGACCATTGTCAAGGAAGGAACAGATCTTTATAAAAATAGCGTAACCTATTTCAGTATAAAGGCATACCTTAGAACGGAGGTTCAGTTCCAGACCCCTGCAATAAAGTAAATATTGCAATAATGTGAGTCAAATGGCTATATTGGTTTCCCAGTGCATATAAAAGTTAACATTTACACTGTAATGTAATAGCATTGTGTTTTAAAAAAGGCAGTGTACATACCTTAACACTTCATTGCTAAAAATGCTAATAACCATCATCTTGAGCTTCCAGCAAATTTTAATCTTTTTGTTGATGGAGGGTCTTGCCCGATGTTGATAGCTGCTAACTGCTCAAGAGTGGTGGTTGCTGAAGGTAGGGGTGGCTGTGGCAGTTTCTTCAAAGAATAAAGTTTGCCACATGAAAGATTTGCTTCCGGGAAAGTTTCCTCTGTTGCAGGTGACAATGTTTGATAGCATTTTACCCACATTAGAGCTTCTTTCAAAATTGGAGTCTATTTTCTCTAACTCTGCTGCTCCATCAACTAAGTTGATGGGATATCCCAAGTTCTTTGTCATTTCAAGAGTCTTCACAGCATCTTCGTGAGGAGTAGATTCCACCTTAAGAAGCCACTTTCTTTGCTCATGTACGCAACTCCTTATTCAATAAAGTTTTACTATGAGATTGCAACAGCTTAGTCATATCTTCAGACTCCACTTCTAGTCCCCCCTGCCCCTGCAGTTACTTTCTCCACTGAAGTGTTGAACCCTTCAAAAATCGTCCAAGAGGGTGGTACTCAACTTCTTCCAAACTTCTGTTAATATTGATAGTTTGACCTCATTAATCACGAATGTTTTCAATGGCATCTAAAATGATGAATCCTGGGGCGCCTGAGTGGCTGAGTCAGTTAAGCGTCTGCCTTCAGCTCAGGTCATGATCCCAGGGTCCTGGGATGGAGCCCCAGGGCGGGCGCTCTGCTCAACGGGGAGCCTGTTTCTCCCTCTCCCTCTGCCCCTCCTCACAATTCATGCTCTCTAGCTCGCTTGCTCTCACATAAAATCATCAAAAAAAAAGAAGTAAGTTGAATCCTTTCCAGAAAGTTTTCAATGTACTTTGCCCAGATCCATCAGAGGAATCATTATGCCAACTATAGCCTTATGAATTGTGTTTCTGAAATTATAAGACTTGAAAGTCGAAATGACTCCTGGATCCATGGGCTGCAAAATCAATGCTGTTAGCAGGCATGAAAGCAATATCCATCTCGTCCATCAGAAATCTTGGGTGGACCAGATGTATTGTCAATGAGCAGGAATATTTTGAAAAAACTTTTTTTTTCTGAGCAGGAGGTCACAAGAGTAGGCTTAAAATATTCAGTAAAGCATGTTGTAAGCAGATGTGCTGTCATCCAGGCTTTGTTCTCATTTACGGAGCACAGAGCACATTTAGCATAATTCTGAAGGGTCCTAGGATTTTCAGAATGGTCAATGAACATTGGTTTCAACTGAAAGTCACCAGCGGCATTAGCCCCTAACAAGAAAGTCTGGAGAAAAACGGGGAACAACCAGTTAGGGAAGCAGTCAGAACACACATAATCTTTATTCAGTAACTTTGCCCTCTAAGATAGGCGTGGTTCATGGCACCCTAACACAAAGTAACATCAAAGATCACAGATCACCATAACAAATACAATGAAGTTTGAAATACTGTGAGAATTAACCAAAATGTGAATTAGAGACATGAAATGAGCAAATGCTCTTGAAAAAATGGCACTGATAGGCTTGCTCCATACAGGTTTGCTGCAGACCTTCAGTTTGTCAAAACAAAAACAACAGATAAACCAGTATCTGCAAAGTACAATTAAATGAGTTGGGGCGGTATCTGGATCCAACACTGGTACACAGGCCCCACATTGAGATTTGTGGCCATCAAGTTTTAGAATAACTGCTTAAGATTAGGTGGTTGCTGATTGCTGGTAAATTTGCCAGAAGGCAGCGGGCGGGAGAATTCTAATGTCCTCACCATGCACAACTCCTTTCCTGAAAGCCACTTTTTCGGCACAGGTCTCCTGCATCACTCAGCATTGTAAGTTTCACTTGACAAATAAGTATCACCCCAAGTCTGATGTATTTTGAAAATTGAGATAACAGTAATCTTCACACTTAACAGTGATTAGGTGAAGGTTTTGAACCTTTAGAACCATTTTGTTAGAAACGTAGACTCTAAAGCCTCATGCCAGGGGCGCCTGGCTGGCTCAGCTGGAGCAATGTGTAACTCTTGATCTTGGGGTAGGGAGTTTGAGCCCCACCTTGGGTGCAGAGATTACTAAAAAAATATTTTAAAAATAAATTAAAACTATTCATGCCAGACGGGCTGAATTAGAATCTGCATTTTAATAGGATCCTCAACGATGATTCATATGCACAGAAAAATTTGCAAAGCACGGTTTTAAAACATTTTGCCAAAGCAAAATGAAATCTTAGTAGCTGTTCAACAGATAACTTTTATATTAACATGACATCAAAGTAACATGGATTTTAGTATTGAATGATTTTCCTCACCTAAACTAGGTCAGAGAGAATGCTTTTATTTTAAATTTTGGAGATGAAGATAGTTTTACCAGGAATTTCTCTGGTGAGTTTCAATATACTAGCATTTAATTCATTACATCCCAAATATATTAGAGCAGTGTTCCTCCACTGTGTGGTATGAGCACCAGCAGGAGCTTGTTAAAAATACGGATTCTCGGGGCTCCTGGGTGGCTCAGTTGGTTAAGCAACTGCCTTCAGCTCATTCACGATCTTGGAGTCCCGGGATCGAGTTCCCATTGGGCTCCCCGCTCGGCGGGAGTCTGCTTCTTCCTCCGACCTCTCCTCTATCATTCTCTTTCTCAAATAAATAAAATCTTTAAAAAAAAAATACAGATTCTCAGATCCCACTTTAATCTACTGAATCAAAATCTCTGCGGGTAGGGCCTTGAAATTTAAGTCTTAAACTCTTCCAGTAATTCTTCAGGCATACCGAAGTTCGAGATGCACTGTATTACATCTCAGAATACCTGTCGGTGGTTTGCCTTTCCTTTAAAGGAAATAAATTATTGAACTTGTGATTGTGACTTGGTTTGTCTTACTCAGATTTATAAATCTAGTCGTGAGACTATAAAAGGAATAACGCTGGGATGCCTGGGTGGCTCAGTCGGTTACGCATCTGCCTTCAGCTTGGGTTGTGATCCCAGGGTCCTGGGGTCGAGTCCTGCTTCGGGCTCCCTGCTCCCTGGGGAGCCTGCTTCTCCCTCTGCCTCTGTCTCTCATGAATAAATAAAATCTTTAAAAAAAATAAAGGGAATAATGCTGAGCATGTAGGCAATTCAGCGAATGACACGTGAGCAATTTCATTCTCGTAGTGAGCGCAAGACCCTGGTAGAACTGTACGCCACCTCCCTTACAGGTGTGGTGTACAAACGGTGTCTAGAGAACTAGACCTACTGACGACGATTTTGGATGACTGGGTCAGCGCTTTCATAGGAAGGATGGTTTTTAACATCAGAACTTGTAAAAGTAATTCTCGGCACATTTATCTTGCTGTGTATTCTTTTAAGACATACTTTTAAATGGTTACTCTGGTTTGAAGTTAGAAAAGTATGTTCCCCATGTTGATGCAGACACAACCAGATCTGCTTCCCAGGTATGGTCAGGCTCCACTTGGCAGAGAAGGTCCTTCAAACTTCAGCAGACAGTTTAGACTTCCGGGGAGTCGCCGCGACTAACTGATTGCTCTTAACGTTGCTTACAGATGGGTCAAGGTTTCTCATTGGAGGCTTGATCTGAGCAGAAGGGAAGTCCATAACCTGAGGCTGCTCAGTAATGAGACAAAACAGACCCTCTAAAATGGATATAGTGCTGCTTTGAGTATCTGTACTTACAATTTCTAGACCCATTTGCTCATGAGACTTGGAATTAGTTTGGAGAATGGTTCAGGGCGAGGTGTTGAATATTAGTGCCCCTGTTTTTATCAGTACCTACATTTTGAGATGGGGTCAGGAACCCAGGATTGGCCCTTCCACTGTATTTTCACGTTTCGCCCCCATCAAAGGAGAATATGGACGGATGATACGCCAGACTCCTCTTTCCAAATGCTGTTTGCATGCTGTCTTGATCGGATGGTGTTAACTGTGTGTGTGGATATACCACTCTCTCCCAGTGGTCACCTTTGAAGCAAACAAAAATCTGCTTTGAGGAAATTTATAAAGTATGAGAAGTGAAGGAGCAGGAAAGTTGGAGGCTACTGTTACAAGGAATTGCTAGTCATATACCTGCAGAGGAGAGCAGAGGACAGAGGACTGGCTCAAAGCATCAGACTCTGGCTGTTTCCTTAGAGGCAAGGCTTCCCTGGGGCTTGTGGCTAACAGAGCACCAAAATCCACATTGCCAAGTTTTCTAACTTGAGTCTCTGGGGATGAGCTTTATCTTAGAAGATGACATGAGATATTTGGTATTAGCTTTTTTTTTTTTTTTTTTTTTAAGATTTTATTTGAGAGAGAGCACAGAGGGAGAGTGAGAAAGAAACAGACTTCCTGCTGAGCGGAGAGCCCGATGTGAGGCTCGATCCCAGGACCCTGAGATCAGGACCGAGCTGAAGGCAGACGCTTTACTCACTGAGCCACCCAGACACCCCTGGTATTCACTTTTAAACGCTAGTATTAAAAAACGAATGGTCCGTAAGTTTCTTTCTGACTAAAGTATAACTTTTTGTTTTGAAGAATCACTATTAAATAAAGCTCATGAAACTGGGTTATATATATCTAATTGGCCAGCCACATTGTCCACTGGGAGCAATAATATACCCTGTCATTCCCCCCTTTCCCTAAGGTAGCATGTTACTGACCATAGAGTGGATGCTAACATATAAACAAGAATCACATACCAGGATATTGAACCTGTGGAGTAGGGAGGGTAAGTCAGCCAAGCAGCCATATTTCTTATGTTCTGGAATATTTGGGGACACGTTCATCTGTTTCTGTACATAGAACACCTTCTCAGCGTTCTGGGTCCACTGCTACATTACCCTAGATCATTGAACCTGAAAGAAAATACACGAGTCTGGGGTCATGCTGACCAGAGGGGAAAAGTCAGATCAGATGAGAGTCTTATGCTAAAGTGTGTTCGTGAGTTTGGCACTTAGATTTTCTTTCTAGACGCAAAGATGCACTAGATGCAAAGCTAGCGACTGCAAGTGTTGAAGGATGAAAAAATCATAAAGACCTAAGGGAGACATTTTCCAAATTTTGTCAAGAGCAGCCAATACATCCGATGAGGAATAGAAGGTTCTCCTGGAACTTCCTCATAAAACTCTGAAATACTAAAAAAGTTATTGAGATAGAGGATGCCATTACACTCTCAAAGTTTTTTTAAACAGATTTCTTATCCCGAAGAAATGAGGACTTTTCAAAGTCTTATTACTGAAAGTGATATTCTTGTGCCTATGTTCATATTGACTTAAGTGTTTTTTTTTTTTTTTAACCAGATTTAGATAAAAATCTAGAAGGATGCATGGCCAAGGGCAGCACACTCATAGCTGCAGCTTCTGTGGTATTTCATTTTATTATTATTATTTTTAAAGATTTTATTTATTTGACACAGAGAGGGCACACAAGCAGGGGGAGTGGGAGAGGGAGAAGCAGGCTTCCCGCTGAGCAGAGAGCCCGATGCAGGGCTCGATCCCAGGATGCTGGGATCATGACCTGAGCCAAAGGCAGCTGCTTAACAACTGAGCCACCCAGGTGCCCCTGTGGTATTTTAAATCAGAAAGAGTATCGGGATGAGTTTCATTGCTCATGACAATTCTGATAATTAGTAGTAGCCACTCGGAGATCTGGGGGTTTGGGCAGGAAAGGGAGAGCATAGTTGACTAACACGTTTAGGTGTGGAAAGAGAATGATGTCGCACTGTTCCACGGGCCATGTATTTGCCACCATTAGGCTGAAGATTACGGACATATGTAACCGTGAACGTAACTCTAAATCGTACCTTAGATATAGAAGGGTCTTCCCCTTCAGAAAAGATCACATCAGCTTCTTCCTCGAAATCCATGGACCCATCCGACGTCCAGAGCTCCTTTTGGAGAAGGGGAACATCTGGATATGGAGACCAAATTCAGCTGCAACTGGGTCACTGACCTAATAGGTAGGAGAAAGGCAGTTATGTAATGAGACCCAGATAATTAAAAATAGAGTTATGATTTATAAATCGGAAATTAGTAAGCAACAAGATCTACTCTCGTACACACAGCTTGCCAAGCAACACGGTGAAAGGGATAGACCCAGTGACCTTGTGGTTTAAAGACATGACTAACAGCACTATGGTAAGTTTCTGAGAATTCCTATCCTAGTGTAAGCTATAAAGAAGAGATACATATTATGGACTAATGTATATCAGAGAATAGACTTTTTTAAAAGATTTTATTTATTTGAGGGGGGGGCATGAGAGGGGGAAGGTCAGAGGGAGAAGCAGACTCCCTGCTGAGCAGGGAGCCCGATGCAGGACTCGATCTCAGGACTCTGGGATCATGACCTGAGCCGAAGGCATTCGCCCAACCAAATGAGCCACCCAGGCGCCCGGAGAACAGAATTTCTTAAAGAATAAGATCTTTTCCGATGTGGGAGTGCTAGTATTCCCACACTGCTCTAGGATTTTCTGATCCTAGGGTCAAAGGTACTTTCCTAGTCAGTGGAGACAACAGTAAGGAAGATGATGCAAGTGTTTGGTATGATATTTTGGACAGCAGTGTGGATCTGACCTCTTTTTAGTATCTATGCGTAAAAAGCTAGGCTTTGGGAAGAAGTGAGCAAGAGAGACACCAACTCCCATGGAGTTATACTAATCCTGGAGAGATAAAGGATTTACATAGAAGAGTTTCCCAACCTCTGTTCCATGGACATTTTGGGCAGGTAATTTATTACAGGGCCTGTTCTCTGCACTACTGGGTGTTTAGCAGCAACTCTGGCCTCTACCCACTAGATGCCAGTAACACTCTCCCGATCGTGAGGGTCAAAAACATCTGCAGATGCTGCCGAACTTCCTGAGGAATCAAATCATTCCTGACCAGGAGCCACTGATACGTAACATTTTCACGAAGTGGTAAATGCTATGAAGAAAAATCAAGCAGAGTTTAAAAGACTAGGGAATAATGAGGGATCGACAAGGGTTCTTCAGGACAGGATGTTTTCTGAGGGGGTCCACTAAGCAGAGACACGAAGCGAGGGAGTGAGCTCTGTGCGAATCCCTCGATGGAATCTGCAGGCAAAGGAAACAGCAAGTGTAAACACTGTGAAGTCAGAGGAGTCTAGAACTATGGAGACACAGCAAGCTAGACCTTTGTGGCTAAAAAGGAATAAGCTAGGGGCAGAGTGGAGTTGAGGCTGCAGGGACAGAGGCTGGATAGCGGAGGGTCTTGTAGGACATGGTGGGAGATTGAGTTTTCATTCTGAGTCATATGAAAAACAATTGAACTTTGAGTAAAAGAGCAGCAGGAGTTATCTGTGGTTCTCAAACCAAATTTTTTTAGTCCTCAAAATTAAATTATTCTAAAATAAGTATAATTTCTATTTTTTCTCAAAAACATTTATGCCTTCTCAAATCACTATGATTGCTGCAAAACCTTAAATATTAAAATGGTGATTAAGCATACCTTATATATGGCTTAATTGTACATCTAGCAAAATAAAGTGCTGGGAGCTACTATCAACTAGAAAATATTGTTTTGGAAACACTTCGACAGAGTTAAACTGAATGTACCCTGGGTTATATACTTTATAAAAGTAGCTGAAACACACCAAAAAGCTATACTTATATTTCTAAGTCCTTCACAAAGCAGAGAGGGGCAACCCTAGGTGTGGAATACTTTATCAGTTATGTGAACTGATCTGTATTTAGTTACATAAGCCCTCTTTGGCTTAGGTACATTTCTGAGTCTCAACTTTTATTTTTTTTTTTAAAGATTTTATTTATTTATTTGACAGAGAGAGAGAGAGATCACAAGTAGGCAGAGAGGCAGGCAGAGAGAGAGGGGGAAGCAGGCTCCCCGCTGAGCAGAGAGCCCGATGCGGGGCTCGATCCCAGGACCCCGAGATCATGACCTGAGCCAAAGGCAGAGGCTTTAACCCACTGAGCCACCCAGGCGCCCCCTGAATCTCAACTTTTAAAAACATGAAATACCGCTTTGGTTTTCCAGAAAAATTGAGCAAAAAAAAAAAGTTTATTTTTCTACCCCTTTTAGCCTTAAAAATCCCCTTGAGAGGATGTGCTATATGCAAGTCAATTGCTTTGGGGTAGAACATGTGTGTGGCTGGACACTCCTAAAGATATAGGGATTTAAGGAGGAGATTTAAACGAGTGAATTGATAACCCAATATGAATTGATAATTGCAAACTAAGGAAATGCTAGAAGGCATGTATTAACATAGTAGAAACCTTGAAATATATAGCTGTTGTCAAAATATTCTTACCTGTTGGAACCTGATGTCAAGGTCAAAGGTGATGGGATCCTTCAGGTAACAGATAACAGGTAAGACATTCTTGGCGTGGAATCAGCCGTACATGGAATTAACTTCCCTGTGGACATCCCAGGAGCCTCAGATCTGTTCAGATTTTATTAAACAGGATTTGCAGCGTTAGCCTGACTGTGATTATCAGAAGGGATTATGCTGTAAGAACCAATATTGTAGTGAGAGAAACACAAATGATGGGATTCTAAATGGGAAAATAAAGAAGGGGGATAACTTATTGGTAATGGGATAACATAAAATACAGGAGAGCATCATTTTGGAAGTGGACTGGCATCTCGTCTTCTCTGCCCACCTCAAGACTGGCGACCTTTGTGTTAGAGAGGATCCTTCGTGTCTGGAGAGGTCCCCGAGCCCCGATGACAGACTTCATCTGGGAGTATTGAGGCTATGAGAGTATTGAGGCTATGAGTCTAGGTGGTTGCCTCTAATTCTGTGGCACCCAAGATGGATGGGTCTCATCTCTAGGACATCGTTGTTTAATACAGCATATAGATGCATTTTTCTTGCTGCAAGTTAGCTTTTCTGATGCCGTATTTTACAAGCTTTTCTTTATTACTCTTCATCACTGAAGAACCCGGGATCTGAATGCCATACGTGGTCATGATAGAAACTTTGTTCTCATCCCAGACTAAATCCAGTCCTGTAAATTGACTTCACTGGGAGATCAGAGAGGAAATTCCAGTGCTGTGCTGGTCTGTGGAAGGTGGGTGGGTCTACTCCTCAAGAGGCTCGGAGGGAAGGGGAGATCACGATGGGTGCGGGTAGCCCTCGAGAGGATGGAGAGGTGCCGAGTGGCCGGGAAAAGGATAGATCCTAGACAGCAGCATCTTTCTAGAGCTCAGTTACAGCGAGCATCACTGTTACACATCAGACATGATCTGGTTTCAAAAAGCCTAGAGAAATCCAGCAAGAAGCCACATGGCTTCTCCAGACCGTGCGTATTTCTCCATGGCTGATATTTAAATGTTTGTCAAAGCTTCTCAACAGACTGGCAACTTCTGTGGGTCAGGTGGTGCTGTTGCCTGGAAGCAAGGCTTACCTTGATTAGACATTCCAGCTGCCCTTGGAAGCAAATGCCGGTCCTGAAGTCGACCGTCAGCCTGCTTTCCTCCTTCATGCGCACACTGGTTGGGAATCCAGTGCCTGAGCAGAGGGGAGAAAAGGACTATGGTTGATACAGGTTTACTGTGAAGAGGAAAAGTTCTTACCAGCTTTCCTTCACGAGTAGGTTGGTGATCAGCAGACTTTCTGACTCTTTTCGAGGAGCTGGTTAGGGGCCATTTGGCCATCCTGACTTTGCAGGGCGTAACGTAACTCACTTCTTCAGTTTGGATTCCTTTTGATCCTAGTACGTGAGTGTGTTTGCTTCCTAGTAGGCTTTCTGGTTGCAAAAATGTTTTTTTCCTCTGGGTATTCCCCCACCCCGCCTAGTTCTTGCGCCCCCACTACCCTCCTGCCCCCCCCTTTTCCTGGGAGCCAATTTGAGGAAATTAATGGCACGTGTCCTGCAGGATACTTCTGCTCACCTGTTTCTAAGTGTGGCAGACACAGCAGTGTTCCTTTTCAATCTTAATAGTCCCAAAACAAGTGAGAGGGAGATTCTTCAAAAGTGGACTGAGGATAGTATCTCCACAGTAGGAATGAATCTTAACAAAAACCAAAGCAAACCCCCCAAAATCCAAAAACCATAAAACCCCTTACATGTGCATCTTCCTAAAATCTGCCACCCTGTGCTTGAAAGGGTAAGAAACAGTTGAAGTTGGAATTGCAAGTACTCCTAGCGATCTCAAGGCTCATTCCGAAGCTGACTCGGGGGCACTGCAGACTCCCTTCTCTCCACAGGATGGCAGTGTCACACCTGAAGGCGGGCTTCACCTTGACTAGAGGTCAAGGTGTTGCCGGCCACCAACCTAGCCTGGGGTGTAAGAGATGCAGGAGACAGAGAGGGGCGCACACAGAATCACGCCGGACTCATGTGACTGGTCACAAATGCTGCTCTGACTTATTAGCAGCGATCCAAACCTAGGAATAATTTTGTTTAAAAGTGTTCTGACAACTTGAGGCCTTCTCTGAAGGGTACGGAAAAGCTTCAACCCAGCCTGTAGAAGGGGTCTACAAATACTAGCAAATATCGAACATTACCCATTGTTTTTTTAGTAAAGCCTACCTGCCATTCTTCTCCAGGTTCAGTGCCTTGAAATTGTAAACCCTTTTAGAACTGGTGAAGACCTAGTCTTGGGACTGTGTTTAAGACAAATGTCACATTTTTAGAATATCTTTTTGAACAGTTATCTGAAGATTGGGACCCACAGTAGATTTCTGGATCCATGAAGAGTAGCAACTCACTCATGATGGGTGCTTTGGTAAATACGACTAATTTTTTTCATAAGATGTTCCTTATGTTTCATAAGGGATAATCCTTATATTTCCAGCTGGCTTTTTTTGTTTTTTTGTTTTTATTTTTTTAAAGATTTTACTTATTTGAGGGGGAGAGAGACAGAGCGCGAGTGAGAACAAGCAGCAGGGAGAGGGAGAAGCAGGCTCCCTGCTGAGCCAGGAACCTGATTCCAGGACCCTGGGATCATGAGCTGAGCCGAAGGCAGACGCTTAACCAACTGAGCCACCCAGGCAGCCCTCCAGCTGGCTTTAATGCCAGCATTGTGTTCAAATCCCCATTCTTCAGCTCTTAAGAATAGAATTGATAGGGGCGCCTGGGTGGCTCAGTCAGTTAAGCATCTGCCTTCAACTCAGGTCATGATCTCAGGGTCCTGGGATCAGCCCCGCATCCGCTTCTCCCTCTCCCCTGTTCATGCACTCATGCTCTCTCCTCCTCACTCTCAAATAAAATCTTAAAAAAAAAAAATAGACGATATTTAGTTCAGTCTAGGTCTGGTGCTAAAACCATTATACAGGGTCTTTGTACAGGCTGCCAGCTTGATCTGCCCAATCCCCTAAACGAACAATCAAGCCATCTGATTTCTAGTGTTTTTGGCAACAGACAATAGCTGACTGGTCACCATTGCATCCAGCTCTTGGTGTCCCTGATCTATAAAATGACTCCCATCTGTGACCATCTCAAGGTCTGCATTTTCCAATGGTAGATCCTTATGGCTGGAATTAATTGTAATTAGCTTGGCCTAGTTAATCATATAAGCATAGCAATAATGACTGACCGTATAGGTTTTTGCTGTTTTTTAAAAAATCTGTTTTCCTGGAACTTTTTTTTTTTTAAAGATTTTTATTTATTTGACAGACAGAGATCACAAGTAAGCAGAGAGGCAGGCAGAGAGAGAGGAGGAAGCAGGCTCCCTGCTGAGCAGAGAGCCCAACGTGGGGCTCGATCCCAGGACGCCGAGATCATGACCTGAGCCGAAGGCAGAGGCTTAACCCACTGAGCCACCCAGGTGCCCCTCCTGGAACTTTTCATAAGAAATTTCAGATAGAACTTCTAATAGCCTCTCAAGGCTAAGAAGCCAAGCTAAATACTTGCCATCCAACTTCACCTACAATACCTAAAGGTTTAGATGAATTCCTGTCTTCTTGGGGTCCCCGAATAGCCTGATGTTCCTGCACCTGCCAGGAAGTAACTTTCCTCACTCACTTGGGAAGGCAGCTGATACCCCTGGAAGCAAGGTACCAGGTTGATTTTTCCAAGGGGTTTCATGGGCTTTATAAAGTTGAGGTTAGTTCCTTAAAGCGGTCTGGTCACATCTGAGTCTATGCAGATCTCCCTCAAACACATTCCGGTCAAAGCCTTGGTAATAAAACCAAGGTTTCCAAATGTGTCCTGACATAAGGAGAACAGATTCTTATTAAACTTTGCAGATAAATATGCTGCCATGAAAACAGAGAACACTCACTAGGAATTTCTGAATTCTGGAGAGATCGGGCAGGGAGAAAACGATAAATGTTTCATATTTGTTTACAAAAGATTATTTTACCAGATTTCGGTAAGTCATAGATTGCTTACGAGGAAAAGTTTCCTTAAATCTGGAAGAGCAAATGTCAGAGAACCAGCAACATTTCAAACAAGAGTCATATAACCATCTGCCTCAATTCATTCAGTCCCATGTTACTAATTCTTGTTCCATTTGATGCAGTTTTTGCACTAGTTCTGGAAATTCTTACTCCGTTTAGCTTTATGATCTTAAAGCTATCAGAGACCTGTATTTGTCGTTATGGTACATCTGACAAGGAAATTCTGTGGCACACGCTTCCATAATTAGAATTGCAGATGATGACACTATACCAGGATATATCAAAACCTTAGGGATTATAGAAGCTCTGGAACAGTTAGAGATCAACCATATAACATAACCCAAGGAGGTTTATCATCACTTATATGAGAATGCTTCCCACGTAATTTGACTACCAAATCAACAAAACTAATCAAAAAGACTTCCTTTAGAAGTTGAATTCTGGAAAGTTTGTCAGAAATATCAGAAGGCTTTAATAAGATTCTAAAGGCAAGTACGGGGGTTACATAGTTGTTTCAACTTTCATCAAAGACCTAATAAAGACAAAACAGGCACTTTGTTTTTCTAGACAGATTAAAGAAAACCCACTTTGTTTATAATTTAAACTAATTAAGAAAACTGTCATTTTAAGAGAAAAAACAAATTCCAGTCTCATACGGTGTACTTCTGATATTAAGACCCATTCAATCCAAGGTGAATTTCAAAAAATTATGCAGTCACTCCTTTTTTTCCATCCTATGTGGATGTTGAGACAAGGACCTCCAGGGCACTTTGAGGGTCTGAGTTCTTGTGGGGGTGCTGGGATGTGCGGACCAGAATCCCCAGCAGGAACGAAGGGCTCTCGGCTGTAGGAAGACTGCAGCACTCCTCACCTGTCGGAGGCCAGTGGGACTGCTTTGACCCAAGAGAATGGCCTCGCCAAGGGCATGCCCTTCCTCCCAGGTGGTCATGTCCAAAGACTGCTCAACAGGAGGGTACAGGAGTCCAGCCCTTTTGTCCCAGTTCAGGGTGGTTCTGAAGGGTAATCCAATGTTTGGAACTTCTCAGAGTCAACTAAGGCTTCTTGTTGACGCACCACTGCTCACCTGATCTTGCTCTGACGCTCCCTTCTCCTCCCCAGGTGGGGCTCACTCCCTAGTTAACTTGTTTACACACTAATCTCCATCATTTCACTCCCCACGGCCATGCACATAATTCCTTTCCAAAGGTTCCCTTCGCACAAAAGCCTTCTACAACTTTTATATTCAGAGTTTGTCCTAAGTTTTCTCTTTAAATAACCAATCTTGCTTTCCTTGCATACAGAGTTGTTTCCCTTATTTCCAGTAATCCTAAAACTTAGCATGAAACGGACTTTCAGGAAACACAGGCACTTCTACAACTAATGCTGACCCCTCTAAAGACCTGTTCATTTTAATTAAACAACCTTAAATTATCCTTGATATCAAATATTTTCCTAGATCACATAAGCTTTTGGGTTAGTTTTCAATTTTTCTGAGTTTTAGAATGCCCAATTCTCACAAGGGCTGGCCCTTAAACCAATTAAAAGGAGCTCTTCTACAAATTAATTTTAGCAGCACCATCTGGAGGTAGAGAAATTATCTCCCATTTACATCATATGTGGACACATGAGCAAATACGCAAACAAGACACAAACAAAATCTTACAGCCTTTGTTTTAGTGGAATCTGTGGAAAACACATTAAAGACCTCATTTTCGAATATTTCCCTTTTACAAATCTAATTACAAGACAGTATTAGGATTTATGGATCTCTTAGTTGTTTTTCTCCAGAGTCTAAGGAATACTGTGGCCAAGCAGTGTAGCAACAAGAACAAAGACCACCTTATTTCTTTTCATAGGTTCATAACTCCACGTTCCCCAGTTTGGGGGGGGTCAGGATATGGCCCAAAGGGCTGCATTCGGTAATCAAATGGTCATTTCCCATTTTCCAGTTAGAACAGGACTGGTTTTATCGGAAGATATGGAAAGCTGCAGGGACAAGCAAACCAAATGAGGCCGTAGGACCTCTGTGAGCTCTTCCCTAGAAGTCCTGGCTTCGCTAATGAACCAAGCAGCTTTCTGGTCACCCCTTTCCGCATCAAGCGAGAAAAAGGAGGCTCAGAGAGCCAAACCAACCAGGAAGAAGAAATCAGGGGCTGCCGCACACGAAGTACTCACCCATAAGGGTTTGTCCACACTGAACCCCCAAACTGGTTCCTTGCTGCCAGAGCTGAAGGCTGGAGGTCGGGGGCGCCCAGACGGGGGGGGGGGGGGCGGGGGGTTTCGGACTGGCCCTGGGACCGAGAGCCTACCTAGGCTCGGCCTCGCCAGTGGACGCCCATTACCAGCTGGGGGCCCACACGGCCCGGGGAAAAACTCCCAGGCGGCTCTTCAACTTTGCAACCAAACCCACGTCCTCCTGCCCGATGCCCCCAGGAGCCAAGCGCTGAGCCGTCCAGGCTGCGGCAAGGGTGCGGCAAAGAAAAGGCTTATCCGCGAGGCAGACCGAAGGGGGAGACCCGAGGACAAGCGTCCAATCCACCTCCCGGAAGGAGGAGAGTCAGGGACGTTTAAAGGCAAAAAGGAAAGAGGTGTGAGCAAAAAGCTGCAGCTGTGCTTAGTAGGTCCATTAACCCTTCGGTTGCCGGCGTCAAGCTCACCATCTGCAGCACTTGGGCCCACACGTTTCAGCTGAATGCATTAGTGCAAACCTTGGTGTCCTCGGCGACCGGGATTCTTTGTACAACGCGCCCCTACTGGCGACGTGGATGTGCTCACCCACTGGTCACCGGCGCCTGAGCGCATGCTCTGTTTATCCGGCACGCCGTGCAAGGAGTGTGATGATGTGGGTTCAAGTCTTAACTCTGCCCTGTTGCCTGAGGAACTCCGGGTGCTTTAATTTTTATTGTGGGGTGTTTGTAAATACTTCACATGGGACTAAGGATTAAATGACAAAATAAAGGCATTTTGTCAATTTCAAATAAGGCAGCTAGTGATAAAGTGGATGACCATGGTGTCCAAGTTCATCTGGGATTTTAGTTCTGGAGCAGCTTCACTCATGAACCAGTTTAGCCGGGGATCACCCACACTTAGGATTTCTCCAAGCCTTGCATGGGCCGCCTGTCGTTGTCAGTCCCAGAGTCTGGCGCGCCGCCGGGCCCCTTCCCAGCGGAGACTCTCAGAAACATACGTGGCCATGACCACGCTCAGCCAACGGTTCCCGCGTCTCATAGGAACAGCTGATTTCCCAGAGGCAGGACTCCAGGTGGGGGTTCTGGAAGAGTGGAGGGTAGAGACCAATCTCGGGGAGGTGCAGTACTGGTCAGGGGTGCTCTGTCCGTGCCTGGCAGGTGTTGTGGTGAAGCCATGCTTGGTAGAGAGCTCACTGCTGTCTAGAAGACTGGAGCACGTGTGGTTGCCCACACAGGTGCCATGAGGGCTGAGCAAGAGATTGAAGTTCGCCCAAAGCCATGAGGAGATGACAGGCAGCATTCCGGGAACACGGAGAGGTAGCCTGCCTAGGGCTGGGCTTAGGGACCGGGGTACCTGGGTCCCCCCTGGATCTCTAGCTCTTCCCATGGCCTGTGGCATGGCCCCGAGATTCCCCCTTCTCCTCCCAGTGAATACAATTATTAACCTTTGGATTTATGGTGATGCTTACCATCTGTGTTTGGCCTCATCACAGTTAGATTGGGGTAATCAGGCCCCATCAGGCCCTGTATATTGAATCTTGGCTGAGGCAGTTTCAGCCCCACCTGTGCCAAGCAGATGACGCCGACCGAGGCCTGGAGAAACGGAGGGTAATGAAGACCTAAGGGACTGGCTAGGCCAGGGTTCATAAGAATAAGGAAAGAAATGGTAGTTACAATTTGTCAAGTGCCTCCTAAGTACTAATGTACATACATCATCACATTTATTCCCAACAATCCTATAAAGGAGATATTCTCATTTTGCAGATGAGAAAATGGAGTCCATGACACAAGTTTGTCTTTGTAAATTATTGACTTCTCTATGACAAGGGAGAAAAGTTTGGAATCAGTTGACTAGTAATAATAATCTTTAAACATATTTTTTAAAAGTTTATTTATTTATTTTTAAGAAATCTCTACACCCAACGTGGGGGCTCGTATCCAAGACTCTGAAATCAAGAGTCACATGCTCTTCCGACTGAGCCAGGCAGGCGCCCCTCTTTTAATGTATTTTTGTCAAATAATTCCTCATCCAAATAGGTCTGATTTCTTGTTTCTACTAGATGCAAACCTGTGGAACACTTTGCTCCTGGAGGCACTCAGCTGACGCTCTGATGGGTTTCTTCTAGTCCCTGAAGGATCGGATTGTGGACATAAAAAATCATAAATACTCATACACACAAATATGTGCTTAGTGAAATTATTTCTATTTGCTGATTTTTATGTAAAACGCACAACAGATCAGCTTCAGAAAATCTTGAGAAAAGAAAGAGGAGGAAGAAACGATTACTTATTGCCTCCAATGGCCAGCCAGCTGGGGATCGTTGAAGGGTGGGGAGGGAGCCCGAACCCAGTGAAAAAAATGATTTATTAGGGTTTAAAATTGTTACATGGGGTTTGCATTGATATGAGGTCTGGGTGGTTTGTAGAGGCTTTCCCCTCATGGGGAGTCCCACCCACCCAGCCCTGACTTGCACGCTTTACCCACACTGTCGCACCAGTGGGGGGGTTCTATTTTAAAGAAAGCTGCTGTCCACCTCACACACTGAGACTGGGCATGCATTCTGTGGCCTGGAGATGACTATCCCTTTGCTTTAACATTCCTTTTATGTGAATTTCAAGAGTCTCCTCAGTTAATGTATTTCTAGTAGCCTTGTATCTATTTGAGTTAAGCGATTCAGCTGTTGATACCTCTGTGATTGAAATCAATACCTTTGTCTGTACATATTGTATGTATGCAACATATATAATGTATTTTATTAAGTAGACATCGGAAATGTGTTGATCCTGATATTGTAAGGGCAATACCGATAACCTTTAAAAATTATTGTCTAGGAGATGCTTCTAGGTCTTACATTACTTAGGGGATATGATTACATTTGCTTTTTATTTCTGTGTAGCACAGTATTGAGGCGCAGGCTGAGCTGGGAGGAACTCTAGCTCTAGAACCAGACTGAGCTGCAATCTGACTCTCCAGATGACTTCGGACAAACTGCCTAACCTCTCAGAACCTCAGTCTCATTACCTGTAAAAGGGTTCTTTCGCCTGAAGTTAATAATGCATACCAGAGAGGAATGCCATAAGATGAAATGAAAGAATGTGTGTAAAGCCCTCGACACAGTTCCTAGCCGATGGTCAACTCCA